>JANXHW010000002.1:66370690-66563190 GCA_026170595.1 Plestiodon gilberti rubricaudatus
CTACCCGGGTTCAAGGAATTTAGTAGCCAGCTGGGCAGAGGAAAAAGGAAAGAACATGCAAGTGGGTAGTGCATTCTCTTCTCTTTCAGTATAGGGCTACCATATTTCCCCCACCTCCAACCGGGACCCCCCCCCAGTCAATTAATCAATTAATTGAATAATTAAAATTAAATATAAAATTAATAAAAAATAATTTTAAAACTAAAGGGGGTGCGAAGCGCCCCCAATTGCTGCGTGAAGCGCGCCCGAAAATTTTAATTATTTAATTAATTTTTCATAATAAATACATTAATTAACTTACCCCATCCATCGTCGCCGTCCGTGCTGCTCTTCGTCCTCGCGCTCACACGTCCGGAGGCTCGCGCGGCATGGAGCAAGCAGGCTGTGGCCTGGTCTCCCACCGGCCAGAGGCTCGCGCGGCACGGGCAGCAGGCTGTTGTCCGACCGCTCTCTCACCGGCTCCGTGCCGGTGAGAGAGCGGTCGGTCGACACCCGCTCGCTGCCACCTTCTTTTTGAAAAACGTGCCCTCACGAGATTTGGGTGCCGACATCTTTGGATCTCATGAGATTTCGCGATCCAAGATGATGCCGGTGCCCGGGTAAGTTTTTCAAAAAGAAGGCGGCGGCGGCAGCGCTGCCATTCGCCCCGGAAAACCGGACTGGGACTTTCCCGAAAATGGAGGCCATTTTCCGGGACTGTCCCGGTTTTTTCGGGACGTCTGGCAGCCCTATTTCAGTATGATGTTGCATGTGCTCAGGGACACTCAGAGGAATTTTATCACAAAGTTTCTTGGCCCCTTCACTTCATGTGAATTTGGCTCCTTGGACCCCCCTTTTTGACTCATTTTTGGGCCTGGCCCCCAAAATTGTACCCCTTAATCCCCCTCTCAGTGGCCCTGCATGTGCTTCTCTGGCTGAACCTAGAGAAGCGTTATCAAAGGGGTCTCCTTTTTAACAAAGTATTGTAAAAACTTGGGCCCCACGCATGCCTTCGTCCTACTTAGGACTGAGTCAAAGCATGCTGATAAGAACTTAGATTCTTTGTGCAAACGTTCTGTTAAATCCTCACACACTCACCACATAAATATTGTGGGTCGCTGTGAAATTAGGATGCAGTCTTCCTTTATTGACTCTCCATCATCCCGAAAGCCCAGGGTGCAGTCTGTGATCAAGTCTAGCACCTAGTGAGGCTGATCAACATACAGTACATCTGCATAAATCCTCCTGACTCCATCTTTAAGACTTCTATGAAATGCCAAACTTTGGAGGCCTTTTTGCTACCACCCCCACATTTAAGCGTTCCTCCTCTCCCCCCCCCCTGCCTTGTGAGGAGGGTGAAGAGAAGAAGAAGGGAAAAAAGTACTATTACCACCTTCACCTGCTGGTGCCTTTTTAAGCTGAACTGTCCCCCCCCCCCCAGAAATGCCAACTGTCTTGTGAGGAAGAGTCAGATAGGCTCACAAGGGTTTGCATCACCCAGTACGAGAGCTCAGCGTGTCACCCCCACAATGGACCCCAGAGGTGAATAGGGGGAAACAAGGTTGGACTGAACTGGGTTCTACAAAAGATGTCCAGCTCCGCCCCCCCCTGTAGTGACGCCAGTGGGCATTAGCATACAGGTAATATAGCCACATGAGTATGGTTGTTAGCCTGCATGTGGTGCCCCCTCAGTCCATGGCAAGCTATGAGCTATGACTTTGCCACACACAGGATTTGTCTTTCAGGAAACATGTCACATTCCACTATGTGCTGCAAATCAAATCTAGCCTGTGGCAGTATTGGTATTGAGCCTATTTTGATCTCCCACTTTGTCTCCAAAATAGCCCTTGCAGCAGCTTACATAAAACCTCAGTTCAACACTGAGTGGGCCATGACTAAAAAGGCCTTGCATCTCAGAACCACTGTGTTTGTTTCAGTAGATGTAAAAATATGTCAGAAATAGGTGTTATCAAGCTTGCATCACTTTACATGTCCTCAATGTTTAAATAGGGGTAAAGTGATTTAACAGGAAGGATGACTAATTGATATTCCACCTTTCAGCATCACTAAGACTACTTAAAACAGTAAAATGCAGGAAATAACATCAGATAAAAATAGGAATCAGACAAATAAAAACCTTTACATACAGTGGTCAGACTGGTAGGGTGTTTCCTAGCTTGGACACGGCAACAGTGAAGGTCCTTAGAGAGGATTTGCAGTGTGCTTCCAGCTGTATATGTCATATATCCATTCTCCAATTAGGCATGAATGCATACACTAATTTATCCGCAACTTCACTGAATTATTTTTTTTTAAAAAAAACCAAATTGGATGGTTAGCTCCTTACAGATCCTAGCAGAGGAGTATCTTGGGGACTATTTAACAGTTCTGGCCTCAGTTGTGCTTGGCTGAAGTTAATGCTAGCAGTCTCTCTTGTATTCAAACACACGGCATATTATTCACTGGCATTGCTCTGTTGCCTGTTCCAAAAAGATGAAGCCCTCTAAAATATCATCGTACAATTTTTCCATCCCCTGCACCTGACTGTTCCTCATTCTCTATGCAGGTTAGCTTTGGAAGGCTTCAGTTTCCTATCAGGATACGGTACCTGTATCTCCACAGGCTATACAGATTGGCACTTCGGCCTCTTCGATGAGCCAGGCTTACGGTGTCACTGCCACAGCTTGTTAGGAAGCAAATCTTCTTGAGATCTGCATGTTCAGTGCTCACACTACGGCACATGCCTTGTATTTCTTTTCAGCTTTGCATTCTAAGTGAAATATTTGACATTTTCAGAGCGTTGCTTATTTCTAGATGTTAGTTCATATATATGTATCTAAAGCAGTTTAAGAACTTTTTTATAGAGCAGATGACTCTGTAATCCTTCTGAACACTGTGATTATACAGACAGAATGGGGTATTCTGTCCCCTCCCCCGCGAGCACACGCACACACACACACACACACACACACACACACACACACACACAATGCAATACAATAAAAGCATTGATCAGTAACTTGCAATTCTCAGCCTTGCAAGGCTATAATTTACTCTCACAAATCTGTTTTAAAGTTGCTTTTTTTGGTACCTGGTCATCTAGTGGCTGATTTGAAAAATGCAACCAGTACAGCTTTGTTTAAAAAAAAAAAAGGCTGGAGGTGGGGTGGGGGTGGAGTCATGGGTAGGCTTACCATATTTTCCCGGTTCTAAACTGGGACACCCCCCCCCGAATAATTAATTAATTAATTAATTGATTTGTTTGTGGGCGCAATTTTATTTATTTATTTTTAATTTATTTATTTATTTACTTGCCTGTCCCACCGCAGCCATTCTGCTGCCGCCGCCGTCGCCGCCATTGCTGCCACCGGCATCATTGTCTTCGTCGCCTTTGTCTTTGTCGCCACCGTCCGCCGCCATCTTCTTCTTTGTCGTCCAGAGAGATTAGCTTGGAGTGTAGAGCTGTATGAAGTACATGTCACTTTTGGGGGGGAGGCAGAGCAGCTTTCAGTACGCTGTCTCTCACTTTCTCCAGAATTTAATCAAGTCTTGTCTGAAGTCAAACCTGTTGCATTTTGGATTGCATACAAGCCAGGCATGAACTGCACTCTAAGTGCAGGCCGAACTGGGACAACGATAGGAAATGAGGTTTCCAAAAGAGGCACCAGGAGGAGGCTTGCTCTATGTTTGATACTGTTTCATCTTTCTCTGCTGCTGAGGGACCTTTTCCCCATGAATTCTGCATTTAGTTCTCATTCTTTCTCTTATATAGACCAAAGTCCTGTGCAAGGTTTTATATATCTGGGAGTGTAGGGCATTTTAATTGAGTATTTCAATTGCCTGACCCGTCTTTGAACTGATCACTTCTACTATCCAAGATGACATAATTCCCAGAAGTGCTGCTGTTGCTACTACAGCTGGTGAAAAGTGGCTGTGGGTTTGGATTTCAACAGCATTTAGCCTCTTGCAGTGTCACAGCTTAGCTGTTAAAAGGGACAAATCTCTGGAGACATCTCTTGTGCTTTCCCCTGGGGAAGACGTGCTGCAGTTTTTACTTTGGTTGTTTTTGGAGTGGTAGAGAGCTGGTCAAATAATAATGGGGCGGGGGGGGAATGCTAATATTGACACCACACAAATCATGTGTTTGCTATCTGCTGAGAGTAGAACAAAACAAGTGCATAGGAAGCTGCCTTCCAACACAGACTGGCAGCAGCATCTGTAGGGTTTCAGGCAGGGGTCTTTCCCAGTCCAACCTGACGATGCCGGCAATAGACACTGGAACCTTCTGCATACAAAGCAGGTGCTCCACCACTGAGCTACAGCTCCTCTTCAGTAGTAGGAAACAGGTAATAGTAGGAGTAGGGCCCAGAGGCGTCGCTCCGGTAGGGGCGGGGCTGTAAGTTTTGCTCGGTCGGAGTCCCGTTTACCAAACGAGCAGGAGGCGGCCCCGCCCCCTCACTGTCAGAGCCATTCCCCTGCGGAGAAAGCAGCAGGCCTGCCTGCTGCTTTCTCCGCAGGGGAATGGCTCTGACAGTGAGGGGGCGGGGCCGCCTCCTGCTCGTTCGGTAAACGGGACTCCGACCGAGCAAAACTTACAGCCCCGCCCCTACCGGAGCGACGCCTCTGGTAGGGCCACGGGGTGGCATAGTAGGTTAAACCACTGAACCATGAGCTGTCGATTGAAAGGTCGGCAGTTCGAATCTGTGCGATGGGGTGAGCTCTCATCGCTTGGCCAGCTCCTGCCAACCTAGCAGTTCAAAAGCATGTTAATGCGAGTAGATAAATAGGTACCGCTTGCGGGAAGGTGAACAGCGTTCCGTATTGTCATGCTGGCCACATGGCCACGGAAGTGTCGTCGGACAGCGCTGGCTCTTCGGCTTCGAAACGGGGATGAGCACTGCACCCTAGAGTCAGACACGACTGGACTTAAATGTCAAGAGACACCTTTACCTTTAATAGGAGGAGTAGACTGTCAAGTGGGTCCATGGTTGAGAAGAATTCAGGAGCCCTGTTGCAGTCTAGCAACTCAATGCATAATTACATGTGCTTAGATGCCACCGGGTTTCATGGGGAGAGCTCAGTAGTGAAGATGACGGTATATCTGTGCTTTGATTTTAAGTAATAAATAATTATATTGCATGATTGCTTGGATCTGGACCTTCCTTTCTGTCACTGCTCATGCCCTGGTCATTTTTCACTTTGACTGTTGTAACCTCCTCCTTGCTGGTCTTCCATTGGCTCATCATATAGTACTGTCACCTCTTTCCAGCACTATGCTGCTGAGGTCATTCATGGTGCTCCTTGCACCGATCGTGTCAAGCACTTCTTTAAATCTCTTCACTTGCTCCCAGTCTGCTCCTAGATCCAGCACAAGCTCCTTACCGTCAAGTTCAAAGCCTTCCATGACCTAATCTCTTCCCTACTCCAGCACCACTGGAGTAGCTAGGTCTGGTGGTACCCGAGGCCCTTGTGACCCTCGCCACCACCACCCAGAAGTGACTTCACATCCTAGAAGTTACGTCACCCCCTTAAAAAAAGAAGCAAAACATGAAGTGGATCTGCAGCAGAGTGTCCAGGCATGTTTTGTATTACATGTAAGCAAGTAAACAACTCACTTTCCTCCTGTTTGTGTAGCTGTAACTTGTATGTTTGCTTCTGACTCCAGCAGAAACCAGTGATTGACCTTTGCTGAGAACCTGCAATGCTGCAGGTTCTGGGACACGCCTCCCCACGGCTTCTGTCACCCACCCCCTTGCGGCCACCGCAAGTGTTGCGATCGATCAAAATGCTTGCGGTGGTGGCTTCTGGGGCCCTCCTGTGGCTTCTGTCACCCCATCTTGCGGCAATGGGTGCCAATCCAGAGGGGGGAGTGAAGGAAGCTGTGGGGGGGGGGTGCCAGAAGCCACCACAAATGCTTTGATCGATTGCAGCAGTGGCTTCCAAGGACACTAAAGAATGAATTACAGTAATGGCCACCGCGAATAGCTTCAAGAGGCTGTAGAGAGTTCTAAATGGCCCCAATAGGGTCAGGATGGTTACCGGGAGGTCCTAATGCCCACCGGATGCAGGGAAGACCCTTAGAATAGCATAGATAGGGCTGAAAATGGCTGCCGCAAATTGTTCCAGGAGGCTGCAGAGAGCTTTAGAAATGCCTGCAAATGCAGCGAACAGGTGAGGATAGCCGAGAACAGCTTGCAAATACAGAGAGGTAGGTGGCAATTCTGCTCCCCACGAATAAGTAAATTTGCGGGTAGCAATTCCGCAGGTTGCGAGAACTGACTGTACCTTTCTCCTTTCTTGCAGTTCCTTTAAATAAAACAAAATGTGGGGCATGCTGGGATTTCCCAGCATGACCTGCACTTCCCTTTTTGTAGAAAAGGGTCATGCGGGTAGGAGTGAGGTAAGTGGCTGCTTTTTTTGGTTTGTTTACTTTTTTGCTTTTGGGTTGGGGGGGGGGCAGCACCAGTAGCAGAGACATCATCTGGTTGGTTCATCCATCCCTGTTTGGTCTGAGCTGGCAGGGATTTTCCTATGAACCTTGGAAAGGCAACATAGAAATGTTTTCAATCAATAAAATAAAATACATTTTTGCCAGTCGTTCTGGAGGGCAAAGTCGAGGGAAAAATCTAAATGGGCTGTATGTGGGGGGTCTTATGTTGCCCATCCTCTGCTATTGTTTATGGTAACTGATAGCACTTGCATCTGAACAAATATACTGTATCTGATAGCGACAGTGCGCACTGATGAAAATCAGTCTACTGGAACTGTCCTCTGCAAGCTGTTCTAAAGTTCAGGGTGGAAACGCTTTTGGTTGTCTGAGTGAGTGGTGTGTGGCAATGCTGAGGCAAACAGGAGGAGGCAGATGTTTTTTCAAAAGATGCATGCAAAAGACAGCAGATTCTTGTTTCAAAGTGTACAGTTCAAAAGGCAGAAAACTCATTCGTTTGCATCAGAGCAGTTGCATAACTGCCAGAAACAGATGTGGAAGAAAGAAACAAGACAATTAAGCTTTTATGTGCTTCTTTCCTAGTCTTTCTCAAAAGCTCACCTAGAGGAAATGGAGTGTTTTGTTCTGGAGAGGAGAAGATGTGCTTTGAAAATGTGCATGCCTTGCCTTCGCAGTCAAATGGAGCAATCAGAACCCAATGTGATAGAAAATGCCTGTTTTCCTCAATTATGCTATTAAGAGAATTAAGTGGTCATGTGATTGGCGGCACAGTACTTTCATGGATCAGTGGCTGGCTGAAAGATAGGAAAAAATGAGTAGGAGTAAATGACCAATTTTGGTACAGAAATTAGAAAACGTATAGCTGCAAATGACCAATTTTTGTAAGGAAATTAGAACAAGTATCATATAATAAACTATGTGACACACATACATTAACAAGAAGTGTGTTTAAAACAAACAAATGGGAGGTTATATGTTGGCTGGCGTCCAAAAAACTACTTAGGCTTACACAAGGGGCTTTTGGTAGCCCAGTGGATTTTTTTGTTCCCTTTTGAACAGCTGCCCCCCCCCCCCATGGCATATTGCTAATTGGTTGAAAAACTCTCCTCAGTTTCAAAAGCAGTTTTCCATGCACTGTGAAGGACTGCTGTTTGATGAAAATGGAAGTCTAAAAGACCACTTATTTTGCAGAACTAGCTTGATGGTTCTTTGGATACTGGCCACTAGGGTTGTGTTCAGTGGCTGCGGGCTAGTGACAGCAGCTGCAGGGCCTGAGTCCTTGGGGCCTCAGTGCTTTATTTTGGGAGAGGCCATATCTCAGTGGCAGAGCAGTCCTGAGTTCAATTTATGGGAAAGGTCCCTGCCCCAAACCCTGGCTAGTCAGCTAGGCTAGAAGTAGGCAAAATCAAGCCCAAGGGCTGGATCAGGCCTTGTGGGCCTCCAGTCTGGCTTTCATACCATTTCTCCATGTGCACACATAGCTAGTGCTACCAACTCAAATGTAGCAGCCTTGGTCCCAGGTGCAGTGTGTGTGTGTGTGTGTGTGTGTGTGTGTGTGTGTGTGTGTGTGTGTGTTTGCACATGCATGCACATGCACAATAGAAGGGTGCATGCACACACTAACTGATGCACACACTAACTGACCAACCATGCTAGAACTGAGCAATCCGGGACCACCACCCCCGATTTTTTTGGGGGGCACCAATCGTTTTTTGGGGGGGTTCTTTCTTTCTTTCAATGAGTTTTGGGGGGGATTATTTTTTAAAATTATTTACCCCCTTACTGTGGCTGTGGCTGTAGCCGTTGCCACTTTTCCTGCTGCTGCTGCTGTTGCGGTCACTGCCACTGCTGCCATTTTACTCAAAGTAGGATTGCCGCGCAAAGCCGCACACATGCAAACAAGCAGCTCGGGATCCCCAAGGGCTTCGAGGCCAAGCCACGTGCATGCGTACGGCTCGGCCTGGAAGCCCTTCATTCTAAAAGGCTTCCAGGCCGCTTGTTCGCAAAGCCGCACGCATGCAAACAAGTGGCCCAGGAGGAAAATGGAGGTGGCGGCGGCGGGCAGCAGCAATCCTGGATGGCACCATACCTCCCGGGATGCCGGGACCAGGGCCCTAAATCCGGGAGGGTCCCGGCCATTCTGGGATGTATGGTAAGTCTATCTTTTTCTTCTCTCCCTTTTCTCTGCACATAGGAATTGTGTACATTGAGGGCCTAGTCATGAATGGCTAAGGAACACCACATTACATTTTATTTTTGATTCCCCTTTCCTGTAATTGTATAACTATTCCCACAATAAAGTTCTTGTTGTTGAACCTTCACCCTTGCTTCCCTCTTCTTTCCCCATCAAACTGTTGGGCTGTGCCATTGACCACTGCACAGGGTCCCAGCACATGAAATAGATTTTCCCTGTGTGCGCATGTATGTTCTAAAACATGGGAATATTCTGGAAATGCAATACTGAGCTTGTCTGACGGCATAAGACAGCTTCCTATGTAGCCTATGACTTATCAACTGGCAGAACTTTTCGCTGGATGTGAAGACATGAGTCTGTACACTGTGGCTATATTGAGAAATGAGCATTACTATTTTCTTGCAATGATGAGAAAATACAAAAAACCTTTACTCTCTCTTTTTTTTAAATTGTGGCTAACAATTCCACAACAATAATATCATAGAATAAGATCTAGCCACCCAATTTAGTTTGGCCTCAACAACGATTATGCAAATTATTATTGCATGAAACTAAAATAGCTTTGATCTAATGATAGCATCAACATTGTGCCCGGTACTGCTGATTTTTCTCTCCCAGAATTTTACCTTGCTTTTTTATATTTGGGCCAACCTATGCAGGTACAGTCAGTTCTCATTATCCGCTAGGGTTAGGTTCCTGGAAAACCGAGTGAATACCGAATTAGCAAATACCGAATCATTGAGTGTATGAGAAAAATTGGATTAGGTTCCAGGGGACCCTCTTCGCCATGCACTATATGAACTTTGTGAGCCTGAAGCTTACCTTGAAGTCTATGGGCTGGGTGATAGCGAGGGCAGCATCCAGTATACCACATTGGCTCTTTGTTATAGAACAATTCCTAACTCTAGCAAATTAATTATTATTCCTTCCTAACAACATTATGCAAGGTATTGTACCTTGAAAGGTACCCATGAAAGGTATTGTACAGTATTCTGGAAGCCCAGAAAGAGCACAAACAGTTCCCATTGTGTTGCAAATGGCATTCAACAGAACACACACACACACACACACACACACACACACACACACACACACACACACACACACACACACACACACACACACACACACACACAGAGCAACTCCTGAAGAGACAGATTACCCTTTACAGTAAATGCAGCAAGGCAGGGAAATTTGCTCCCAGAGCAACATGGAGACCCTTGAAAAAAAGCTAAGAGAACAATGGCCCTGATGAGATCGCAGATAACGAGAACAGACCCTGGATACAGAGAGATAGGTGGCAATTGCATGGGATGCATGGGATGGAGAGAGTGGATAGAGAGAAGTTCTTTTCCCTCTCACACAACACTAGAACTAGGGAACATCCACTCAAATTGAGTGGAGGGAGTATTGAAACAGACAAAAGAAAATATTTCTGTACCCAGCGTGTAATTGGTTTGTGGAACTCCTTGCCACAGGAGGTGGTGATGGCACCTGGCCTGGATGCCTTTAAAAGGGGATTGGACAGATTTATGGAGGAAAAGTCCATCACAGCTTACAAGCCATGATGGGGATATAAGCAACCTCCTGGTTGTTGGAGTAGGTTTTCTTTGTGCCAGGTGCAAGGGAGTGACGACAGGATACAAGTATCTGTATCTTGTTGTCTTGTGCTCCCTGAGGCATCTGGTGGGGCCACTGTGTGATACAGGAAACTGGACTAGATGGGCCTTTGGCCTGATCCAGCAGGGCTCTTCTTATTCTTATGTTCTTAATTCTGCCCCTCGCAGATAGCGAATTTGCATATAAAGAGAACTGACTGTACTAAAAAAATCCCAGTGTTTGTGTAAACTAATGCAAAATGGAACACAACAAAGTTCTTGTTTGGAATTTTGGTTAGGTCTGTTTCTGCAAAGCAAGGCTGAGTGATCTGGTGCATTCTTGTTTCTGATCATTCCTATCTTTTATGAATGATCCCCGGGTCTGCCTGCCTGCCTGCCTGCCTGCCCCTGGGGGCTCTGCACTGTCCATGTACTGTAGTTTGGGGCCACCTGCCGCATTTCCAAGCCAGCTCATTTCTGCTCAGCACTCAGTGAAGCAGAGAAGATTAACTTTCCGAAAATGAAAAGGACAGATAGAAGAAGAGCTGCTTATCAAATATGCACATTTCAGATGGAACTTCACACTCAGTAGAAAGATGTTAGATTGCTGTTAGCTCTCTGGAGCGCTCCTGACAATGTGTTATCAGGTCATGTTTGCATGACAGTGGAAGCCCATGCAGGAAACATTAAGTCATATGACTTCTAAGACGGAATCAATCAAGTGAGCAGTACAGCTCCTGAAAACTAATTTCACCTTCATAAGGTCTGGTTATCTGTGTGGCAGACATGAGGTTTGTCAGCCCCATTTCAGTCTGACCAGGTTCAGTGCTGCATCAAGAATTTTAATGAACCGATACTGTAATATGTATGAAAAATGACACTAAGATGAATTCATGAAAAAGCCAAGTCCCCATGAAATATGAACAATTACAGCAGGCTTCATCCCCCACTTAGCTCACATAAAATGCCCATTTAAAAAGCTTTTGTCTTGCTAATCATTTACAAGTTTGTGCAGAGCTTTCCATCACCTTTAGGCAGCGTGAAACCTGAAAATGAGTGTCACTCATTGAGAGTTCACTATCTTCTCATTAATTGCAAAGGGATTTTTTTTTAGTGCTGGTGATGGTATTATTCATGATACATTTATTCAGACATTTATTTATCCTAGTAACAGCCAGCCCATACTGTGAACTAGGAGGTCTTTGTTGTCAATTGCTGTAGTGATCGAATATCAGGAATAACTGTGCCACAGATATTGCTATGCTGCTTGTATCCAGTACCATTTACTGATTATCTAGGGCTAGGCTATACAGTATTTTAAGCCGACTCTGGTAAGCAACATGCTGCTGAATGATATACAATTGATAAAACTAGAACATCTGTGGACATGCCCAGATGTCTTTGATTGGGGAGGGGAGAACCAGAAGCATTGCCCCACTGCTACTGATCCCTAGAGGTGTGAGGGTGCTTCCATCAGGCTGGTCTTTGCTGGTCTACATATGTTACAATTAGGGTTACCACCAAATTCTATTTAAAATGCAATTCAGGGTGGCATTTGTGGTCACGCCAAGGCAGCAGCAATTTCTGAAACCAGAAGGGCAAAACTATTGGTATCCACATATGTTGTATCAGATTCTGGCTGGTACACTTTGTGCCCATGTTTCATGTTTTTTTTTTAATACATGAAAAAAAACACCAGATGTTCTCACACTTTCATTCTTTACTTGCAGTTGTACTGAAGTAAGATTTTGTAATCAATAGTTGCTGTATGGTAGATAGCGTAATTCTTGCACAGACATGTGGGAAGATATTTAATGCCTCTGATAATGATGAAAATCCCAAGTTTGGCAAGGTGAAGGGGAATAGCTAGAATCAGATGGACCTCTGAATGTTCCCTAGAAATCTGTTGCCCATCGTAAAGGTAAGATTTCCTGACATAACCTTTCTTTGAATTTTGCACATTCACATGTTGAATCTATCTGGCTGGTATCCTGAATTGAGTGAAGTGCATCCTTAGTGTAGTAACATAAATGAACTCTTTGTTTTGTGACTTATTAGATGTGTGCCATACCTTGGAGGTGCGTTCGGATGTTGTAAAACTGCAGCCAGGGAAGAGACTGACTGCCACCAGATGAAAAACCCCAACTGACCCCACTTTTCAAAGTTCTGCAATCATTGGTCAAACACAGTGCAATAATATGGCATCGTTAAGTGGTATTTTGGGTCATCATTGTAGTAATTTACTTGTCATTTAAGGCAGGTCAGTAGTCATAAGCGCAGGCTTGTGTAGTTTGCTGTAGTAATGTGTTTATGTTAACACTTATAATATATTGGAAGGACCGGTATGATACACCATGCATTTGTCTGTCGGAGCATATCAAATTTCATTTCAGAGTCTGCTCAGCAATCCAGCACCCATCTGTGATGCAGCAGAAAGCTTTCCTGTCCTTTTATAAAAGATTGACAATCTTATAAAAGATTGACAATTACTAGCTACTCCACCCATTTGGAGCTATCGGCTCTGCAGGCACCTTGGCAATGGATACTTTGATATGGATCCTTGGTATGTGATATACATCACTGTCTTGAGATCATGCGTTCTCAAATATGACCGTCAGGGGCTTCTGTTGGAACTACCATTACATTATGGCATGTGACTGCGCTATGGTTGCACCAGTGACTACTGTGCATGTTCTGTGGCTTCACTTGGGGTCACAGCTAAATATCCAGTTTGAGAATCATTGGTCTGTAATGCACAACAATCTGGAAGGGGCAGCTTGGGGAGGATTCTTCTTCTGTCAAGGGATGGACTTGATGGTGCCTTGATTTCCTCCAGTTAGGGATGTGTGGGCGTGAGTGCGCGCACGCGCACACACACACACACACACACACACACACCATTTAGCTGCAGAGGGTTCAATACTTTTAAAATATCTAAGCAAATGTGCACACATCATCAGTGCTTCGTGAGCAATCCATAGATCAAAAGGGTCTGATCTGAGCTTTCCACTGAGCCAGGGTATGGGGGGTACATGTGATAAAGCACAGAGACTGATGCCTGGGACATCTGACCTGTCCCACACACTTCCCAGCACCCCACAACTACACATACCTTGCAAAAGATCTAGTAATTGAGAACTATTTCATTTGGCATTGGGAACCAAATATATGTATTTGGTACATATGGTGCGTATCTCACCATTGTTTTAATGAGGTTACATGACGGGTGAATTTGGAACTGTGATTTCCAGTTCATGAAATGAAAGGGAATCATTAAAATATATCTCACACAGACTTATGATCATCTGTTATGCTTAATTAATTTTAAAGTAGTAGAAATTAATCTGTTCCAGTAAAAAAAAAAAAAACCAAAAGCTCTGATTCTCATATTTGTAGATGATGGTAATTAGCTTTGGTAGAATGTTGCTGGATATGAATTCACAAGGCATTATTGTGAAGAAGAAACATTTCTTGCCTCTGTAGCCCTTTGTCCTATACAATATGTCTGGGCAGATATTGCTCATAAAGAGCCTCCGTAACTTAAATCAGTCTATGCAATATGTGCATGCATCAAGTCATCATTTTTAAACCTACGTTCTAAAAGCTACTTCACAGCTGGGGGAAAAATGCCTGCTATGGGAGGTATACAGAACAGATTCTAGTGGCAATAAGCCAGTATGCAGATGTCCCTCTTATAATCAGTAGAGTTGCTCACCCTGAGTCAATATTTGACACGTTCATGCATTAATTGTACTTTCTGAGCTAGTGCATTAATATGTGTAGGTTGAATGCTAGGCAGATATGTTATGCCAGCTATGACTTTATGTGAGTTATAGAATACTGTATTGAGAAAGGTCTGAATCATATGACCTGACCACTATTCTCATGTGTTCAGACTCAAGGGCAGGGGAGTACCTTGAAGAAAGGCAAACTGGAGGCAACAGGCAGGCTGCTAGTATGAAGCAGCTTCCTACAGATGCTTGATATTAGGGATGAGCAGATTCCCTCAGGTTCATTTCATAGATGTGCCTATTTTCTGGTATGGCTTTGGTTCCACTCTGGTTGAATTCTGGTCAGGTGTGTGCCATTCGCGGGGAAGAGAAGCCGAAGACGCGGCCGCATCAGTCCCTACCTCCTGCCTCGTGGCTGCTCCAAAGTGATGTCACTTCTGAGCCAAAGTGACGTCACTTCTGCAGGGGGTGGGATTGACACCCATCTTTGCCACCCCAGGCGCTGGCCTTAACTATAGAGTATATTTCTCAATTAGAATAAGTTTTTGGGTTTTTTTAATACTATGCAGGGGTACTTCCTTGAGGCTGCAATCCTATGCACACCTTCCCAGGAGTGAATCCCACCGATTTCAATGAGACTTCTGAGTAAACATGCATAGGATTGTGCTGCAAGATATCTAGGCTTCAAAAATGTACCTTTTCTTGTTTGAAACTCAGCAGTAAATTAATATTCTTCTCCTCCTTTGAAATACATGCACATTTTGTTAAAAGGGCAAATGAACATTCCATTATCATTTTTACAATATAGTAAGGAATCCAAGGGCTATTAATTCTTGAGATTGTTTAAACTCTCAGAGAATATTATCCTTGGATTTGACCCATTGGGAGCTTCTCCCACTGGTCAGTCTCAGTTGACCTCTTAACTGTCCTTCATTCTCTCAATATATTGAGTGTGTTTGCACAGTCCGGTCCAGAACGATGCTGCTCACGGAGGACAGAGGAGTGGTCAGTGTTGGAAGAGCTGGTACTGAACCAGGTTCCCTTGGTGCTGTGACAAGTCACAAGGACCTGCTAGCTTTGTTTCTGATACGTGTGCTAATCTAATTAACAAGGCAGGAATGGACCCAGCACCATTTTGGTTCCACTCTTGTTCTTCCTTATCTAAAGGCACCTGAAGCACAGCCTCTTCTACACCAGGCGATGTATATACTGGCCCTGGAGAGCCAGCAATGTGTGCCATTACCTTCCTTCCTCCGGGCTGCAAGCTCAGAAGACCAGGACGTGTGAGGCTATGAACAGTGACTTGTTTAAAGCTGCCCCATCGTGACTAAACTGGGATTAGGACCCACATTTCCCAAGCTGCAGGATGAAAACAATCCCATTTTACAAAAACTCACCAGATGACACATTTTGGTAAAGCAGCAACTGGTTATGTTTCTGTTTTGTTTTTCCAACTCCTTCAGTGTTTCTTTTTCTCCCGCATCCTCTTTTGCCTTCATCTCTCAGCAGTAATTTTGTGACATGATACATTTTCTGGCAGCTCTGCTAACTATGTCCATGCATTCCTTTACACCTTACAAAACTGTAAATGTAATCCAGTGCCAGGCTGTTGGAAGGAGGTCTGAATGTGGGATACTGCAAATCAGAGGTGTAGGAGGGAGAGACGAATGTGTGCAGCAGATAACTGTACTTGATTAACTAGATTTAAATAGCGTCGGACGAATTTGCCAGGTGAAAATAAAAATTGTCAGTTCAGTTTAATTTCATGGTGAATCAAACAAGGAAATTAGATTCCACTACTCTGTTAGTTTGACATCTACAACAAGTGACAATTAAGAAATGATGAGAGAGAACTTCTATTTACGTGAAAACTCTAGGCGGGTAACTTTTATTTACCCTTGGTTTGCGGAATAATTTGACAAAATAGCATTGTAGTTAAAATGAGCACTAGTTTATACTCCTTTGGCTTATGCATAATAGCAGGAATGGGGGGATAGTAGGGCGATTAATTTTCTTTCTGACAGTATGCTGTGGTCAGATATAGCAGGTGCTTAATTGTCGGATGAGGATTTTGTGGAATTCAGAGGTACATGGATTCAGGATCAAACCTGTGAGTTGCAGGAGCTAAGTGGGTTGAATTAAGGCAATAAAAGACAATTACACTTCCTGCTCAGAGAGGCAATATGACTGTATAACCAGTGAAGGCTGGGGGGCACTATGAAATGTATCTTTTCAACTGAAGCCTGGCCATTCAGATGTAGCCTTAATTTTCTTCATTAGCCTTGGAAGAAAGAAAGCATTATGTGTGGAATCAAAACACAAGCCCATTTAAAAACATAGCCACAAAGGCCACATTCAAATTAACTGAACTTCACACCCAAATTAGGGATCAAAGAGCATGAAAAATCAAGCAGAACTGAGGCATGAAATGGTTATGAAGCTGCTTTTGCCTTCAATCTTTAGGCAGTGAAGTTTGTGGTAGGGAAATCTTCCTCACAAGAAATGGGAGGGGAAAAAATCACACCAGGGAATTATTTCCCACCTTTACTTTGCTGCTTCAGACAGAAATGTGTATTGTATTCTTGTTTGGGAGCTGTGAGGGAAATCATCAAGCATAACACTAGGATGTAACAGGGGAAAAAATAACCTCACAAGATAGAAAAGGTTATTTTGGCATTGTACAAATGGCTAGAGGGGCAGGAGAGCAGAGTATTGGCAAAGGTTTCTCCTGAGTCAGGAGACTTTGAACATTAAACTGTATTTTTCCAGGCCAATCATTGTTTTAGTTCCTTTGTCTGCCAGGTACAGACAGATAAGGCCTTACTTGGGCAGGAAGCAGGATGGATATAAATACAGGTTGATTACCCCTTATCCGGACATCCGAAATCCAGACTATTATTCGGATTATTTTACAGGGTGTAGATGCTGTATTAACAGAAAAAGTTGCAACCTACTTAAAGCAGATTGTAAAGAGGCGTAGTGCGAGTCATATGGGTAGTGTATGCTAGGTTTAGGACTCTTCACCCCTATTTATGGTTACTGTTGTTATGTACTTGTTATATGTTTATGTTGTATGTTATGTATGTTGTTAATTATGCCAATAAAGGTTCTGAATCTGAATCTGACTATTATTCCGAAACCCAAACATTTTGGGGGCTATGACTTTTTAAAAAACGTTTTCCAGCACCTGGCTGGCATAGCTCAAGACATGCTGGAGCACAAAATTATTAAAAATATTGTATAAAATATTTTCAGGCTATGTGTATAAGTAGACTTACCATATGTCCCGGAATGGCTGGGACCCTCTCAGATTTCAGGCTTGGGTCCCGGCATCCCGGGAGATATGGCGCCATCCCGGATTGCCGCCACCGCCGCTGCTATTTTAGCCAAAGATTATTGCCACGCACAAGCGGTCCAGCAGTCCTTTCGAACGAAGGGCTTCCAGGCCGGTGGTACTCGTTGCAGCAGAGGCCCAAGAGGGTTGAGAACCCCTGATCTAAAGAATTTATGCACAGAGACTCAATTTATATGATCACCTAAAGTGGGGGGAAATTGTGGGAATCAAATCTACATCTGTATTGGCCAGAGCGTTATCTGACTCACATGTTCTCAAAGTGGAATTGCTTTAGGCCAAAACCAGTGGAAGCCCCATGCTCTCTTAAAGCATTTGCATGATGGCCACCATTAGTCTGCATCAGCTAAACTGACAGAATAACTAAATAAATAAATAAATGGGGGATGAATAATGTGATGTGGCAAAATCATGATAAAGGCTCTTGACCCCACCCCACCGTGTACATAGGGCTTATGGATTTGTAACAAAAAAAGAAAGAATTATTATTATTATTATTATTATCATTTTAAAATGTATATACCACTTTTCAACAAAAAAGTTCTCAATGTGATTGGTGTGGCAAAATAAATTAACCCCTGCTAACTGGGCAAAGAGGTGCCTTTTAAAATGGTGTTCTCTTATACAGTATTTAGCAGGAAGAGAGTAACTGTCCCTTTTCACCCCAGTATAACATCTTTTCTAGTGGCTGTTGCTGGTGTTTCTTCTGCATCTCTCTTTCGACTGTGAGCCCTTTGGAGGCAGGGAACCATTTATTGATTTGTTTTGCTATGTAAACTACTTTTTGTAAACTACTTTTTGTTGAAAAGCGGTATATATTCTTAATAATAAAGTAAATGAAAAATGGGTTACCTGTTATATATAACTCACAACCTTAAACAAAAATAAGTATATAACAACAACAACAACAACAACAACAATAAATGATATAACCCTGGAAAAGACACTAAGCAAGGGGGAATAGGGACAGCTGGTCTTCTTCTGCTGCGACTAAGTTAAAGGTACCTCTTAACCCAGTTGGCAGGGACACAGAATATCAGTTTCACACCCAGTGTGAAAGGTTTATAATAGGGTTAATTAGGCACCGGGGAGTGTTTGGTCCATTATAGTACGAATTATATAATGCTGTCCATTAAAATGACACCTTGTAGCAGTCCATCAATCTTGTGTTTAATCCTAGATATTTTGTAATAAAAAAACCACATCTTTATAAAGTGCTTTTAAAATGTGATTCCAGTACACAAGAAAATATATAAAGCTCTCATCCAGGAATATTAAGTACTAGTTGGAAAACTATTTAGTTCAAGCGTAACATAATGCCATGGTTCATTACTTGCCTATACTCTGTCCTCACAGTGCCAGTAGTTACATGCAGATAACCCAAATGACTTCATAAACACAGGAACACACGCTGTTAAGCAGTGATTAATTCCTGCAAGACCATGTGATGCTCTGTAATTTTTTAATGGTGCCAAAGTGATAGATGGTAGAGTACATACTTTGGCTAGCTCAGCAAAACGTTGTAGGGAAGTATCAGGGATATATCTCCTTGGAGCACACTATCCAGGCTTAAATCACCTTGGAGACAATAATAAAAAAAACCTACTAGCCAGGAAATCCTGTCTTCAGCCACTCACAGATATAAAGAATTGGCCCTTTTCTCTTAAAGATATATTAGTTGTTTTTGTGTTAGTCACATGATTGTATTCAACAAAGGAAAACAGACTGAATCCCCTTTTCATAGAGGAACGAGCATTTAGGAGAGATCACCCTTCTCTCTCTTTCTCTTCTACACAAGACTTACATTGCCTTTTATGTTTGTCGTGATATTTTATTCATCGGAAAATGAGCTTCTTTTGAGGATACAAGCCAATAGCCAGTTCCATCAAGAGCAAAGTGTGAATGGAATGCATTAAGAAAACCAAGTATGTTACTATAGCAATCTAAATTATTCAGTGATGCGCTCCAGTTTTAAATGAGCTAGTCAAAATGACACTGTGATGTCAGCTGGAATAGTCTGACTAAAATATATGGTCTTGGTAAATAGGCCTAAGCTATGCATTAAAAAAAAAAGACCAAGGAGGGTCTCTCGGTTTGTGTATAGCAACAGATCCCAATTCTTACTGGTTACTCCTGCTAAGTAGCAATTTAGCATTCCAGCAATCTCAATGAGTTAATTGGCTTTTTAAAACTAGATATTTAATGTTGAGTACAGATGGACATACGTGGAGAGCTTCTTTTGTGTCAGCCATGTATTGGCTGGGCAGATCTGATTCTGTACATTTTTCCTATAACATTTTGTATGACCCAAAGAGAAAGGGAGTACCAAAATAATTCTGCACCTTAAACTTTATTCTAATTGCAAGATTAGGTTTGTCATCGCAGTCTATACTGTTTATGCAGTGCCATGCATATATATGATGAGCACAAAGGTGGGAAGGGAATCTCATCCAAGATCCAGCAGACTCCCAGAAAAGAACCAATAAAGCACCAGTAGGAGCTGGGGGGTAATTCCCAGTTGCATACTGACTTATTGGGGGAAAGTGGCACAATGCTTAGGGAAAGGGAATGACTAGGGCTTGCTTAAGTTCCAACATTGCTGTGTGGTGCTGGGGAGAGAGTAAGACAGGGGTGGGGAACCTCCGGCCCGCGGGCCGGATCCGCCCCGCGGGTCGATCTGGTCCGGCCCCTGCGGGACCAGACCGATCCGGCCCGCGGGACTGGAGGCTCCACCGCCCGCCTAGTCACTTTAAAATCGGCCTTTCTGCAGCTGCGCAGATCACCATTGAGGCCGAGAAATTGCCCTCTCGGTCTCAACGGCGATCTGCACAGCTGCAGAAAGGCCGCTTTCAGAAGGAGAAGGTGCCAAGGTGACGTGTCACCTCGGCGCCTTCTCCTTCTGAAAGCGGCCTTTCTGCAGCTGCGCAGATCACCATTGAGGCCGAGAGATTGCCCTCTCGGCCTCAACGGCGATCTGCGCAGCTGCAGAAAGGCCGATTTAAACTGGAGCTGACGCGGGAAGGAGGCGGCAGTTCCCACCGCCGCCGCCGCCGGAGCCTCAGGTAAGCGTCTGTGGGTGGGAGGGTGGGAGGGAGAGTGGTCCGTGGGTGGGTGGGTGGGTGGGAGGGAGAGTGGTCCATGGGTGGGTGGGTGGGTTAGAAGGGTAGATTCGCGGGGGGGTGTCAAATTTGTGGTGGTGGGGTGCCAAAAATTTCGGACGGCCTATCGGCCGGCCTGCAGCCAATTTTCCCAATGGGGAAATGGCCCCCCACCGGAAATAGGTTCCCCACCCCTGGAGTAAGAGAAAGAGAGAGAGAGAGAGAGAGAGAGAGAGAGAGATGAGAAGGGAGAAGGGGAAAAGAGACTGTAAACTCTCAAAAGTTACTGTACCCTTTTTGAAATTCAAGGTGGCAAACAAGTTGGGGTAGCATAAGGTTTAGTGGAGGATCCCAGAGGTTTGGGCCGACATATTTTTTACCTACCCTTTTTGTTACATCTCTTGTTACTATAAAAATGGAGGTGTGGTGTCCACCCCCAAAGGGGATTCCATACATTCTTTTAAATCTAATTTAATTGGTTGCCCACTTTTACATGAGGACTCATGAAAATAATCATGGAAGATCAAGAAGAGGGACAGGGTAAGAGTTTTACAGCCCAGTCCTAACTAACTCCCCCAGCTGCATCAACGGAGTGTGTGCTGCATCCTGCGGGGGGCAGTCTTGGAGGCCTCCCCAAGGTAAGGGGACTTTCGTTCTCTTACCCTGGGGCAAACCTCTGTTGTGACCCAATAGGTCTCAGATCTGCGCCAGCCATTTTGCTGGCCCAGAACCGAGGAGAGTGAGAGGAACGGGGAGAGGATCTTGGCGCACCCATCCCTTCAATGTTCTGTCTCTCGCATGCCCCCTCCCCCACCCGGACACTCCCCAGTTCCTTTTCCTCCACTTCCTGTTCCTCCCAATACTCTCTCCCTGTACCAGTTTACCTGTGGCAGGTGGGTTGTTGTAAATGGCGATACAGCAGTGTGCACAGCACTGACGGCCCTTCCAGTAGCACGCATAGCGCACCACTGCATGACCATTTACGACAGCGGAACTGCTGTTCTGCCCTTGTAAAACCCAGTTAGAATTGGGCTGCCAGCCTCCTTTCTCTCCAACCCCCACCAATGGCTCCTTGCCTGGTCCAACTAAAGAGATCTAAGTGTGGAATAGGCAAATGCACATTCTGATGTACATGGAAATGCATGTTTGAATACACATCCAGATGTGCTTCCATTGAGAGCAATGTATTGTGAATAGACATCTGCAATTGGATGAGCACTGGAATGTGCATCCAATTTATGCCTACTCCTGATTCAGCTTGCGGAGCTGTTGCTCAGAACATGTTTCTCCATGAGAATCTTGTTAACAGGATCAAAGTACCTTATTTTACACTCCATAGGACGCATCGGTCCATAGGACGCATGCATCCTATGGAGCATAAAATACAGAAAAAAAGTTTTACACTTACCTGGGCTTGGGGGCACTTTGGGAAGGCCTGTGGGGGCTTCGGGGAGGTCTGCGCGAGCCTCTGCAGGCCTCCCCGATGTTCACTTCGGGAGAAAACAGCGATTTTCGGCCATTTCCGGAAATGTTTTCTCCCGAAGTGAACATCGGGGAGGCCTGCAGAGGCTCGTGCAGGCCTCCCCGAAGCCCCCACAGGCCTCCCCGAAGCACCCCCTTCGCACCATAGGACGCATACTTTTTTCCCCCTATGTTTTTTTGGGGAAAAGTGTGTCCTATAGTATGAAAAATATGGTATTTGACTGCATGGAAAGTGGATCTGGGGAAAGCTGCTGCAGCTCAGCAGGGAGTGCTTGACTTGAGCAGAGAAGCTGTGTTGGGTCTTCCAAGCTTCATGGCTGTTCCTGCCCCTCTTTATCTAGCCAGGAATCCTGTGGCTCGAGCTGAGAGTCTCTAGAAGCTCTCCCTCATCCCTGTAGAACTGGCACCAGGTATGAACCGCCCCCACATGATTAGGAATGCCTACCAGGGAAACAAGGGAACGTGAGGAGAAGTCAGGACACGCACCATTTTATAATGCATGAAGCTGGTCAGATGAAGAGAATATTGGAGCGTAATGAAGAGAGAGAATGTTGTGAAGTAGCTATTTTTATATCTAATGTAAGTACCTCTATTAGCAATGCATCCTGATCTAAAAAAGGTATGGGAGCTGGGACGTTTGTGGCAAACGGTTTTGTTTTATGCAAGGGCTTTTTTTGTTGTTCTGCAAGTTATTTTAATGTGTCTAAATAAACCAAACTAAACCAAAGGTAGAAGCTCACAAACAGTCATTGTTTGAGCTGCCTTAAACAACATTAAATGGATTTTAGAATTCAGAACAAGCATTTTGCCGGGAAACTCCATCATAATATATAATTTATTATTATTATTATAAACAGATGGTTAAAACTTTACGTTTCACCTCCAACATAGGAGGCATCATCAGAAGTATCTGAGCTACTGTTGCAAACCCACATAAATACTACTCCTTCCTTTCTTACACCAGATGTTTAGGATTACAGTTAGCCTAAACACCTGCCCTAATGGTAACTTGCTTCAATCATACTTGCAACTCCTATGTAACTAATATGTTGCTCCTGCTAAAAACGCACAATACTGTGTGTTAACGTTCCATCCTCATTCATTAAAGTGATAACGTTTGTCCACAGTTACCAACATAGATTTTCTGGCTTGTGAACACATGTGATTAGCTAACAATTAAAACCTTGCGTACGATCGCCATCCTTCCCTGATTCGGTTTCTATAAGAGAAATAACTGCAACTATCCTTGTCTAATCAATTAATAGAACATGAACATAGAAAACAATTAATTAATAAAACAGCATGAAAACAACATCTGCGTGTCTGGGTGACTAGTAACAGCAGTTTAGCAGGAGCAACATGTTGGAGGCAAAATGTAAAGTTTTACCCATCTGTTTATAATAATAATAAATTATATATTACGACAAAATTTCCTGGCAAAAGTTTCCTGGCAAAAATGCTTGTTCTGAATTCTAAAATCTGGACACGTCGTGAAAATCTAAGAATGTAAACATTAAATGGAATCTGTCTGTTCATGGTGATCACCTTGGGAGACCCATCCTACAGGGAAGCTTGCTTGCATCACACCATCACAAACACCCCTAAATCAGGCTGGCATCACTTACTGAAAAGTAGATGTCTCCATATAGAGAGTTGCTCCAAATTAATGGCTTTCTGCATGGAGGCGGCGGCCACGTACTGCAACCTAACCGTAGCTTCTCTGCAGACCGTACATACTTTTATCCTAACACACCAGTTCTAAGCCTTATGGAATTCAGGGTCGCTGAAGTCAATCAAATTTAATTCCTGTATAGTGTAAGAAAGTGTTCTAAAATTACAATAAATAGCTTTATTATTATAGGTAGGTATGTAGTGTACTCCTTGTTTTAGGAAGTACCTCAGTGGTAGAGCAGAATCTCCTCTGGTTTATGAATCTTTATGCCTGAATCAGCAGACAGCCTGGATTGCACAATGAATTATGTAATCACATAACCGTTTATAGCTGATGTGGTTCAATGGTCCATCTTGCAAATTAATTTTAAAATAATGGGGGCAGGCTCCGTGTAGGGAAGCGGTGAAGGCTGGGATTCATGCTTGCAGCATTTTCTTTTTCTTAAACAGAAGAAGTTGATTCAGGGTCATAATAATTGGCAATCCTTCCCTAGATGCACAAAATATTCCAGAGTTTTTCAACACCATATCTATTCTCACTATTGGGGGACATTAACAGCGCAATCCAGCGCAAGAATCCAGCAGCGGAGCGAGTGCTGCGCCACTGGAAGCTACTGCGAACGTGCCATAAAGCACATTCATGATGACTCGGGAGTAAGAGCGGCCGGCACACAGGCTGGCTGCCCTCACTCCGCCGCCAGATCTCCCCTGTGACCGCTGGAGGAGATAAGTAATCCCCCAGCGGGCGCAGGGGAGGTCCGGGTGGTGAGGAAGGGGGGCCATTGGCTGAGCCAGGCCAAGACTGGGTGGGGATGGCGGCTGCCATATCCCCATCCCCGTTATAGCTGATGCGGTCGTTACACCGCCTCCTCTTACGTCCGCCAGCTATGGCAACAAATTCCACAGACTAATTATGCCCCAGTGGCGTCACTCGAGGTGGGGCAGAACGGTAAGTTCCGCACTGTGCTAACCCCCGTTTACTCCTCGGCACGAGGTGGCCCCACCCTCTCACCGTCGGAGCCATTCAGTGCGCCGAAGGCAACGCGCAGGGAATGTACTGTGTGTTGCCTTCGCCGCACTGAATGGCTCCAATGGCGAGGGGACGGGGCCGCCTCATGCCGGGGAGTAAATGGAGGTTAGCACAGTGCGGAACTTACCGTTCCGCCCCCATCTCGAGCAACGCCAGTGTTATGCCCTCTGTGAAGAAGTACCTCGTTTTCCCCATCCTAAATGTCTTTTTTAAAATCAGGTGCTGAATCTAGTTTTGACCCATGTTTCATTTTAGTACATAGGGTTGATTTTAATCTATTGTCGTGTCAGCCATCCTGGATGCATATTTCTGGTGGAAAGGTGGGATACGTGTGTTTTAAAATAAGGAAATTTATAAGTTTTATCAGTTGGCCAAAGAAATAAAGTTATTGGTTGAGGAACAGATTTGTTATAATTTAAGGTACTCCTTCGAGCTAAATCTTATCCTTCTAAAAACAGCTGTTTAGCTCAAATGCAGCGAACAGGGTTGAGAGAATCTGCTTTTCTCTCCTTGAAAACCTATACATACTGTATTCCATCCACCTCCCCCATCTGCTATTGCTACTAGTACTGAGTTGTAGCCTAATCATAAATTAGGATTTCTAAATCCTGTTGAAATTAATGGAACTTAAAATGCAGTCCAAATGCAGAGACATCACACTGACAACAAAGGTCCGCATAGTTAAAGCATTTTTATTCTTTACCTTTTTAGTAACATATGTCTGCGAGACCTGGACCATAAGGAAGGCTGAGCGAAGGAAGATACCGGTAGATGCTTTTGAACTGTGGTGTTGGAGGAAAATTCTGAGAGTGCCTTGGATTGCAAGAAGATCAAACCAGTCCATGCTCCAGGAAATAAAGCCAGACTGTTCACTTGAGGGAATAATATTAAAGGCAAAACTGAAGTACTTCGGCCCCATAATGAGAAGACAGGATATCCTGGAGAAGATGCTGATGCTAGGGAAAGTGGAAGGCAAAAGGAAGAGGGGCCGACCAAGGGCAAGATGGATGAATGTTATTCTGGAGGTGACGGACTTCAGCTTGGGGGAGCTGGGGGTGGTGACGGCCGACAGAAAGCTCTGGCGTGGGATGGTCCATGAAGTCACGAAGAGTCGGAAGCGACTGAATGAATAAGCAACAACAAAAATGCAGTCCAGTCCTAAGCAGATTTACTCTTAAGTAAGTCCCATAGTATTCCATAGAACTTACTCCAAGGTACATGTGCATAGGATTGCAGCCGCAGTCATCATAACGAACGTATCTCATTGGGCTGGATACATGCCCACACTTGTGCATGGATCTCATGAAGGGATTTTCAGTGTTTTCCCCTTCTCTTTCCAGTCCCCTGCACCCCCTGAATCTTCTCCAAAGGCTTGGGGGAACTGCTGCAGAAACAAGATGTTGTGGCATGGGGGGCTGGAGAGGGAAGGGGGAATTGCAGGAAATTGTCCCCATCTCCTATTGCGCGAGCTCATGCACGAGAGAATGTAGACCAATCCATTGATTTCAATGGTGCTTATGCATGAGTCGTTTTTCTAGAATACAACCCATTCTCCCTTCCTGACAGCTGACCAAATGTCAGGATCAACTGATAGAAAATGTGTGCTTTTACCATTTGAGTATCCATGGTAAGGGGTAGCATTACAGTGTACTCAATGGGGTGCTTTAATTTTCTAAATATGTTTTTACATTCTTTGTTCTTCTGTTCATCATCCCTTTTTCGACTGAATAAAGTTTTTTAAAATTGAAAAAAATGCTAACAAAATGGACCTTTAAAAAAAAAATGAACACCTACCAAGTTGTTATTAACTGAGTCAGTCATGAAGAGTTCTGAGACAGACTAAAGCATTATTTTCTTTTGAATTGTTCTCCATGCTTCACACCTTATGAGTTTCTTCAATTTTACTTTTATCTTGCTTTGAATGATGAGCTGACAGGATGAAAGAGCTAGAAAAATAACATTAGCTATTTGATGACTCATAATTATGCCTCAGTTTTATCTATTGATTTATTCGTTTAATTAAGAGCAATTTCAAGGCCCTATCATGAAGTTTGTCATGTACCTGTGGTTCCCATTGAAGTCAATTTCTCAGAGAAATGAGGGAGGAGAAGAAACAGCTGTTAAAGGGTAGAATGTGTGAAATTCATATTCTGTCTGCACTGAGCAAATATTCCAGAGGCAGAAAATGCCAAAGAAAAGTCTCTTTCACACCATATCCTTCAAGTGGTGAAGTGTTGCCAGTATGACCAGAATACAGTACTGTCTTGTGGGACTCCCATGCTACCTTTTCAGAGGTTCCCACAGAGCACGTACTTTACGATACAGGCCCTATATTTATATATTTAGCAGGTGCATACCACTGGTGTGCCAGTATTTTTGCAGGATAAACTTGTAGGTAAGATACTTTTTCTTCCCAGTGAGTTAACTGAAATGTTGGGGGTTTGCTTTTATGGCCTGAGGGCCATAAAAGATCCACTATTGTAAAATAGCCCATAGGATTGGGCCATACGACTATTTTACAATAGTGGATCTTGCAACCCGCTATAGTAAATACTGCAGCAGCATTGTAAAAGGCATGCCGCTATCGTGCACTGCGTGGTTTGGGGAGGATCAGGGAGTGGGCTGAACCCGGGGGGGGGGGGACAGAAGGGGTAGATCTCAGCAGCAATCGCACTCAGCAATCCTATCCTCCTTTCCTACCCCATACTCAACCCCCTTCCTCTTCTTGGATTTATGCCAGCAAAATCGCTGGCATAGGTCCAAGGAGACCCAGTGGCAAAAAGGAGGCCTACTGGGAGGCCTACTTACCACTCACAGGCCACCTGATTGCCACCCCACCCCCCATCATTGCATGCAGTGTGCGCTCCTTTGGTACGGCTCTATCGTGGAAGATGGGTGGAGGATAGAATTGGGCTCAAAGAGAGAAATTACATGCACCCATGCACGCCCAGGTTGGCTGGTATTAATCTATCTAGATAGTGTTCCTAAATATATTTGATGTACAGACATTTATTGTGTATTTTGCTCACCTAGGCTCCAATCCTATACACACATATCTGGGAGTAAGCCCCATTGACATGAATTGAACTTACTTCTAAGTAGGCATACATAGGATTGAAATGTTATGCTCTTTGCTGTTTCTCCATTATAACCTGGTCTGCTGTAGAAGAAGGTGTGCTGGGTATGGAAGTTACCCTTTGACATATGCTGAATTGAGCGATTGATGATCTATATTAAGCATTTGAGTCATTCAGGAACCAGTTCATTTAATGGGAAAAATATTATCTAAATGTATGTCTTTTATAAACTTGATTTCGTGGGCCTGGCAGGATTATTTTTAGTATTTTTGGACTCCAGTTGCTAAAGACCACCTTTGTTTGTTCCTAGTGCTTCACAGCACAATCGTCACTAAAGAAGCGCTGGCAGAATGACAGCTCTGCCAGTGCTGGGTGTCATAAATGTGCTGTAAGGCGCATTTTTGATACCCGGTGAGTAGGCCCTGCCTGTCTGCGCCATCCGCAGCGCTGAGTGGGTAAGTCCCTGCTAGTAGGTGGAGAGGCGGGGGGGAGAGCGAACCGGGTTGGCAGGGGAGGGGGTGATTGACCCACTGGGCTAGGAATGGGACGGGATCATCAGCGGCACGCTCCACTGATTCCTATCCCCCGGCCTGGACCTGGCCGGCTTTACACCGGGTCCTCAGATTTGTGCCGGCCATTTTGCCGGTGCACATCCAAGGAGGCCGATAGGGCCCACTGGGGCTCTCCCCGGGGGAAGGGATGAACGTCCCTTTTCGCTGAGATGTGCTCCAGCTCTGCTGGCATTGGCTTGATCCAGCTTTTGCACACTTTTGCGGCCCTAGGCAGGATTGGGCTGCCCGTTGGGTACAGTGAGCAAAAGATTCTGCTGCACTAACATCACCTGATAAAATGATTGTATTTATAGTGCATCACTCATTTAAAATGAAAGAAACAGAGCTACTCTCTGATGGAATATTGTTATAGGAATAATCTCTTCTGCCTTGAAAACAAAAATCTCAACTTTGTGCTTGACATTTATGGAGCAATAGGAACTCATTATCCCGCAACAACATGAGTCCTCTTGACACCACTTTAATACCTGGCTCCTTATCTGTTTTCTTTTGATATTGTCAATATTTCCTATTACCAGCCACATTTCTCAACTGGCTACATGTGGCTGCCATGGCTCCTGTAGAGTTCAACTTGCATAACTGATGATGACTTATTGCTGGAGGTATCTAGCCATATTTTCATGTTAGAGAAGTTAGCAGGCCCCAGGCTACCATACTTGCCAGGAAAACCAAAGGACCACAGTTCAAGTTGTACATAGGGGATCCACTTCAAGACGGTCATGGCTTGAAATTATTCAGAAGAGCTGACTCAAAACAAAGCCCATCCAGTTTAGAGACTGTTAGTCCTATTTGTTTTCTTTAGTTATTGTTGTTAATATAGTGTTTGTTTCTGTCACGGTTCATTCTTAAGAACAATACAGTGATCAGTATAACTACAACCCATTATCCACTGTTTGTGGGGATGAATCATAAATAAAATTGAGAGGTACTTAACTTAAGAGCTGTCCATATAGAGGTCACACTTTATAAAATGTGAAAAGCGAGTGAGGAGGAAATAAACGGCTGTAGTGATTGCTTATTTACCACATATAGGGGCTAAGTCTTCAGAATAAACCAAGCTGTGTTTCAGGTTAATGCATTAGCATATGAACAATATTTCTGGGCTGCCCCAAATGTATAGGCTTACTAGATTTTCTGGGGACCCAAGGGGGGCAGCAGTGACATCACAGGGACTGTCTGTCTTGCTTGGGAATCACCCCACTCCTGGGACCAAAATGTCTTGACCCAACTTCTCCTTCTAGAAGCATGTTTGTTCCCTTTAAATACAATTTCTATCTGAAAATGTTTTCCCAATGTTATAAAGCTGTGTGGAAAAATGAAAGCTGAACTCCGGACAAACAATTAAAAATTCATCTGTTAACTCCTAACAGTCTTCATCTGTTAACTCCTTGCTGCCCTGATCTGTCAACAAGGGTCCACTGCTGACACCACACTTGGCTCCTGCCAGTCTGCTGGATCTTCTTCCACTACACTGTCCAACAATTGTGACATCACGTGGGCTGGAAACAAAAATAAAAAAATACATAATATAAATATTTTTAAAGTGGGGATTTTTGAAGGGGTGTGGCACTTCAGGGGGTGTGATGAGGCCTGCGCAACCCACCGCAGGCCTTCCTGATGTATAGAGTGCTGGAAAATGGCGATTTTAGGTCACTTCTGGTTTTCGCTTCCCCCTTTTTTTTGCGGTTGCAGAACAAAAGTTTTAAAAAATATTTATTTCCCCCACTTTCCCTCGCTTGCCTTTTTCATGTGCCTCCTTCCCACCGCTGCCACTGCCGCCGTGTCTTCCCGCCGCTGCGTCTTCATTCTGGCCCGCCAGGCAGCTGCATTGCAGTGGACCAGGATTGCCTGGCTGGGTGCATTCCACCCTGCCAGGGCTCCTCATGCTCCAGCCTGGACTCTTTGCGCGACCCTAGAAGCACTCCAAAAACATCCGACTTCACTCGGACATTTTCAGAGTGCTTCTAGCCTTGCGCAGACATGCAAAGAGTCCAGGTCTGAACGAAGACATGGCACATTAGCGCCGCTGCAGCTGTGGCAGTCCCAGCTGGCCGTGACAAAGAGGAGACCGTCCGGGAGCCCGGGATTTCGGCTCCAGGACCGGGATTGTCCGGCTGGATCCGGGACTATGGTAAGCCTACAAATGTATCGTGCAAATTATTTCCTCAGAGAACCTAGCTATCTCTTCATAAATTTAGAGTAGAACAAGATGGTACTTGTAACTCCCATCCACAACAAAATGTTGTACATCCCCAGGTTCCAACAGGAGGCTTTCTTATCAGGCCCCCAGCCTTCCTTGAACAAAAGCCTTAGTTCAGGGTTTGCAGAACACCTTTCCCCACCCACCTGAAATCTTTCCCCACCCACATGTAATGTACCAATAAAAGACTCAGTTTTAGGAAGGAGAAGTTTTTAACTTCCTGGCATGAATCTGCTTAACCCCAGTCCTCCTGCAGGGTACTATGGGCTGTTATGAGCTTAAGCAGGACAATTCCCTTCACTCTCTCCGTTTTTGTTTTTGTTTTTTTTCCCCAACTGACACCATCAGTATTCATGGCTCAGCTGGCCTTAACATTTTGAATGTCCTGAAGCTGACTAAGCACAGGTCTGTGTCAGGCCTTTTCTGTCTTTGTTTTTCTGTGTGTTTGTTTTTAAAACATTAGTATTCTTTTAACTGTGTTTGTATGGAGTCCCAAGTGAAAGACTAAAATGAGAGTATGGTTGTCACCTGTTCATAATTGTTATGGGTGGTTCATATTTCAGGAGCTTTGTTCATTAAAAAAAAATAGACAACTGGTTATGATGGATTTTGTCCATATTCTTTGTCTTTTACGAGTTATTCTCATAAGAAACAACATCACAGTGCATGACTGAAAGTACTGAATTGTTATTACTATTAAGTTATTATTTATATAGTGCCATCAACGTGCAAGCCCCTGTCCCAGGGGTCTTGGAATCTAGAGGTTGACACAGTGGAGATGGGGGGAGGAATAGAGGAAGAGGCAAACATTACTACAGTGACAAATGCTTACCGGTAACCTTAGTTGCAGTAGGGAAGACGAAATTAAGGTTGCAATCCTACTATACACACATACTTGAAACTAAAGGTCCAATCCAAACTGGGCCTTGTGCCACTGGAACACTTGTTCCAGCAACAGTGGAATGCTGTTCCAGCAGCATAAGGCCCTTTACCGCTGTCATAAAAGGTGCAGCCTGGCTGCCACCTCAAGCAGTGAGTGGCTGGATCCATGTGCCAGCAGACCAGGGACTCTCGCCGGCACCAGTAAGTTCATGCAAGGGGTTAGAGAGAGGTGGGGAGGGACGGAATGGAGAGGAGATGTGTAGGGAGGAGGGCAGTTTGGGACTGGGAAGGGGGTAGTGTTGGCAGCAGTGGTGCACTGCCTAACCCCCTTCGCAGCCTAGATCCCCTACCCCGGGTCCATGCAGAGTTGCACCAGCTATAATGCTGGTACAAGTCCAAGTTGACCCAGTGGGCTGGTGCGGTCTTACCCTGGGGCAAGGAAACAAATGTTTCCTTACTCTGAGGAGTCCTCCAGAGGCCGAACCTTCCCCATGGGATTCAGTAGGCGCCATATTGGCGGTACTGTGCCGCCACGTGAGGAGTTAAGTTAGATTGGGCTATTATTTCCGTTGAACTTAATGGGACTTCTGACGTGTTTAGAATTGTGTTGTTAGAATGCATTAATCATGTATTTGCCACTTTAACCAACTCAGTTACTGTACAGTCCAAATTGCCATCCACCTCATATCACTTGAATGCCATGTTGTCACACAGGAGAATTCCCCTCCATATCTGATCATTAAAAATAACTTAAACAATGCAATTAGATATCTGTGAAACCATAATACTCATGGTTTCCATTCACTGTGATTAATTTCTGGAATGCCCATAATTTGTCAAGTCAAAAGGCGGCAAGTTGGCAACTCTGAATGAAAGCTTTATGAATAGCAGTGGAAAGGTCTTTAGCAGTCTGTGGAATGTCTTCAATATGTCTATATCTAGCTCTAATTTATGCTAACAAGAGTAATATTCACACAACAAGGTAAGGCTATATAGTGATAGATGTGTACTTCTTTCATTATTCATTTTGCATCCTTTGTGAATATACTCAGATGCATTTTTTTCTTTTTATTTCATGGTCTGAATACTCATGGTGCGCAAGTACTGTATTTTTCTTTGTATGTAAACCCTAACAGTCAGGACAACTTAAAAAAATGTCTAATGGTGACAATACATTTCATTTATTTAACATTGGTTTCTCTGTTTTGCTATATGATGCCTCAAATAATGTTCAAGGTATAAAAGGTGCAACAATTAATTTCTGCATGAGTCACCAGCAAATTCCACTTACCGTATTTCTTCGAGTCTAAGGCGCCATCGATTCTAAGGCGCACCTTTACTTTCAGTACCACCAGCAGGGAAAAAAAAAATCCATCGATTGTAAGACTCACCTCCCTTCATTGAATCTACTCGCTCAGCACCAACTCTCCCCAGCATGTCCTGCACTGCAGCTGACAATGACTGAGTGCCTTTGCTTAGCATTTCTGGCCCCGCCAGAAAGTGCCATTTCCTTCATTACCTGGGCTTGGGGGAGCTTCAGGGAGGCCTGTGCAACCCTTCACAAAAATCGGAAATGGCCGAAAATCACAATTTTTCGCCAAACTGAAGATCAGGGAGGCCTGCAGAGGGTCGCGCAGGCCTCCCTGAAGCTCCCCCAAGCCCCGGAAAGTAAGAAGATAGCATTTTGGCGTGCTTTTTGGAGACCTTCGATTCCAAGACGCACCCAATTTTTGAAATGCTTAACTGGGAAAAAACATGCGTCTTAGAATTGAAGAAATACAGTAATACTTTCTGTAGAAACAATACGGGTGGGGGAGAGCAAACTTTTTTTTTCAGTGTCAACATTCTCTCTCAGTGTACTTCATTAAATCAAGATGATATAAGTCCCAGAAGAGCAAGTGCAAATTTTAAAGGAGTATTGATTTAACCTTCCCTCTGTAAATATTTCATAGTTCTATAATGTGCAAATGCAGTCACACCAGAACAAAAGATTGCACTTTTCTGTTAGTACACAGAGGTGATATATGACAGTTTTTATTATGCTATTTAGAAAAATATTACTTAAAACGCATGTGACACACTGTTGTCATTAGGATTGATCACAAATTTGTGTCACATCACTAGAAACTGAAAATTCCTTTCTCTATCCCCATGTAATATATTTTCTTCGAGTTCTGTGCCATAGCTGAATCTTATTCATCTTGCATGAGAAGGCAGGGAGAAAGAATAGAACATCTCCCAGATCTCATTCCTAGGTTTAAGGGCCAATCCTGTCCTCAAATTACGCTGGGGTATCTCCATGTATAAAAAGGTAAAGGTGACCCCTGACAATTAAGTCCAGTTGTGTCCAACTCTAGGGTGTGGTGCTCATCCCCATTTCAAAGCCGAAGAGCCAGCGTTGTCTGAAGACACCTCCGTGGTCATGTGGCCGGCATGACTCTCCTTGCCGCAGCGCGTAGCATGCAGCTGGAACACAGAGCACTGTTTACGTTCCCGCAAGCGGTACCTATTTATCTACTCACATTAACATGCTTTGGAACTGCTAGGTTGGCAGGAGCTGGCCAAGCAACGAGAGCTCACCCCGTCACAGATTCGAACTGCTGACCTTTCGATCCACAGCTCATGGTTCAGCGGTTTAACCCACTGCGCCACCCGTTGGCCTATCTCCATGTATGCTGGCACATAAATCCACCCACCAACGGATGAGCCATGGATGCTGGCACAATGTCAGAATAACACTGCACTGTTGTAACTTGAACATAGTTTGGACGCCAGTGCAACTCCACTGGCAGAGTGGCCAAACCAGGGAGGAGATTGGCACATGACATGGGAGGGATGTGGGAAGGACAAGAAGGGGTCAACGTACACCATATCTTAATCTTCTTCGACAATGGACATGCCCTTGATCCCGGGAAACGCTACACCAATGACATATCTGGCATAAGTAGGAGTAATGCCATAGGTAATAATGGGGCAGGAAAAAAAAAAACAGCAGAAAGGTACACCCTCCACTGCCCCTGCCCTACCCACTTCCTAATGATGGACATAGAATATAGACTATATGGCACAGCCCATCACAGTACACCAACCCCTGTGTACAAGTCTCTGCCCGGGAGATGTTCAAGTCCCTGTTCAGGTTATCAGATGTGTGCCATGGGGCTATACCACCCTGGTCTCTTAAAGGGTAATGGGAACCACGGTGAAAGAGCATTTGGTGCACAAAAGGGAGCACTTTGCACAAAAAACATTTTGTCTTTCACAGCAAGTATGGCAATATATTTTAACACATCTCAGCATTCTCATTGCAGGTAGACTGCCACAGTAGAACTCCACACGCAACCCCCAACTGGAACCTCTGTCTCACCACCCCAACAGAGGAAGCAAGGACAATGTGCTTACCACACAGGTAAGGAGGGTGGGGAGAGAATACAATGCCATAACAGAGTGGTTCTCAAACTTTTACAGGCAAGTAAGGGAGCCTATAAGACATTGTGGAAATTGAAATTTATAATTAAATTATAAATTTTAATTATTTATTTTTAATAATTTTGAAAATAGATTATTTAATTTATTAAATAATTTATTTTTCTTAATTAAATTATTAAAAATTAATTAATTTATTATTTATTTATTTATTTATATTTTTAAACTATTTATTAATATTTTTGAATTATTTATTTAAAAATTATTTATTTATTTTTAGTCTAAAATAATTAATTAAATTGACTTGCCCGTCGTTGCCGTTAACCGTCGCCGCCACCACCATTGCCCGTCGTGCCGCCATTGCCCTTTGTGTCGCCATGCTTGTCGCCGGCGAGCCCCCACAGCCTCCGCTGCCGTGCCAGTCGGTGCCGTCATGCCCGTCGCCACCATGCCCCTGCAACCTCCGCCGCCTTTTAAAAAGTGAATAAACTTACCTTTTTTCGGCGTGGCGACGGAGGCTTCCACTGGGCCGGACTGATCTGGGACCCGAAACTGGGTTCCGGGACGGATGGTAAGCCTATTCAAGGGCCCCCCGCATGCTATTTAGAAAACAAAAACAACAAATGCCAGATCACATTGTGCATTCAGCATAACTTGTTAGTATTTGATCTAAATAGCTCAAATCTAAGGTCTCACAAGCAATTTGCCCTGTAATTTTTACATGGAGTGCATGGAGCCCGCATGGAGCTGCATAGGGACACCTCTGGAGCGCTTGGCGATAACGTTATTGTCACCACCGAGCTCCAGAGCACTGTGACAGAAGCTGCGAGGCTGTACAGCTTACAGGGAAGGTTGCTCACAAGGGGTCTTCAGCTATGCTATGCCATTTTCTTATAGTCACTTTAAAGTTGGACTTGGCTAAATATTCAGTGAATTGTTCTCACTTCTAGGATTACATTTGCTTTTAATAAGGACTTCAGTATTAATCTTTGTGTGCCTTCTTATCTTCTTCCACTCCACTGAGCTCTTAAAACATAAATGTCCCCAAGCAATATACTAGTAATCTTGAAACACTGGCAGCAAATAACATGACAGGCAAACTTTTCTTTTTACTGCCACCTATTACAAAACAAAACACCTTCTCTCTTTCCAGACCTAACCAAGCATATTAAATATCTGCTGCTTTGTTCTTTCTCTGATACAGAGATTATTCCTGAGTAATACAATAAAGAAGCAAATCACCGAAAAAGAAAAACACAGCTATTTTGACACAGAAAAATACAGTATGTTTTTTCTTGAGGACTTCCTTTGCAGTCAAAGGACCTAGATTGTGTGTGTCTTGCTGTTCATGTAGTCAAAGTATAGACCAGGGATCTGCAGGATCTACTGTTTTCACTACCTGAACTGAGCTCACAGTTTTCCCCTGTCTGTCTTCATTTCAGTTTATTTGCAGTGGGGGATCCTTTTTGTTGTTGCTATTGTTGTTAAACAAGTGGAAGTCAGAAACGCTTACTGATCTGCTTCAAGTCACCCAGAGATCTACCAGTAGATCCCAATCTACATTCTGCCTCCCCAAGGGTTGAATATGCTGTAGTTGTTATCTAGGAATACCATGTCCGTAAAATGTAAAATTTTAAAGTGTAAAATGTAACCCAGAATATCAGTCACAAATGTCCAGATTTTTCCACGTTTTCCCCAGCATCAGCTGGGACGTAACTAGTTTAGAGATGAGTAACCTGATGCTATAAATCTGTTTTAACTGTGGCAATTTATGCTGTGGCAGCTAAAGGCATTGCAAAAATACAATATCGTGCACTATTGCTTTGGGAGTAAATTCCACAGAAGTCAGTGGAACTTGCTTCCAAGTAAGCTTATTTAGGACTGGGGAATGGCATCCGTGGTGGACGCCATATCCTATCCCCCGTCCCAGGTCTCCAGCCCCAACACGGGGCTGCTCGATTCTATGCCAGCTAAAGAGCTGGTGTTGAATCGAGTAGCCCCATTGCACAGGCTAGGGGTTTACCCTGGGTAAGCAGGCATATGCTCGCTTACCCCAAGTAGACCTCCAGCAGGGTCCTTCCTCGGATAGGATTCAGCGCGGAGAGAACATTTTTAATATTCCACCGAAAAGAAGAAAAATTAAGACACTTCTCTGCAATTAAAAAATGAGCACATCGGGTAGAAAAGTCTAGCCCAACCTACTGTTTTTCTGCTTTCAGGGACTCGCGTGTATGTGTGTGTGTGTGTGTGTGCTTGGTGCAGTCCATTCTATCACTGTATTCCCACTTCATTCTCATGCATATGTGGTCCAGTCTTTGATGACTCTAGTGAATGTGAAATTCCAGAGATAAAGGCAACCAACATCTCTCTGCATTCCTTACAGTCTTGACACAGTGGACAGTGTGTGATGGAAGGGAAGTAACTGTTGACATTGAGGGGTGCAACATCCAGCTAATACCCTGTGGGGGCAGAAGGATGGAATAAAAATGTCAACTAAATAAAGTGCAGCAGCAACTCTTAGAAAGATCTCACTGGAGATCTTCAAGCAGAGGCTCAATAGGCACCTGCTGGAGATGTTGTAGGAGGATTTCCTGCTACAGACAGGGGGTTGGACTAGATAACATTGTGGGTCACTTCTATGAATATCCACAATTTAACTGATTAACATCTATTTGGGGAGCACGTGCTGTGATTACTTGCTTGCTTCATAAGAATGCAGCAGGGAGGATAGAAACACTGTTTAGGCTTCATATTCAATCCAAATAAGAGACTATGGTCCTAGATAAAGTGCAAATGGACTTCATGATGAACCCATGAAGTTGCCTTATATGAGTCAGACCATTGGTCCATCTGGCTCAGTATCATCTGCATGGACTAGAAGCAGCTCTCCACAGGTTTGAACAGGGATCTTAGCCATACTTGGGGATTAAACCTGGGAGCACCTGTATACAAAGCATGCACTCTTATCACTGAGCTACAGCCAGTTCCCCAGGTTACCTCTACACTTTCCTGACTCTTATTTTTGCTTTCTTCTGAACATGATCAGCAGAGATTGCCCTCTTCCGAAGGGACCTTAATGCCAAACATATATTATCTAGCTGCTATATTAACTACCAAAGCCCCCTCAGTTTGTGTGCTTAATCCTCATGTTGCCGCAATGATGTACACAAGGCCACATCACATGGTATGAAACAATCATATATCTGGCCCTGCTTTGAAGCAGAATCAGACACTGGGTGGCTGCATGTTACCTTTTCAATCGCTGCAATGAGTAGGACAACCCTCTTCTGGTATGCTGTCTGAGCACAGGATAGTCTTTTCCATGACTTGATATTATTACAGTCTGAGTTTCTTTGCAAGGGTGGCCTTTGTGGAAGACATAAGCCATTCTATGTCTAAGCCCTCAGGCACATAGCAGACAATTGGTTCTTTCATTCTAAAATGTTTAGTCGCCTGAAGATAGAACCTGTGTTATACTCCAGTGTTCTTTATTGGCTAATACAGTCAGGTCAAAATACTCAAAATCTTTCCACTAGAGTATTCCCAGTGAAGCCAATGTGTTTCCTATGAAGTCTGGAGTTTGAAGATTGCAACCAGAGGCAAGAGAGCATCAGGTTGGAGGAGCACATATCCCTCGCTTCCTCGCTTTAAAAGTGTCTTTAATGAAAGGAAAAGGAGGGAAACGATGGCAAGAGAAGAAGCACAGCTCCTTTTTAAAAAGATAAATCAAGTTTCTAGCTGTGCCTCAGTAGTTTTTATCACCTTTGTTCTGTGCAAAGAGTTTGCTGAAAAAGTTCTGCAGGAGGAGAAAGTGCTACACATTAAAAAAGACTTCCTCACCTTTAGCATGAACCGGTGTTCTCTGCCACACGAGTAGAAATATACCTATGCAAGATGCAGCCAAGCATCCTAGCAATGTGAATTTCACTGACAATGGCATTAAACTTTAAAAGAATTGCAAAAGGCAACAAACAAAAACACCTTAAATTCCAGGAGTGCCTTTCTGTGTACAGCTTATTGAGCAATATTTAATCAATAGTTAGGACGAGGGTAAGCACTCTGGGCCATGTTAGTTTGTCAATGACTTTTCTGATTTAATGAAACTGTTTTAGATTATTGTCATTTACAACCTTTGGCAAAAGGAGTCATTGGCACTGACAGCAGAAGGAACTCCTTCAAAGCAGAGCATTTGTTTATGACTTCGATAGGACAGAAGTGAAGCAACTTTCCTTTTGGGAGGAGCTTTGAGTGGTGGAGCATGTTGCAAAATGGTGGCTTCGGGAGACAGAGTCACTCACAAAATGGCAGCTTGTATAATAATTTACATTGGGGGGGGGTACAAAACACACAATTCAGTAATGTGCCCGCCCCACACTCCAAATAAGGTTGGGCTGGAACTTAGTTTGAAATTTAATTTGAATTTGATTTCCTGGGAGCTGTGCAAATATTTCGGCCACCAAGGTTTGGGCAGCAGGTTCTGGCGTGACTTTAGGTCAGTGTCAGAGATACTGGTACTGTAGTTCTTGCACGACCTTCTGCCTACACGTGATACAGAACCTTTCTGACTAACAACCCCAATAGTCAATGGCATGAAATCCTTTATTCAGATTTCCGGTTCTACATCACCATTCACCATGTGAAACATTAGAGTAGCAAGTCATTTTCTAGGCATGTTTTTAGTTTCAGACATGTGGAAGTGAACATTGCAAAGACACAAGGCATTACTTTCCATTTTAGGGTTCATCATGATAAGTAATACACAGTGATCACTGAGTGTATTATTCATAATAATATTTATGATTTTGTAAGCACCTAAAAAAATCCCAGGCACTGCACAATTAAAAGCAAAGAACACCACAACCCTGCTCACAGGCTTACAGTCTCAATAAGCAGATACAGTACAGCAAGTCCTCAGTTAAAGTTGTTGATAGGTTCAGGCAGATCCACACCGCACACGTTCGCGTTGGTCCGGCACGTTCCAGGAGAGTCCAATGTGCCAAAAGTCGCCTCGGACTCCACTTGAGACAGGACGGGACACGACCAGCCGGCGGGCGAACGCCATCACACGCAAAGAGCACCACACCGGACGCACGGGGACTCGGCTGGACGCAAGGCCCTGAGCTGTGTACGGTGTAGATTCGCCTTTCTTCTTGGAAACTGCAACTTTAAGCAAAACGACTTATAATGAAACCAATTTACCATGGGCTAAATGATAAATGTAAATGTTCCCATGGCATTTTCCAATCAACTTTAAATGAAACAACTTTAAGTGAGGACTTACTGTACATAAGAAAAACAGTGGAGGTTGTTGACTCAGTACTGGCAGGTGTTTGACTATGGATGGGGTCATTGACATCATGGCAGGGGCTTCCTTGGGGCACTACTAGTTATTCAGCAGCCAAGTGCAGCTAGGCTCAGTTGTAGAAGCTGGTAGATGCTAGCAAACTACCTCATGACCCACCATTGAACCTGAACAAATAGACAGCTTTTGTATCAGTCACCCACAGAGATGAAAGTGAAATTGTGGCATGTCACTTTGGAAGATGGTTCTTCATTTTAAGATGTCAGCAGCTGGCAACCTCACTAACTAAAATATGGACATGCCCACTGGCTTTTTTCATGGTCTACCAGTGCCCATATAACTGATATTCGTGTGTAGGATCGAACCATCCGAGTAGCTGGACTTCCATTCCCAATGCCAAAGAGACAAGCTGCTACGACTAAGCTCTTCCATTGAAACTCATTTACATAACACAGTGCTGGGCTTCGCTTTCAGTAACATTAGGCCTTGGTTAATAAAGTGGCATTAACTCTTCTGTCTGTATATCAGTTCTATCACAAGGTTGTTTAAAAAACACACTAAAAAATTGCCCAGCAGATCCTGCTATCAGATATGTCTGTGTGTGTGTGTGGGGGGGGGGGAGAATAATAAGCTGAAACGATCACATTTTTTTTTCTACCTAACTCTTTTGGGTGGAAGGAAATGAGGTAGATTCAGCACATTTTTGTTTATGGCAGTGGCAACTTCTTCCCAGCCTGAGCACACTTGGCAATAATAATAAACGGTACTGTTATTTTGACAGAGCCCCTGTGGCATTTTCCTGCCTGACAGGAACAGTTCCCGGCTTCACACACTTGGATAGGCCTCATCGTTATTGTTTAGCTCTTAATGAATACTGATAAAATATTCATTGCTATTTGAAACTGCATTTTATTTTATTTTCTCAAGGTATTTTGAAAGAAATTCCTGTGTGGGCAACTAGAGATATCCTGCAATAAGGGTCCATAAAAATGGGTCAACAGAATGAAAGCATCTATAAAAACAGGTTATGATGACTTCCAGTGCGTGTTTTGTGCTGACCTGGCTTTCTGTTTCTTCCTGAAATATTAATTGCTGATTTTCTAGTTTGTCCTTGAGTACTAACAGGTGCACATGTACAAATCCTTACCCACGCGCCTCTTTCTTTAAAAAAACAACACACACACACATGTACAAAAAAAAAATTTTTGGTTCTGTGAGGAACAGCTTCCCCTTCTCAAAGTAGGTCCCACTTGTATTTGATTAATTGAGATCAACAGACGCTACTGAAGTACTCTTAGACTAGATGTTGTACTTAAAATGTCATCTTACTCCAAAATCAAGTGAGGAGACATGTTTAACAAATACACTAAAGTACAAGAGGGGAAAGCAGAGAAATACAGTGATGTGGCAGTAGTACTGTTCCTTTCTAATGTGGTGTTTGATGGGCTGCTAAACCTATTCTTCGTCCACACTGAAGGCCAAACTATGCCTGTGTACAATATGGCGGCCAGCCTAAAGGCCCAGCTGCTGTATCCTATCCAGGTCCTGGGCTGCCCTGGGCAGCCTGGGTGCACCTCGAGTGTACCCCGGCCTTGGCCATATGGCTCTGGAGCTTGCGTACATTCTAGCCCTCCGCGTAAGGCTGCACCGAGACTGGAGAGGGCTTTGGATATCGGTGTATCACCGCCGATATCCCTGCCCTCTCCAGGCCCAGGGCAGCCATGGCCACCCTCCCTCACCACCTGCTTCGTCCTCCCCCCACACTTGCCCCGGCCGGTGTTGGACTTACCTGCTCCGACGGGCGCAGGGCCAGGTAGGAGCTGTGGTAAGGGCCGCCGTGTAAGAGTTCTATGACAGCTTCTTACACTGGGCAAATAGAGGCCACAGAGCCCCAATCTGTAATGGGACCATGACAGGATAAAGGATTAAATCTCCTCTTCCGTCCCATACTATGGTCCTGATCCTGATTAGGGTTCCTGGTGGCTTCAATTAAGAAACAAAAACCAAGTACTCAAGGGCCAGTGACATGTTTTGTGTAAAATGTAGTTTAATCTTCGAATTACAGACCTGTGCAGACTTACCTTGAGAGTCATCCTCACTGAACATGGCAGAACTTACAGTGCATGTCTACTCCGAAGTAAGTCCCACTGAGTTCAACATAGCTTATTCCCAGGTAAGTGTGTATAGAATTGTAGCCTTAGCGCAGGGGTGGCCAACCTTTCAGCATGAATGCTCCTGGCCCTTTAATGGTTGTATAGGTGAGGGCATTTCAGCAGGTGCAGCTGCTTTAGTGGCACCATCAGCACTGGCAGCTGCCAAGATTCTGTCTTTTACACAACTCTTAAGAACACAAAAGCCCTAATGGTGGAAGGTTGGCCACCCCTGCCTTAGCGAGTAAACATGCATAGATTGTACAGCCTTGTTTATACAATTCTATCTAATTGTGGGATCAGGCTAGGGCAGATGAAGTGCTTGGCTGAGTGAGGGCGTCACAAATCCCAGCAGTGAACCTCTTTCAAGAGCATCTTCCACTAGTGATATCACAGTACTGCAAGTGTCACAAGTCTTGGCAGCTGCTCATACCGTATCACTGAAAAAGTTAAGGATGGAAAGTCAAGAAGGAGAACTGTCAACAGATTAGGCTCAGAAGAGAAGGAAACAGACCTGGATAAACAGAATCCCTTCCGAACAGAGACTGAATAGGTGCGGGATTAAAAGCCATGTATGCAGACAAAAATATATTTAAGTTAAAAACCAGATGATATTAAATATAACTTAAATATATTTTTGTCTGCATACATGGCTTTTAATCCCACACCTATTCAGTCTCTGTTCGTAATCGCTGGCCATGACAGTCTAAGATCATACTAGAATCCCTTCCCATTAGCTCTGATGCTTGGAGAGATAGACAGCATAGACTGGTGGACACAGACATTACACATAAAATATCCATGTGCAGATTTTTTTTCTTTGCAGCGTCTCCCCAGCAAAGTTTATTATGAAAAAGGACTCACATCTCGTGATTTGTTTCAAATCACCTTGTGATTTGTTTCATGCCAAGGCCGAGCCTGGAACTACATGAAAGGATAGTAAAGAGAATGAAACTTGCTCGGACAGCAGGGCCCAGACAACTTATGAGCAGGGAAGCTTACAGGCAGAGGGAACAGCCAAACTGGTTTCTGCTGCTATGAACTGTCACCCTGCAAGTGGACAGCTTGTGTACTGCAGCCTTGGGCCAAGCAAGATCAGGTAACCTGTTGTTGTTGTTCAGTCGTTAAGTCGTGTCCAACCCTTCGTGATCCCATGAACCATATCCCGCCAGGCCTTCCTGTCCTCCACTATCTTCCTGAGTTCGCTCATTTTCATGTTCGTTGCATCGGTGATGCTGTCTAACCATCTCATCCTTTGCCTTCCCCTTCTCCTTTTGCCTTCTTTCCCAGCATCAGAGTCTTCTCCAGAGACTCCTCTCTTCGCATTAGGTGGCCAAAATATTTGAGCTTCAGCCTCAGTACCTGTCCTTCCAGGGAACAGTCAGGGTTGATTTCATTTAGGATTGACTGATTTGATCTCCTAGCAGTCCAAGGGACTCTCAGGAGTCTTCTCCAGCACCACAGTTCAAAAGCATCTATTCTTCGGCGCTCAGCCTTCCTTGAGCAGTCAATAAAGTCTCTTCTAAAGTTTACTCCGGACTGGATTATCTTCAAAATGCCTAGAAGGCTTCTATGGAAGCACTGAAATACCAGTCTAGTTCCCAGCCCCGACAGAAAAGCTGATCTCTAATATTTTCTTTTTAATTCCCTTTAATGATAACACATCAGAACCAGCTTCAAACAAACAAACAAGTGTGTTCATAACTCATTCTCACAAATGAAATTACCTTTGCCAATTAATCAACTAAAAGTTACCTGCTAAACTACCTAACTAAAAGTTTAGTTGATTAATCTGCCAATTAGATTGATCAAAGCTTGCAGCCCCAAATTAAAATATACCACAAGCCATTAAGTTGCCAAATTAAGAAAAGAAGGCTGATGAGGCGCCATAACGCCTCGCAGCATCTAGCCCATGCCGCGTGCCAGTATAGAGGCACATATTTGGGGCTTCCCCATTGGCCATTGGGTACTGCTTTGGGTGTGCTGGGCAAGAAGGCAGGTGAGCGTTTTCGCTCATGTGTGTCAGTCGTGCCCCACCCACCTGCCTTTTTACAGTCTGGGATTAGCTGGTCATTCTTTAGTGGGGGGCAGGTAGAAATTTTTTGCTATCATCCAGATTGGCGTTGGATGGTGGGTTTTTTTTTTTTGCCTACCCCAGACTGTCCTTGGTGCAGGTGTGGTTTTCATTTTAGGTTCTCCTTTTCCTGGTCAGTTTAGACAGGTGGTGTGCAGGCCGGGTAGCCAGACCATTAGGGATCAGCATACATCTTGAGGTTAGCAAGGTCAGGGGGTGAGCCAAGACCACTCAGATGACACTTGCCTGGGTCGGTGAGGCTGGCTGGCAACCCCCTGGTTGGAACATGCAAAGGGCACCTCATGGCTTGGCCTGTGAGAATCTACCCTGTCCAGCTGACTTGACCCTTTGGGGTTGACTGGGATAGGCTCGCTTGGTCCTCGACTGAATGTAGCTTGGAGCCAGGATGTGACGCCCATTTAAGTTATGGGGAAAGTAGACGGTTAGCACCATTTTCCCCAAATTAGGACCCTCATGTTGGGGGGTTGGTTCAGTTTTTTCCCCCTCTGCAGGTTATTGTTGCTATTCAATAAAGCGGCCCTTTGACCCAAGCCTCTGTCTGGTGTGCTTATTGGGGGGTGCGCCGGGTAATGTGTAAACAGCTGATGAAGTTGAGATTTGCAACTTCCTCCTTTGGATGTTGCATCTAGTAATGGATGACTTTCTTCCCTGATCACGTCAGATTGTCTCAGAAAGTAGATGCCAAATCGTGCCCCCCTCCCAAATCTCAACCATTCAGACCTTTGTGCCACAAAACTACCTTTCTTCTTCCCTTTTAAACCACACTTTCCTGAATGGGGCAGTGGCTAAAGTACTGATGTTCTCCAGCCAAAGGAGAGGGAAGAGGAGGTCTCTCCCTTTCCAGTGCCAGGATGAAAGACTTCATGCCCTTTGAGAAATGTAGTTTTCCCACGAGCTACTACAATGTCAAACTACATTTCTTCATTAGATCAACGGTAAGCACTGAATGGACCTCCCTCTGGCCAGTGTGTTACTGCCAGCAGGACCATATTACCCATTAGGCATGCTAGGCAGTTGCCTGGGGGCCCACAAGCATAGGGCCCCCCATCTAAAAAAGAACATCAGCTCCTAATGCCTCTTTATTGCAGCAAACATTATGAACCCTGGATGCTTGTATCCAAGGCTGCATACGGTGAGTATTGTCAACAATTCTAGCTACACTGGCGTGCAGAAAGTGGGTGAGTGAGACAGTTGACCACCCATCCTGTACCCTGGAAAGCCAGCCCTTCAGCAGTATCTGGATACACTTTGGATCCTGGTTGCATGTTGCATGTGCAGTGATGTATAACTAGCTCATAGTAATCTATACTGTGCTGAGTGCTGGCTGCATGTCAAACACATTACCAGCACCCTGGAGTCTGCGTGGCAGATGTCTGTGACAAAGAGCATCAGAGTTTCCATATGGATATAATTGCGGTTTGGGAGCCAGAAGATGTTTTGTGCTGGGTGGCCCTGTGTAAAAATGGGTCGATGACTTGAATTGGGGATACTCAAAAATACATGCCTGCTTGAATGAGAGAAACTCCAACTTGAGGTGTTTTGTGGGACCTTTCCTCAGCTATCAGAGTGTCAATTGTACGCAAGCTGCATCATCCCCATCGGCCCTCTGCTGCCTGCTCCTGCCTCCCACCAACCATTCCACACTCCCATTTCCCCTTGGGTCAGGATTTTTGTCTTGTGAAAGCAGGAGAAGTGAAGTGCCTGTACCAGATTGCTGGTGGCCCTGAAAGTCCTGTACTGGGCTCTGCCATGGCATCCCCTTTCATGGCACATGGGGCCCTTGACTGCCACCAGTGCTAGGAGTCAGCTAGGCCAGGAAGGCCCTCTGATTGGCACCCACAATCTCAGCCAGTGTGTGATCTGACCAACCTCTGATTGGTCTGCTAATCCTCTCACTGGTCTGCCTCTGGGAAACTGGCAGGGAGGATAGGGCATGGAGGAGGTGCGTTTGGATGTTCATTCACTTGAGGCTAGTTGGGTGTTCAGCTTGAAGACACAAGCAGCTCAACTGATTTTGGGGCCAAGCAAGTGTTGACTTCCCTCAGCCTAGTCCTGTGCCATGCACAGCTGGATGAACAGTGTTCTGCCACAACCAAAAGTTCAGGCACAGTTTGAGAGTTCAGCTTGGGCCTCTTGTAATCTAAAGCCAAATGTTCTAAGGCTTTGCCAAAAATTGAAACTTTTCTCACTAGGAACTGCACTAAGCTTCTCTCAGCTGGAAGCTGCTCTTTCAAATTTGTCTTGACAGCCACATGCCCCCCCCTTTTTTTCCTCCAAAGGACAAGTGAAATAAGAATGTAGTAAGAGTGCAGTGACTGCATGGTTTTCAAGGAGCGAATTGAGACAACATTCATCATTGTTGTTAAATCACACTGGGAACTCATGGGGCTCTTTTAAAATGGTGTCCTCCTATCTCCCCGAAAAGCAGATGTAGGCTTATATTCTCCATTAGCTCAACCTACTCTGTCTGTACCTTTACTCTGTCTCTTTCTGTGACCTGACCAGGACTGAGAGCAGAGTTGAAACAGAGAACTCGAGTACCTTGTGATAAATAACTGCAAGTGGGTTGATGAATTGATATGCACCATCAACTTCTTTTGATAACTGTCTATAACACCTGCTTCCTATGATTTCAAGTCCTGTACCCCTGTGGCTCAGTCCCATGTCTACAGGGGTACCCAGACCAGCAGCGAAAGAGGAGACAAAGTCCCAAAAGGCACAGAAAAAAATAATAATGTAAAAGTGTCTCCATAGCTCAATGTGTTTCAGCAGGATGCCTTTTTCTGAGCCATAAAGTTCTTCTGACAACGTGGATCCTCATAAATTGGGACTATCAAGACACGTTTGCTGTGCGCTGCCTGAAAAGATATTCAAAGGTATTTTTGTTTTGATTCCGGAAGTGTTTCCATAGTTCACAGTTCTTGTTTTAATTACATGTTTGTGCTTATATTTAAGCATAGGAATGATTTGCAGGCCTCCTTATGTGTTTTTACATAACTTGGGAGCCAGAATTAAGAGGAAATTCATTTTATAGATAATATGAAGTGCATAGACATGAACCAACTAAGGCTACAACACTTTCCTGGAAGTAAGTCTCATTGAACACAATGGGACTTACTTCTGAACAGAAGAAGAAGTCGTCAGAAGACATGCATAGGATTGTGGTGTCAGTATCCCAAATATTCATGGGGTAAAAGGCAATCTATGATTTGAAGATACCTAAGAAATGCTAGGAAACGAGGCATTTTCAAGGATCTTGTAACTTGCAATCTTAGGTTTGTGGGACTGCTGGACTCTGACCATGTGACTGCTGAAGGAGGAATTCATTTTGGATCAGTTTGGATGATACTGCCCAAGCTGCCCACCCATGTAATTGGGGACATACTTGAGCATATCCCATTCCTCTTCCCAGAGCACAATTCCTAGTCTCATAATCATGTGGGTGGTTCTGACAGTACCAACCCACGCAATTGGGCTGCAATCCTATGTATGCTTCCCTGGGAGTAAGTTCCACTGAATTCAGTGGAACGTACTTCTTAATAGATGACACAGGATTGTGTTATAAAAGAATGGGATGGTGCACCAGGAAGAAGGATAGGACATGCACGATCCTGTCCTTGGAGGAGACACGCAACCTGGAGGAGGAGGACCAGCTCAGATGGAATAATCTATTCCAGGGATTCTCAACCCCTTCCCAGCTGAGTATCAACTCTAGCACCACTTTCATGCTGCATACCACTGGAAGTGACTGGCGATGACATCATCGCCAGTTACTTCTGGATTTTCAGGTTTTCAGAGGCCAGAAAACACAGGTAGGAGGCTCTGGGCAGGTGGGAGGGCCTGTCTCAGCTTTCCTGAGAGCCTCGGCCAAAGGCAGGAGCCTCTCAGGAGCAAAAACGTGCCACGTCAGAAAACGTGCCATGTTCTGTGGTCTGGCGATCCGAGTTACCACCAGCAGTACCGCTGGTGGTACTAGTACCACGGGTTAAGAACCCCTATTCTGATGTTTTCATGGTGACTCTTCTTTTTCAAAAATGGATGGGTGAATGGGCCTCTAGATTCCTTCATTCAGAGTACAATCCTGCTTAACTGATCTGCCGGACGGCCCAAGGCCGCCCACCGGATCCTGAGGATCCTGAGCTCTGCCATGGGCAGACTACCCACAGTGGAAAGTCTACTTGGTGAAGGGGACACTCGTCCCCTTCCCCGGGTGTAACTGCGGCTGGGGCCGATTGGCCTCCTTGGAATTCCGCCAGTTATTTTGCTGGCAGAAGTCAGAGGAGGCTGTGTAATGGTTCAGCTGATCGGCGGGGGGTCAGGATTCAGCTGAACCCCGCCCCCTCCCTGATCAGCTGGGCCTATCGGCCCCCGCCGTTTACTGCCGAACCGCCCCCCCCGGCTGCTGTATCCTGACCTGGGTCGGGCGGTGGACCGGCGAGGGCTCCAGCAGCGGAGCAGGAGAGGCCAGCCTTGTGCCAGCCTTCCCTGTTCTCAAGTCATCACGAAAGTGCTTTACGGCACTTTCACAACGGCTTAGGGCAGCGGAACACTTGTTCCACCGCCCTAATTTACAATAGGATTGGGCTGTCAGTGTACCAGATTAGTTATGAATGCCAGATTATGATTAGTTATGAGTGCCAGGTTAGTTATGAGTCCAGTTATGAGTCCAGCTATAGTACGGCACCCTCACTGGAGACCTTTCGGCGGGGACTCAGGAACCTTTTATTCAGGATGGCCTTTGATCGCTGACATAATGGACTGGTGTTTTTAATGAATCACAATTTTAATCAGTTGTATGTGGTCCATTAGAGTCTGTTTTAATTTTATATTTTTAACATTTTTAAATTTATATCTGTATTGTTTTTAATGTTGTAACCCACCTTGAGTGCCCTTACTGTGGGACAAAGGTGGGGTATAAATTATTTTAATAAATAAATATAGGGGGGTCTATAATCAGTCAGGATATTTAGGGGGGGGAATGAAGTGGTGATCCAAGAAAAGAAGTAAAGTTAGGAGAATAGTGGGGAGAAAAAATTGTGTGCTTGAGGACCAAAGACTGTTGTTGGCAGGTTTTTTTCTCAGTGGGAAAAAGTTGGTAGAACTTTCTCTGGTAGAAATAATTTTGGATTCTCTTCAGCAGAAGCCTTCTCTATAGATCCCACATCAGTGCTGCCATTTTTTTCTTTTAGCATTTCTATCTTTTTCTTTAAAGTTGACCTGCTGCTTGTATGTTAGATCAAGCAGTAGGTTTGAGGGGACTTGAGAAAATATTTTGGAGTTAGTTACACAAACTATACCCGTTCTCCTTGCTTCAGTGCAATGGCCCTTGGTTTAATTCTGACATGTACCACCTTCATTCCAAATGTTCTGCCTAGTTCTGCAGAGGTTGGCATTTTGGGACTTATTTAGTCCTGGAAATCTCTTTCCACTGCGAAAAGTGGAGATTGATGTGGTCTTTCTTTCATAAGGTGAGAAATTTCATTGAGAGCAAAGAATAAAAAAATAAGAATGTCTCCTCCGCATTGTACAGACAATCTCTTTTCCTTGGTTTATTTTGTTTTATTTTTTGCTGTCACCCATTTTCTAGGCCCCTTCTGATCCTCTACAGCGTGAATATTGGCTCTGGCAAATAGTGAGTGGAAGCAGTTGTGCATTGTATATGGGGAAGTGTGTAATAATCAAATGCTCATTTCTTTTGCCTTGCTTCCCCTAGCCGGATGTAAAATACATTCCACCGACAGGCCAGTTTTAATGAATAGATAGAAATGCTAAGGAAACCTAGTTTGGCTGTGTGTCGTATATAGAATTGCCTCGATACCTATCTGCTGAACAGAACCTGAAATTATTCCCCCTGCGGCAGCCATGGATTCCTACAGAAGTCTACTGAATTTATTTAATCTTCAGTTGAAATGGTAGGAGCCTAAGGCTTTCACCATAAGTGTTATTTAAAGCAAGAATTTCAAAGGATCTATATGTTACAACCTAATATTTTTCCTTTCTCCAAGGCATCTGAGGGAAAAGTTGGCTAGAAGGATGTGAGGGTACATTTGGAGAGCTGAAGATTACACAGTTTTGCATGTAGCTTCTTTTAAAAAAAAAAACTTGGGAGAAATATGGTTTATTATGCATGCACATTTTTATTTTGATTTATGCAAGCTTTGAATTATTGTGCATCGACATGGAAAATGTATATGTATAATGAACCGTAATTTCCCCAAGTGAAGTAACCACTTATTCTGGAGGGAATGAGTCACTGACCACTTATGCCTTAAAAAATTGCACTCATTCAGTGGCTCCAGTGCACACAAGGGGGCTCCAATGCATTTAGGGAGCGCCATACAATTTAGTGATTCATGCATGGAGTTCTTGAACACTGAATAGGCCAGCACTTATTGCTTCAAGCTCTTGGTGTGCATTGCAATATTCCGTAGTTTGCTACCTGGCCCTACTGTGCATTCCTTTTTACATGAGGGTTAGAAGCTAATGAATCTCTCCAAAAGAGTAAATAAATATGCAGGGTCAGTGGTGTAGGACTTTAAGGTAATACTTAAAAATATTCACTAGTACTGTTAAAATAAAATAAAAAATACAAATCCCTAATGCATGAATTGTCCTACTATCCTGAATCTCTCTTATAGAGGAAAAGTAGCTATAGCTTGCTTTAAAAAAGTGTATTTCTACAAACAGTTTGAAATCAAGATACCATGAAGGGTATATACTATATGGTTCTATGAGCAAGAATTATTTGAAGTACTAATGGTTAGTATAGATAGGGGACAACTGGGAGTTGCTAGAAATCTGATGGTCCGTGAAAACCGCAGGAGAACATTTCATATAGTGGAATATCTTTTAATTATAGGCATTGGAAACGGTTACTAAAATTGTAAGGTGTACATCAAAGCATTTAGGTGGCAAAGTGAGCTTCATTCCCTGAGAAAACCAATTGACTGTAATCTTGTTGTGGTTTTGAAATCATTCATCAAGTCATTATATGGCACAAAATATTCGGCGAAGTCCTAAATGGGAAGGGTTCATTATACTGTTAGCAATGTGTCTACAATAAAAATCAGATGATTTGTGTCTCACAAGAAAATGGCCTACATTAATTGTTCACAAGAAATGCACTCAGTTATAGTACAGTGCCGCAGTACACATGACACTCATGTAGTGACATGGGGTCTTTTCATCCTCAGTTGTCATTCACTGATGGCAGCCAAATATTACCTTCCGGAGAATAATTTTCCAATGTACTGGAAGACATAGCTAGTAAGGTGGGTTGGGAGGTAGTACTTGTCCATACCAGTGAACAGTGGTTGAGGTGGTGGAGTGGGCCTCACATCCTTACTGGTGTTTGTCAAGAAGCAGTGTAATGAGGAAGATGTAAAAAAGCAGTGTGAATGAGGAGTAATTATATCATCACAGGAATTGAACATAAATGTAGTGGTTAGCGCTAGGGTTCCTATGGGTATAAATTGGATGTAACTACTGTACTCCCCAATAAAAACATGACTAAAGACAGTCTTAATTGATGATAATACTATGAAGGAACCTTTTAAAATGAAAGGAGAATTGTATAATGCTTAGAATAAGCAGCACTGGCGTTTACTGCAGGGGGGCGGAGCTGTAAGTTCTAGCTCCGCCCCCCCTGTAGTGACGCCAGTGATAATCAGCAAGCTACAACACTGCAGATAAGATTTAAAAGATGTAGAGTGCAATCCTGGCTAGAAAACAGGTGGCAGAATGAGTGTTCCGCCGCCCAGCTGTCGCAAAGTGCCATAAAGCACGTTCGCAATGACTTGGGAGTAAGGGCGGCCGACGCAAGGCCAGCTGCCTTCACTCCGCTGCGGGGACGTCCTCACGGCCACCGGAGGCAGGTAAGAGATCCCCCGAAGGGCATGGGGGCGGTCCAGGCGGTAAGGGAGTGGGACCATTGGCCGAGCAGGCCTGAGGGGGCGGGGATGATGTCTGCCATATCCCGTCTCCCACCAGGCCGCCACAACTTCCTCTTACTCCCACCAGCTATTTAGCTGGCGGAAATCCGAGGAGGCCCATCAGGCCTTCCCAGCTCTACACCAAGGGAACGGGACGAACATCCCCTTTCCTCGAGTAGACCTCTGGGTCACTCCAGAGCGGGCCGGAGCAAGCATGGGATCCGGCGGGTGGCCCTGGACCACCTGTCGAATAGTTGCGCAGGAATTCATGTAGATCAACCAGAGCTTAATTGGAGCCAGGATTCACAAAGGCTGCAATCTAATGCATGCTTACCTGGGAGTAAGTCCCATCAAAATAAATGAAACTAACTTCAGAGTAGACATGCATAGACTTACACTGTAAGACTCAACCCTGTGAAATAATACCAAAGAAGAGAGTATCCCTGAGTATATGCAGAATAGTTCTCTTTCTCATGGTACCGCATATCTAGGGCTCTAGATAAGGGCTTCCTGTTGGGACATCCAGACAATCTTGATACGGAAGAATTAGAAATTAAGTACTAAAAACTAGTGGTCTGGTTTTCCACTGACAGCTCTGAAATCCTGCTGTTGTAGGATTACATGGGGGCGCTGCCTTTTTTGAGCTAAGTGGTTTTTAATTCTTGTAACAAGCAGAACGCTTTGCCCTTCTGTGCTCCATATATTCTGGAGAATCCAATGCTCTAAGCACAAGGTTAGGCTCATCCTTCACAGAAACATTTATGTGAGTGGCAAATCAGAAAGTGGTCAATCACAAAGGCAGCTATAGAGATGTTTTTCATCTCTAGTAACAGCAGGATGCTAATGGTAGAGTTAAGAAGACAAAAAAAATCCATTGATTTGTTGACAGAGGCCTAGCAGCTGTCACAGTAAAACACGGTTCTCTTGCACTTAATCAATGTCAGCCTCCAACCAAATCGTTTTGTAGCCCAGATGAAAAGCAATCAAGAGGAACACCTTCATAAGCATGAAGCCTGCTAGATGGAGTTCAATGAAGTGTGCTGTTAAGCTTAGACACTTCAAGTGTGATACATGACCTGCAAGCTAATTGGAATCCTTTAACCCTTTCAAAGGTTGCAGCAATGGCTGGCCTCCTTTTCTTAAAAAGCAAAGATTAGATTCCTATCTCAATCTGTGATTTTTAAAAGATATCATATGTCAGCTTTGATATGCAACCTTTACCCTCTCTGGAAAAGCTAAGCTATCATCATTAATTATGGTTTCCATCTCAGGAACTGAGGACATATGTTAAATGTATCCCTGCTTCTCTCTCTCTCTCTCTCTCTCTCTCTCTCTCTCTCAACCCACCAGCCCTTTCAGTGTGTCTCTGAGCCATTCTAAAAGATGCCTTCATTAGCAGTTCTTAAAGTGACTCGGGGAAGAGGAAATGTGCTGGATATATGAAATCCATTCCCTGATTATTTCCAAGGGTAAGTCAAAATAATGACATTATAGTCTAGCAAGTTAATTAACATTTTCGCAAGCAATAGGCTTCATTTCACATCCCCTAGTTGTGTATTGACCCAAGCAGAGGCTGAAAAAAAAGTATGGAGTTAAAAGTACCGGTAATTCAGATGAGAAGTCAAAACAATACTCTATTTGAGATCTTCTGGACTGGTACCGTATGGTAGATTGTTTTGCTCCATCCTGTCCAGTCTGGACAAACTACATTGGTAGATGAGTACTGAGAAGTGTTTTGCAAACATTTTGACCTTCCCTCTTCCAAACTTGTTATACTTTCTGCCCCTCCCTAATCAAGCACCAATCATTTGTTCCATGGGTAAGATTTTTATAATTAATTTACATCATAGCATGCCATATATGTACACGGTGCTTCATATATTGGGTCCATGGTCCCAGTAACGGAGCCACACCCCCAACGGAGCCACACCCCTACAAACAGCGGAAGGGAGGGTGAGAGGGCTGAAATGCAGCTGCTCTCGGCTGCGAAGAGGAAGAGGAAGCGGCAGAGCGGCAGGTAAGAGCGGCCCACGCCCTGGGGCCCACCGCCCCAAACGTCCCCACTGGTACGACGCCTCTGCATGCTCCAAGGGACTTACAATCTGGGCAGCGCAATCCTGAAGTTCGTTCCGGCGCCGGAGCAAGTGCTCCGGTGCCAGAATCCATCGCGAAAGTGCCATAAAGCACATTCGCAACAACTCGGGAGTAAGGCAGGACTGTGCAAGGCCGGCCTCCCTCACTCCGGCACCTGATCTCCACGCGGATGGTGGCGGAAGGTAAGCGCTCCGTCGCTGGCCGTATGGGTGGTCCGGCCAGGCGAGGGAGGGGGCCATTGGCCTAGCCAGTCCGGGAGGGGGATGGCATCGGCCGTCCCCACCGGGCCAACTACGCCGTTACATAGCCTCCTCTACGTCCGCTAGCTAAATAGCTGGCGGAAATCTGAGGAAGCCAATAGGTCTGGCCCAGGTTTACACTCGGGGAAGGTTACGAGCATCCCCTTCCCCGAGTAGACCTCCGACCCTGCACGTGCCGGGCAGCCGGTGCACAGGATCCGCCGGCCAGATCCTTAGTCAGGATTGTGCCTATAGCAACTTAAGGGAGCCAGCAGAGGCAGGGGTAAACAGGCTACTTACTTGTATGCAAGTTCTGGAAGGTCTGGCGCCCTAGTGGTGTGTTAAGCACCAGGAAAAAGCATGATCAGTTTGCGCAAGGGTACATTCTGGGACAAGGCTGGGAGGGAGCAACAGCCTTTGTGTGACCCGGAAATGGGTCGTGCAGCTTCAAGATGCCTCATGGAGGCTTGAAAATTTAAGATATTTATTTACCTTTATTTATCTTTATCATATTTATCTATTTAAAGATAAAATGGTGCTTTGGGGACTTTTTTTAATACAGGGTTTTTAATGCGGAGATCTTTGCTATCCAATGGGGGTCCAGAATGGATCCCCGCAGATAGCGAGGTCCAACTGTATGTTTGCTTTTAATTTGAGCACCTGTAGTTCATTACCAAACATTTCATAAGAAGTGTCCCTCAGGGAGCAGGGCTGAAATGCCCTTGATAATGAGAAAGCTCCAAAATAGTTTATATAAAAGATCCCAATTGACTGAGACTCTAGCTTCCTAAGGGCCAGATGACCTTTTATGTTAAATAAGTTGTCTGACATTTGCATACTTGTTCCTTGTTAAGAATCTCCTGCAGGTGCAGCGTGATCCAGATCAGGACCAAAGTGGAGGGAAGGTTTAACCCTTTCTTTCCACCACACTCTGGATCTGAATGGAACCTTGCAACTAATTTATCCAGGAGGCCAGGGGCGTAACAAGGGGGGAGCCTGAGGGGCTGCTGCCCCGGGCGCAATGCGCAACCCCTCAGGATCGCAACCCCTCAGGATCCACCATGTAGTGGCTGCCCTTGCGTTCAACTTGGAACAGACTGAGCCAAAAGCGAGGGCAGCCATTCTCCTGCTGCCTTCTCACGCCACGCAGGGCGGTGCATGAAGGCAGCAGGCAATCGGCAGCTGTCGCGTTCCATTTGCTCTGACCAGAATGTGAGGTTTGCTGATAGCGCCTGATCCGGAAGTGATGTCACATGACATCATGTGACATCATGTGATGTCACTTCCAGGGTACAGCAAGCTCCAGTGCCCCAGGTGGCATGGGAGCTTCTTACGCTCATGCAGGAGGCATCTACAGGAGCTTTCTTCCAAGGGGAAACAGCAACTGTGGGTGACCAGTTTGGATCAGAACCATGAAGGAGGAAAGGCATTACAGCCGTCCTCCCTGCTGTTGCAATCTGGATTCCCCCCACAGCTGATTTCTTAACATAGAAAAGCAAGTTCAAAAGGAGCAAATTACAAATTCAGCATAATATGTAGTTTGGCCCTTTCAATAATCTTTAATCTGTGCGTAATCAGTTCTGCAATGTGCTATCTTCAATGCTGATCTGGAATTAGCAAAAGAAAAAGACATAATTGACCTATGACAGACAAGCCCACAAGTCAAATGAATGACTAATAAAGAGATAGCAACACTTACATTGGCTTTCTGTCTGGCGTATTTTTATCAGTTGAGTCAACTTTGGAGGGCCTTAATTCGGTATTGTTTGTCTAGTTTACGCACCTTAGAGTCATCATACCCCAACTTGTCAATAAGCACACGCCACTATTTTTCTGTCTCTCTTTGCTTTGTTCTTTGTTGCTGTCTCCCCCTTTGCTTCTCTCTTTTTTCAAATCTCCTTGCTCCTGGTTTACTTTAATCCTGATTGCCTTTCCCCCACCACAGGGCACCACACACACATCTCTCCCTAAATATACAGTTCAATGCAACACAACCAATGGAAATTGACATTTTCTACTTCTCAGGTTGGTGTATAGCTAATCAAAGCATCACACTACACTATTATCCTCTGTATTTCCATGGATTTCATGCTATTATGCAATCATGCTGTTTCAAATATGAATAAATATTTAAGCTCAAATGTCAGGCTTTTGAATCTGAAACTCAAGTAACAAGGCATGAGAAGCTTACTATTTATTTTTCAGTTAACAAAAGCAATAACAAAAAAAGCGCTCTCTCTTCTGTATGCTTGAGAACGCATAGGATGTCATTAAATGAAATCATGCAGGCAGCTCTAGAACGTTTGTGGCTATGTATACCGGGTATATATACAGTATATTGGTAAGGTATTCAAGCTTCTAGTACCTGGTGTTCCTGAGAAGTATGAGATACACCAATAGACATGACATGGGACTTCTGTATTTGGAATGCTGTCACAGAGGGACCCATTTGGATTGGGGCTATGGCATGTGAGGGAGGGTTTAATGCCCCGTGCTGATTGCCCAACTGAAATCCTCAGTCCAACTTGCCCCTCTCAGTTCTTCTATTACCCCAAAAGGAGAAAAAAAATTATTTGTGCCTGTAAGTTCTCTTCACCTGATTGCAGTATTGGTAGAGGAAATTTGGATCGAAGCCTCAATGCAGGTGGTGGTGGTGGTGGAAAGTTAGACCCCCCCCTTTCCCTGTGCTGTGCTCCCAATTCAACTTTGGCCTCTGTGGTTGGAAGATAGGCTTGGCCAGCTGTACAGTCCAAAATGCCACTTGCAGTGCAATCCTAGCTCCTCTCCTGGGCTGTCTGATCTCCTGCTGGCCCGTAGCATGCAGCACATGCTCTGTCAGTTGCACTGCACACTGTGGGCCGGCAGAGATAGGATTGGGCTCTTAGGCTGAGAGTAAGTTCCATTGAAGTCAATGGGATTTACTGCCAGTGGGTGGCGCAGTGGGTTAAACCGCTGAACCATGAGCTGTCGATCGAAAGGTCGGCAGTTCGAGTCCACGACGGGGTGAGCTCTCGTTGCTTGGCCAGCTCCTGCCAACCTAGCAATTCCAAAGCATGTTAATGCGAGTAGAGAAATAGGTACTGCTCGCGGGAAGGTAAACAGCACTCCGTCTTCCAGCCACATGCTATGCTCTGCGGCAAGGAGAGTCATGCCGGCCACATGACCACGGAGGCGTCTTCGGACAACGCTGGCTCTTCGGCTTTGAAATGGGGATGAGCACCACACCCTAGAGTCGGACACGACTGGACTTAATTGTCAGGGGTCACCTTTACCTTAAACATGCATAGTTAGACTCAGAGCAGATTCTGTTGCTTTATTTGCTTCCTTTTGGCTACCTTTTGCCTTCTATTCTGTGCTTTCCCAATTAACACCTTAGGTGTGTCTACTCAAGTGTGTGCTTGGGATCAGTCAGAACTGGCCACATAGACAAATATATATTGTGAACCAGGGCTAAGTCAAGTCAAGGGCAGTGAGAATAGTAATATTGCAGATTTTACTTCAGTTGCAAATCAATACAAATGTCAAGAGACAAGCTGAAATTGCTGCTGGTGTGAAGGAGACATTAAACACTGACTGAAGTGCAACTTCTGCAGAATGAGCTTTTCCTCTAGCACTGAGCTGACTTCCTAATAAATCTGCTCCGGTCAGTTCAGATAAATAGTCCTCACTACAGCCAATAGCAATAAACCTCAATGAGGTTACTAGTAATTTTCCACCCTTTCTGCACCTTCAGTTGTAATAAGCAAATAACACCTTTAAGCAATACAAAGCAAAATTTCTTGCCCTTGGAGCCTGAAACAGACAGCCCAAGCGTGCCAGTCTGAAGAATGCCGGTACTGACAGTACGTAAAGAACAATGCGGTTGATTCTGGATTCCTAAACCCAGAGGTGTTTCTACGGTAGGGGTGGTACTGTAAGTTGTGTCCCGTTCTAGTCCCCATTTACAATCCAGAACGAGGCGGCCCCGCCCTCTCGTCGTCTGAGCCATTCCGTGCCGTGAAGGCAACGGGCAGGGAGTCTCCTGCCCACTTCCCCCAATACTTTATGTAGCCAAAGTATACTATAATTAGATATTATAGTATCTAATTATACTATACTATTAATGTGCAGACACATTAACATCAGCACCACCAAAGTTAATGCAACAAGTAGTTATTTAGGTATTCCTTATTTATGGAATTTTATTTTTAAAAAAATCTTAGCCAGTAAATAAATAAATAAATAAATGTTATCTACAGTACAAATGAGACATTGCAATCAAATGAATCAGGCAGATTGGATATATATATATATATATATATATATATATATATATATATATATATATATATATATATATATATACATACACACACACACACACACACACACACACACACACACACACACATAAATGTTTAATTAACAGCCGAATCCTATGCCGGCCTCTGCCAGCGTTACTGAGCTCCGAGCTGCTGCAAACTTGCCACAAAGCATGTTGCGACAGCATGGAGGCCATTCCCACCAGGGTGGAGGTCAGTGTTGGCAGGCCTCCACTGGCGATGGAGCAGCGGCCGCTGGAGGCAGGTGAGCTCCATGCCAGCTGGCGGGGAGGAGGTTTCAAGGTGGGGAGAGGGTGAGAAGGAGGGCAGATCAGGCCCGGGTGGAGGCGGGCTCAGCAGTGGAGGCCTCTGCTGAATCCTTTCCCCCATCCTGGGCTTGAAAGCCTGACATAGGACTGCTCAGAGCTGCGCTGGCCATTTGGTGGCATGCCTCCAAGTAGCCCCATAGGGGCTGCTGGGGCTCGACATGGGGGAAGGGAATGATCATTCCCTTCCCTTGAGGAGACCTTCAGCCCTGCGCTGGACACAGTGGAGACCAGTGGCTTCGCTCTAGGTGGGGCGGAACGCTAAGTTCCGCACCGCGCTGATCCTTCGTTACTCACCGGCATGAGGCGGCCCCGCCCCCTTGCCGAATGGCTCCGAAGGCGAGGGGGCGGGGCTGCCTCATGCCGGTGAGTAACGAAGGGTCAGTGTGCTGCGGAACTTAGCGTTCCGCCCAACCTAGAGTGATGCCACTGGCGGAGACTGCTCCGTCACCGCTGCACCTAAGCTCAGTATTGGGCTATAAGTATAAACTTTTATACAGTTATATGAACACAAGATGCACAAAACATTATATATGTTTTTCAATTGGTTTTCAATACAGTTATATGAACACAAGATGCACAAAACGTCTTTTTCAATTGGTGTTCCTCTTATTTTTAACAGGGGGAGAGTAACTGCCCCCCCTTTCACCCCAGCACAGTGTCTTTTCTGGTGGCTGTTGCTGATGGTGTACTGCATCTTTTTTAGATTGTGTGAGGCCTTTTGGGACAGGAAGCCATTTAATCATTTGATTTTGTCCGTAAACCGCTTTGTGAACTTTTTGTTGAAAAGCGGTATATAAATAGGCTTGCCATCCGTCCTGGAAAATGCGGGACGGACCCAGGATCCAGGATCTGGTCCCGGATCCGTCCCAGGCTTTCTGGGCCCAGTGAAGCCCTCGCTGCCTCCGCCGCTGCTGCTTTTAAGAGATTTGTAATTTTAAAACTTACCTTTTTTCTTGCCGGTGGCCATCTTGGATGGCTGCCTCATGTGCCCTTATGAGATTTGGGCTCTGCCATTTTGGATCTCGCGAGATTTCGCAAGATCCAAGATGGCCACCGACAGGAAAAAGGTAAGTTTTAAAAATACAAACCTCTTAAGTGGCAACGGAGGCTTCTTCGGGGGGGGGGAGGAGTCTTGGCCGGCTTAGATGCAGCCGGCCAGGCTCCAGGAGGAGTCACACCAAGGCTCCAGGAGGCTGCTGCTGCTGGGGGGTGCTGCTGCTGCTGGAGGGTGCTGGGGGGTGCTGGTGGGGTGCTGCAGCTGCTGGGGATGCTGCTGCTGCTGGGGGGGTGCTGGGAGTGCTGGGGCTGCTGGTACTGGAGAGTGCTGGTGCTGCTGGGGGTGCTGGGAGTGCTGGTGCTGCTGGTGCTGGGGAGTCCTGGTGCTGGGGGGTGCTGGTGTTGGCGGTGCTGCTGCTGAAGACGACGACGGAGGCGGCGGGGCGATGATGGTGGTGGCGGCGGCCGCAGCCATGGCTGGCAGCGAAGATGGCGGCAGAATGGCAGCGGTGGGACAGGACAGGCAGGACAGGCAATTAATTAATTGAGTAAAATAATAATAATAATAATAATAATAATAATAATAATAATAATAATAATAATAATAGGCTTGTGCTGTAAATTTCCTTGTAAGTCAAATGGCAAATGTAAGACAGATTTGTGCTTTGTGCTTTGACATCTAGGTGTCACAGTGGAAATTATTGGCAATAAAGGACGAGTTATTAAAGGTGGTTAATGGATATGATTATTTTAGATAAGCGTACATCATGGTGCTGTATCATGACAGTGGCTGTATAGACTCATGGCCTTTCAGCAGATCAGCCTGTGCAGTGAAGCATTTCAGTATAAGCTACTTCAGCATGTGGAGAGGAGTAAGCAGTGGTGTCCCTTAGGGATCTGCCTTGGAACCAACAAAACCATATCAGATTGTGAAGATCCTCCAAAAGGATCTCTCCAAAGTGTGCAACCAACCATGGTTGAAACGTGGCCCAGAATTTTTGTATGCTGAAATTTGAGAAAACTGGACAGAAAACATGGAGACACTTTCAAAGAATATCCTGGATCCTCAAACCTTTGTCCAAAGCCCTTTCTTCTGATTGCATTGTCTGTGGCGTGAGACGGAGCTTAGAGCACCTGGTCCCATGAAGAGTAAATCACTGTTACATTTTCAGCAAGGCCAAAGAATGAGGTTTTCGTTAGATATCAGAATGGGTGCTGCTGCTGCTAGATGCGAAATATGGCATACTTCTCTAGACTTAGCAGCCTGATTAGGCCTGTGTGCGTACACAGAGCAAAACAGCGATTCTGCCACACTAATATGATATGGTTTCGGCATTACTAATTCTGACAGCAAGCTTATAAGCAGTGTTCACAGATCTTGTCATAAATATATTCATTAATTTACATTCCACCTCCTATTTTATGCTTTGCATTTTAAAAAATAAGACATGTTAAACTCTAAAACGAATGGATTATTGAAGGAAAAAGAAATGCTTTCACTGCTGAAGTCAAGTCTATTTAGCTTTCCATTTTTAAGAAGGCAAATACATTTCCTGTTATTATAAAGGGCAACAGGGTTTACTTCAAAACCCATGCATGTTTTGATCACGCTCAGTCCAAGGGTAGATTAAGTCTTGTCACAAAACCTGAAAGGATTTTTTTTAATGCAGTCAACATTTAAGAGTGATTTATTATAACAAATGTATTCAGGTATGTCAAATCCTGCTTCTGCAAATCCAGTGCATATCCCAGCTTCTTTCTTATGTCCATATACATTAGATGGTCACTAAAATGGTTGCAATGCTAGCATAGCATTTACATTATTACTTCTAAAAACACGTCATCTTTCAATAGCACTGCACATCTTTCTTGGTGAATGGAAGAAGAAATTGGTGACTCATGAAGAAAAAATTCCATGAAGAGATCATCTGGCGGCTTGATGTTCATGTTCACTGAATTGTCATAGAAAACTGCCTCATTAACAGCCCAATCCTGTCTAGCAGGACGCAACGGTGAAAATAAGGCGCCCGCCATATCGTAAGCAGGATTAGGCCTGCCCTAGAGGCCTCCTCAGGGTAAAAAGACGTTCATCCTCTTACCCCGAGTAGAGCCCAAGCTGTCCCTATGGGTCTACTCAAAAGTGTGCCAGCTATTTTGCTGGCGCACGTTTGAAAGCCCTAATGGTGGCTAGGCCTGGGAAAGGGGATAGAATATGAAAGAGCTCCGATGATCCGTCCCCCAGCCCAGACCCGGCCAACCAATCCCATCTCCCTACCCCGGAATGCCCTGTTCCGCCCTGCCCAGTGGTCCCAGCTCTGGATATGTGGTGAGTAGAACAGTGCCAGCCTCGCCATCAGCACTGCCTACTCGCCGGGTACCATAAATGTGCTTTAGGCATGTTTGTGACACCTTAGAGCGGTGGAGCAGTTGCCTGACGGGCAGATAGGATTGTGCTTACTTCCATTAAGGGACTTACTTCCAAGTAATCATGCATATAATTAAGCTGGAAGTTGCATAATGATCAGGTGTAATCAGTAATGTCAGTAGCCCTCCCGGCGCCCGGATCAAGGGGCGGGGCCTGAGAGACGTGACATCGACACGCCCAGCGTGGCTCCAAACATGCCCCCCCCTCCGGTTTCGATACCATTTCGTTAAGACCAGATTTCGTTAATATGGTCTGTTGGGGCTTGTCTGCTTTTATGGCTACTGTGCCTCATCCCAGATATGAGTTGCAATGTTAGCATCAGCTCCCCCTATTTATTTATGATTCCTGATTTAATAAAGCCTATAATTTCCTAAAAAGAGTAATTTATTTACAGTAGTAAAATGACATCACTCAACTTCTACCAAACATTTCCCACTCTTTTACTATTCAATACATTTGAATTTAGAGTTCTTAGGTAATGATTACTGGTAAAGTCATTTGAGCTTTTCCAGGATCTGACCCCACAAGTCCCCTCGTCTTATCAAAGGGTCATAGCAAATTCCAGGATTTTTGGCTCAAAACGTGCCCTCGTCTTATCAGTGAGACTGTCTTATATGCGAGTATATACAGTATATTGCGTCTGGGCCATCTTGCTAGTATTGGCTGCCACTAAACTCATTGGCAGCAGCTCTCCAAGGTTTCAGACAAGGGTCATTCCCAGCCATGTTGAATCTGAGACCTTCTGAACAGAGGCGTGGAAAGAGTGGAGCGAGCGGAGCAGCGTCTCCGGGCGGCTCGGTGGCTTGGGTGGCATCGGGCCCCCTTCCTCCGGAGCGTGCGCCCTCCCGTTTCAGAAATGTTCTGTGCATGCGCGAAAAAAGAATAAATAGCACGGCAATGCAGTGGGCCTTCTCAGAAGGCCCTGGCCGCCGTCGTGGTGGACGCTCCGGGGCTTTCTCCAGCTCCGAGGCCGGGAAGGCCTCGGAGCGCCTGCCCGCGTCACCGGGCGCGCGCGCAGGTAAGCCGGGTCGCCCCCCGAGTGGAAGCGCCCCCCAGCGCTGGCGCCGCCCAGCGCCGGCGCCCCCCGGAGCGGAGGTGCTCCGGGCAGCAGGACCTCTAGCTACGCCGCTGCTTCTGAATACAGAACAGGTGCTCTGCCACCAAGCTATGTCTCCATCCCTGCTGGGTACAACTGAACCAACGATGGGGGGGGGGCTCTTTCACCTCTTCTTCTGAGGCAGACTTGAGAGAATTTTAAGAAACCATCTACCATATTTTCCATTGGGTTCTGGGGAAATTGGGGCAACATGGGCAAGCATCAGGATGACGTCAATGACTGGACAAAGCTCCACCGTAATATTTTGTCCTAATGCATAACTTAAAATTTGGCATACTGTAGTTTTAACTCATGACTCCGAATTCTATCCTGGGTGAATATGATCAAGACAGGAAAAAAAATCTAGTAATTTTATAAGTTTGGGTCATGGGGGTTAGACCACATAGGATTTTTTTTAAGCATTTTCACAATTACAGACAATAACTAGCTACAGTCATTAGTGTTAATGTTTAAAGCTGGGAAACTAGTAATATGGTCTAGGTACAAATTGCTACACTATTCAGTACTTATTATTTGATTTAATTACAAAATACACATTTGAATTAACTAATGCATGCTGTAATAAGCTACCACTTTTGATAAATCCAGGTTCAGGACCTTTTTGACAGCAGAGGTCATGACATCTGCTAAATTGGACATTTCTTTTAATGTCAGTTCAAATGAGATTACTATGATCAAGTCGAAATAGCCAAGCCATTTCTCATTCTTGTAACATGTGGCTTTCCATGTTCTGCTTAAATGTGCACTTAAAAAACCCTAAACTTTAAATAAAGAAATGAGATAGCGAAAAAGCTTTTTATATGTAGTATTCTATAGTTACTACACTGAATTCCTGTGAATTATTGGTTTGGAGAAATACATTCACCCATTTTTTCCCTATTATTGGGTTCTTGCATTTTGTCTTTGATGTGATAAAGATGCAGGATTTCTCTTAAGTAGACTTTGCTATTGCCATTTTAGAACTCTTTATGAGAATACAAGCTATGTTCTTTGATGCAAGGTTGAATAATATGGTTACATCTAAGAAGTCTTTATCCTAGGCTTGGAACGCTTTGATCTGGAGCACACCTCCTTGCTCTTGTCATGATCTTGTTTGCCCCAAATGCAAAGTCTTTGGGCCCTTCTGTCCTTTCTACATTCTTAACAGCTCTCTGGAATGTTTCCATGTCTTGAAGGCACTGTCAGGCAATTTTGTTTTGCCAAGAACATCTTCTCGGTTTAAGTGTGTGCCTTTCTCGCATACTGAGAGCAGGCAGAGCTGATAGTGCGATGCTGCCGTAGTCTGTCCATGAGGCTAATGAGAACAAGTTCTGGCTGGAAGGATGATTGTTTATAGGAGGACATGTCTCAGTCCTTGGCTATAAAACCAAAAATAGTTGGTATAGCTTGTTGATGTGATGATCTCTATCGATTTTCACTAATGTCGTGGTTATTAGCATCCTTACTAGAAAGTAAGCTATTGAACTCAGTTGGGCCTTTTTCAGTTCAGACTGCAAGACTGTGGTTAATAATGAATGGCTATAGCTGTGGGGATGCGATTCTCAAAAGAATCCTTCCCCCACTGTGTTGTTCTTGAAGACATTGACATCTTTCTGCTCCTCGTTTAAATTGCGTGTCTTACAATGCAATCTGGATCAAAAGCCTGGCACATCTCAAAACAAAACAAAACCCAAACGAATGTCTGGGTTAGGAATTTGGATCCAAATCAAAAAGTTTCTGTTCTTTTGCCATTAGTGCACCCAGCTAACTGCTGGGAAAGACTGATGCTCAAAAGATAGAGGAAAATAGCACCTGCTTTCTCACGCTGGTTTGTGTTTGCTGTCTCGATAAAAATGCAAGGCAGCATATGCAGAAACTGTGTGGAAGCACCATTCACATGGTAATTCCTTTGTATCTGAATAATTTCTTTTCAGGTGCCTGAATGAATACCAGGCCAGCGGGAGGATTTTGAACATCCCATTCCGTAAGTTTGTTCAGGGCTATGTTTAGCATCTTGCCGATTTTGGAGATCAAACACCGCCTCTTTGTCTGGGTACTCAAAAATAAAAGGTGGACTTGCTGGTCGCAATCCAATCCAAGCATGTCTGAATAATGTCTGTTTAGATAACATGACCTCAAATTAAATTAATCAGAACCTGGATTTTGCTTGATCACAGGAAATGGCATTGTAATTTTTTTCCTGCATTATTCTCAGGCATGACTAATAACAAAAACAGAGAACTGAGAATGGAACTAGCTGATCCTTCCTCAGACAAAACAAAACAAAACAAAACCCTGCACCACAAGCCAACAAAAGCAACCGAACAAATTCCGAGTCCAGGCAGTTGCTTGCGCTGTGGTGAATCAAAACGTACCACAAAGTTTGCAACGTAGGCTGAGGGTGGCATGTTGGTTTAGCATTGGGTGTTCCTAATATGAGGTGGTTTTGGAGAGCTCTTTAGTTGGTTTTATACCGTCCTACCCTTGACACAAATATAAGTAGCTTGATTTTTCAAAGTCACTGGAATCTAGCGGTTCACTGTGATTGAAATGGGAACTGTGACAACAGACGGCTGGATAGAATCTGACCAACATTTTCATTTAGATATGAGATGCGTCTGTTCTTGTATAAAGAATAGTTCTCTCTCCAACTTGGCCCGGAAGTACTGATATGATAAAATAACCTTCTGTTCCCTGCGGGGGAATGAATTCAGTTTATATCCCATGATAGACGGGAAAGAAGAATTAATCATATGACTGAGGTCTGGTTTTAATCTTTATGGTTTAGATTCTGTGTGTGATCAAACCCTGAAACTACTACAACTCCTACCAAACTACTACAACTTCTACCATACTCTCGTGTGATGCAACCTTGTTTGTCTGATGACACAAGATATTCCAAACAGTTTGAATATTCAGGAATTCGGATACATGGAAGTACAGTATAATCTACATGGACAGAGGAACCTTCTGTTGTTATGCGTAAGGAGGAGTGCATTTTGAACTTGGAATCTTTCCTTATCCACCACATAAGTTTGTCTCTGTTAAGTTCTTTATGATCCTTCTGGTAACCCACCAGTCCTGGGTTTACACAATACTTAGTATTTGCATACCATTTTTCCTAAGCGTTCTGAACATTTTACATGCACAGGGTCAGTAATCCTTATGACAAGCATGTCACATTTGTCAGTATGATTGTCATCCCTATACAGTTGATAGTGCATGACTTTGCTACAGCCACCAAATGAGTTCATGCCCAGGAAGAGATTTGAACTGGGGACTTGCTCCACAGCTCTTTCCTTTAGCTATGCTTACATGAACTCCTTAGAGGCACTTCACACATCATATTTGTAAGTCATACACCTATATTGTTCTGTGAGTGTGCGGAAGAACCTAGTTAGTGTGTGCAACAAATCTGTGTTTTCCGTTGCTACTATGAAAGGCAGGGCCGGCCCATGTATGAAGCTGACTGAAGTAGTTGCCTCAGGCAGCAAGTTAGCAGGGGGTACCCACCTCTGCCCACTCCTCTCACTTCCAGTGCTGTTCTGCTTCCCACTCCCTTGATTGGAAAAGGAAGTAGAGGACAGAGCAGAAGAGATGTGGAAGAGAAGAGAGTGGTGGGCTAGAGTGTGACGTTTTCCACACTTCCTCTTCCACTATGTCCCCCTCTTCCTTTTCCAACCAAGGGAGTGAGAGGAGCAAAGGCTGAGTAAGGGAGGGATGGGGGCTGAAATGGATATGCTGCCTGAGGCACAGAGAGGACTTGGGCCAGCCATGATAAAAGACATTCACACACCAGGGAGATAGAATGGGATACAGCTCCCCACTCAGCAGTAAACAAACACTGGCAGCCCTGCAAAGTCTTGGCACATGTCATATAGGACATGTGGACGTATGTAGGACCACATGTCCGATAACCAGATCTGCTGGGCCCAGTGAATGGTTTGAATGAGGAAACACCTCAAGCTACAGAGTTTCTGCTGTTAAGAAGTTGAGGCTCTTGTGAAAAGTCTAGCTAGGGAGGGGTTGGGGCTCAGTGGAAGAGGGTATGTTTTGGGCGGGAGGGCACGAGGTCTGGCTCAGTTGGTAGAGCGGCAGTCTCATATGCCTTAAGATCTGAAGGACGGCAGTTCAGAATGCCCGGAAGTATCCTTGTGCTGTCAGAGTGCTGTCAGCACACCGCTGACAAGCTGCAGAGCCTCTGTGAGGGAGAGAAGCTGCAGCTGCACTTTGAGTGGGAGTCAAGGTTGCCTGTCAGTCGAAGCGTGATGAAGAGGACGCCAGAGAGAGGCTGGACTGTGAAGGAAACCACCTAAAATGAAGGGTTCTATGAAAAACTAGAACATATTGTATTGTAAAAACCCCTTGGGGCTTAGAAAGCCTGCCTGTGTGTGTAAACCGCCTTTGAATTAAAGTCAGAAAAGAAATCCGATGACCAAAGAAAAGGCAGTATATAAATACTGGTTGTTGTTGTTGTTGTTGTTGTTGTTGTTGTTGTTGTTGTTGTTGTTGTTTTGCATGCAAGAAGTGCCAGGTTCACAGCCCATTCCAACCCAACTCCACCGCAAGTCTGGCATAAGAGTGGCCTAAGTTCAGCCTAAGTTCGACATAAGTTATGTCTGAGTTATGTCTGAGTTATGCCTGAGTTAGGCAGGCTGCAGTTTCCCAGGCAGGCAGGCTCTCCTGGCTCGGTGTCCGGCTCGGGCATGTGCAGGCCTGTGTCTGCATGTGTCAGTGTCCATCCATGGCAGCTGCCGCAGGGTCTATCGCAGCCTGGTCGCAAAGGGGCCGGCCGCAGGCATGGGGGTTGCGCCAGTCATGTGGTGGGCGCAGGGCAGGTGACAGGTGAGCGAGGTCCCCTTGCCAACCGCCACAGGGCACCCTGTGCATCAGCCACTTGCTGCAGGGGAGAGTGGCCGTCCCCTCCCTCCTGCAGAAGGCGATGCCACCCCCATGCCACGTTGAGGCTGCACGTGGGAGTCATGGGGGAGAGAGGGGGAGGGAAGGGTAGGAGGGGGGTGGGAACGTCACACACAAAGGGGGGTCGCATGCTCTCTGGAACTGCCTCTGACATGACTCGCAGGTGCGCTGCCTGAAGCCCTGGGCCTCCAGGGCCGGGGCAATGCCCAGAAAGAAGGCATCCCAGCGTGCCTTCTGTTCTGTGCCCCGGCCAAGACCGAGAGATGCCTTGGGCTTGTCTGCTGCGAGCGTGAAGGGCTCAAGCAGCTCATCACGACCCCAGTTGGGGCAACTACGGCACCTCGCGGCAGGCGCTCCAGCGGGGTGGGGGGTTGCCAGCTGCCAGCATCAGGGAGTGGGAGGGGAGGCAGACACACAGACAGGCAGACAGGGGGTGCTGGGGAGGGGCACGGGTGGGTCAGAAACAGACAGACAACAAGGCTGGTGGGAGAGAGATACAGGGAGAGGGGTCTGCAGAGACCAATAGGGACACAGGGGGCGCTCCGCAGATGAAGGCGATGCAGAAACAGGCGCCTCTTATGCCGACGGACTTTGGGCAGAAGCCACACAGAAATGGGCGGACCTTCGGCGGAAGCGCCTTCATTACGGGCGGACCTTCGGCGGAAGCGCCTTCATTACGGGTGGACACCCTGGCTGTCACTGTTTGCCTGCCTGTGAGGCCCCCCAACTCCCCCCTCCCCTCTGTGCCATGGGGGTCTGGCAGCGCCCCTGCTGTGTTCTCCCAGGGAAGGCCGTGGCAGTCCCTGGATGGGACTCATGTAGGGGCTTCAGTGCTGGGGGCTGTCTGTGTGTGTTTGTGTGGCAATGCTTGTGTAACACTAGGCACATATGTTTCACTGAGGCTCTGCCCGAGGGGCGTCTTTATTGTTCTGGAACGTTAGCAGAGATGGCCAGGCGAGGCTGCCAGGGGTAGTCACAGCAGCCAATCTGAAAGCAGCAGCAGCAGCCCTGCCCCATGGACCTGTGGAACCACAGCCTGCTCCATAGAAAGGGGAGGGGCAGCAAGTACGACAGCCAGGGAGATGGTGGAGCAGCAGCAGCAGCAGCGCCGGCAGCTGAGGAGGGTTGCAGGGCTGGCTCCCTGACCTCTGGCAGTATCGAGGCAGACAACAGTGGGGCAACCAGACTGCAGGCCCAGGGGTGCTCCCAGGAAGGTAGGTGGTAGTGGACGTTCCTGGGGAGACAAAAAACAAGGGGGAGTTACATGTCAGCTGGTGTGTGGACGCAGTCGCCATTGAAGAAATGCCAGTGTGTCGGTTGCAAAAGCCTGCAGGGAGAGAAATAAAACACAGCTGATAGGTGTGACACACATAGCATGGTCTGAGCTGCTTACCTGGGTGTAAGGAGAGCATGATCCTGTAAGGGGAAAGGGTCAAAGAGAGAGACAACAACACAACTTGGGGGTCACAACCATGGCAAACCTAGCACTACTGACCTGTCAGTAGACCCTGTGGAGACAGGGGGGGGGGAACAGCTGGTGTCTACATAAGGCTACCACTTCCACACTTGTGGCATTGTCTGCTCACATGACTACAGGCAGCAATCAGACACAACAGTGGTACAGAGGCATGTATCCTATATATCATAGCAGGCAAAGCAGGCAGTTATCAGACAACACATTGGTAAAGAGGCATATCATAGCAGGCAAAGCAGGCAGACATGAGAGGGCACATTGGTAAAGAGGCATATCATAGCAGACAAAGCAGGCAGTTATCAGACAACACATTGGTAAAGAGGCATGTATCATATATTTCTATATGCAAAGAGGCAGAAGTCAGACCACATGTCAGCACAAACCCTGCTCTTACCTGCTGGTGTTGTTGCCTGTGGGGGGGGGGGAAAGGCTGGGAGAAAGACATGGGTTAGCAAATGGTAGCATGGAGGCAGCTGCCCAGGCACAGCTGTAAACAGGTTGGCCACAGCCAGAACAGCCCTCTTTGCCCTTGAGAGGGGCAGAGAGGAGAAGAGAAGAGAGAAGTGGGGTGTTTGTGAATTTTGTCCTCCACCGACAAAGTCCCACTTTGTGGCTGTGTGGGACAGAGCCCCACGCCATGTGCTCAGAGAGAGAGAGAGAGAGAGAGAGAGAGAGACTGGAGGTCTGGGGCTGGGCTTTTGTGGGAATGAGGCTGGGTGGGGCTGGGTGCTGATAGGCTCCCTATCTTTGGCATAACTCTGTCAGTTTCCAGACCTTGCTGACACAACTCTGACATAACTCTGACCTAACTCAGGAGTAGGGTGTTAGAAATTTTCAGGAGAGGGCTGGAGTGGGTAAGGTAAAATGGCTCCTATGGGTCTCCTTGAATTTTTGTCAACCCTTTTGGTCGACATAAAATTTGTGTCAGCTTCTATGTTGGAGGGGGCGTGTCTGTGCTAACCAGGGTCTGGAACCCAACGTTAATTGGTTGCCGCCACGTTACACCCACGTTACACCCACGTTACACCCCTGACACGCCCACTTTTATGCTGACTTTATGCTTACGGCAGAACATCACAACTTCAACATAAAATCGACATAAACTCGACATAAGCTACGCAATCCCGACATAACTTCGCCGTAAACGCGTTATGTTGACTTTATGTGGACTTTATGTCTGACTTGTGCTGCTTAGCCCTTGCGTTGGAATGGGCTGTCAATCCCTGATGTCTCCAGGTAGGACTGGGAGGGGGCCGTCACCACCCCATCTGAAAGCCTAAAGGAGAGCTACTGCCAATCAGCCTTGACAGCACAGATCTAGATAGACCAATGGTCTGACTCTGTATCAGGAAGCTACTTATGATTTTGTATGGGGGACAATTAGAAGCCCCACTGAGTTAAAAATAAAGATTTAAAGCCTGCTTTCTTTAATGTCAACACTGAGCTTCGCAGACTTTAAGAAGAGAGAATGATTTAATTGGCTACACAGAGAAACGGAGATACAAATATATTTTTGGTAGTGGGAAAACCTCTGTTGAGATCAAGGCATTTTATTTCTGCAAACTAGTGAGTCTTCAGGCACTATTTATGACAGTTTACCCCCTTCAGAGACGTTTCAGAGAGCATTCTGTTCCATATTTAAAGTTTTTAGAAATGTGGCATTTGGTTGTTTACATATGACTGTGTGTTCCGATTGTCAAACATGCCTAACTGGTGGAACAAGCACGTGTTACCCTGTGTAATTGGGTCTACCGCATCGTAAGGTGCCCGTGGTTGCCGTGTTAGTCAGTAAGCACATTACTAGCCAAGATGAATTATATATGAGGATATGGTTTTTTAGCCATTGAGGCATTGTGGTGGGATGTCGTCCTTTGGCTCTCCATCCCCATGCATATAAAGAGGAAGAGATTATAGAAAAATATCACATCCCATGGTTTACTGTGGCTTAGGGTTTTACATGCCTTTTTATTATTATTGTGCTTTGAATACTTTTGGATTACTGCATTTCAGGACTGGTCTGGCAAATGCTTGTTTTAAAGCTGGTTGAGTCAGATTTCCTAAGCTACTGTCTGAGGAGAAATACATTAACTGTAACTAACAGGCTTTTAAAAATCTTCTAAATACTGCTATCACTAATCAGATTGAACAAAACAAGACGTGGGTTCTGATCTCAAGGACTGCATGGTAAGCAGTGTGTTTGTATCTGGGGTTGAGATTCCCTCACCACCCTAGAAACAGCCCAAGACCCAAGAGCAAGCTCCTGACACACACACACACACACACACACACACACACACACACACACACACACACACACACACACACACACTTGGAGGAGCTCTAGAAGTGACCTCTGACGCGTTGGGCGGAGCTGCTACTAGAAAACACACAACTCCACTGAAAGCCCTTAGTGTGTTGGATCAGGACCTTGTAAATGCTTCCGAGGTGGTTTAGATCATAGCATTAATCTGTGAGTAGCATTTGCAAGTAAACACATCTTTTACCCAAAGTGACAGCTACTACTACATTTTTTGCTTCCAAAATATGAGGAAAATTAATGTGCCAAAAAAGTGCCTGCTATTTAAAGGCATCTTGCTCCAGACATTTTTAACAACTGAGATTGCAGCGGGTAGACCACTGAAGTGTCTCGTCATTAAATTATGAACTGTACATTAGAAACAGATGTAGCACTGGAGGCCTTGCATGACAGCGCAGTCGTCAAGAGTTGGCAACTCTACTGCTGCTAAAACGGGAAAGTGGAGCATGATCAGCTATTTGTCCTCAGACAAAGAAATGCGCAATAGGAGTGTTAAGATCAGTGTGTTTCAATGTGGCAAAACTACCTGTTCCAAAGGCTACTTCTTTGCTGTACCTTATGTTTCCTGAACCTAGTGGGCTGCACCTGTTAGTTTAATATGATATCATAGTTATAATATGTATTTAAAATAAGGAAAGGTTTTTTTAAATGTAAATCCTTCTAATATTAATTAAATAGCAATTTATGGGATAACGTATTTTGATGAAAACTGGTATTTTCCCATATTCATATGGGCTTATTAAATAAAATAATAAAAATCTTGGTATTTGTGGGTTGTGAGTGTGCAAAGCACTTCACCCGTGTTATTTCGATATTGTTCTTACCAGAGCCGTGTAAGGTGACAGTATTGTTACTGCAGCTGAGGCTAAGAGGGAGTGGCTTACCTAGGCCACCTCATGAGTTCAGTAGAGGTGAGATTTAAACTGGAGAAGCCTTGATTTTCAGCTCAGTCTATCAGCCATTACGCTACACCAGCTGCCAGAAGTAAAACTGAAAACATTTCTATTCCCATGTCATAAGAACATAAGAAGAGCCCTGCTGGATCAGGCCAACGGCCCATCTAGTCCAGCTTCCTGTATCTCACAGTGGCCCCACCAGATGCCTCAGGGAGCACACAGACAACAAGATACCTGTATCCTGTCGCCACTCCCTTGCACCTGGCATACAAAGAAAAAGTTGCAAACCAGTTTTGGATCCCCTTTCAGGTTGCGAGCATGCAGTGGAACAGTATGAAGAGCTCCTGTTCAAACAAAGCTGGTCTAAAGCTATCCAGTGGCGTCGCTCTAGGTGGGATGGAGGTCTAAGTTCTGCCCCACTCTGAACCCTTCCTTACTCCTCGGCATGAGGTGGCCCCACCCCCTCGCTGTCGGAGCCATTCAGGCCAGCAAAGGCAACGCGCAGGGAGTCTCCTGCGCGTTGCCTTCGCCGGCCTGAATGGCTCCAACGGCGAGGGGGCAGGGCCGCCTCGTGCCAGGGAGTAAGGAAGGGTTCAGAGTGGGGCGAAACTTAGATCTCTGCCCACCCCGCCTAGAGCAACATCACTGAAGCTCTCTTGTGCTCATAAGAATAGTGTAATGGTTCTTTGGAACCTGGTAGAGACCCCAATGCAACACAGTGGATCCTCCAACTTGCACAAGGAGGTTCCAGCAGGTACTATGCTTCCCCATCCACTACCAACATCAAGGACAGCTTCAGTCCAAGTATGCTTTTTGCTTCTTTCTGAAGAAGCTCACAAACGAGGGGATGTGACTGAGTAAGGCTATGCCTACAATTTCTATTTGTACCTCTCAAGAAGATCAGGAAAAGCTGAAAGAGGCTTGGTTTTCTCATGGCTATTTTTTAGGTCTATGATCAAAATAGGCAAGTAATAGCAACTCTGTACCTGTTGCAGTATTGTCATAGATTTGGTCCATCTGCTGTGGAAAAGCGGTGTAGGTTGTCTGAGGTGATATAAAGAACCACTTCATAAAGCTGGCAGACATTGCCGAATCCTTCCCCAATAATTTTTCTTATCCAGGGAGATTAAAAAATGGTATCATCCACCTGCCCTTTGAAATGACAGTCTGTTCTACTACCTAAGGTTTTTACTACTTCATTCTACGGCATGGGTAGAATGAGGCATGGGTAGAATCAGGCCTCACATTCAATCTCATTGGTAAAATGAGAACAGCAACATTCTTTACATCTTTCTTTTGAAGGCAAAGAAGATAAGGAAATATGATTACTCACCCTGAGCCTTGAGGAGAGCACAAATGAGAATCTAATAATAGCTTTATAGCATTCTGTTGTTGCAACCTCTTCCGCATAGAGGCCAAAGTTCTCATCTCAAAAGGCCTGGCCTTGCCCCTCGACGGTTGCTCAACGGTCTCAGGGAGGGGGCAGCAGCGGAGGCGAGGAAGGCTGCCGCAGCTACTCATCATTCCAGAACTTACCCCAACTGAAGCATTGCCCTCGCATGCTCCCGCTCTCTCTTTTCAGGTTCGCTGGAGCACTTCTAACATGTCATCCGAGCCACCCGCGACTCTTGTTTTCGGACACCCAGGCCGGATGATTTCAGGTCATGGGCCGGATCCAGCTCCGTGGGCTGTAGGTTGCCAACCCCTGCACTAGAAGAATCTATACTCTAGTCTTCAATCTAGGCCATATTTGTTTGGAAGCAAGTCCTGTTGAAATTGAAAGTGATTACCATGCTTACTTCTCAACAAAATGGATGGAAAGCAATGGATATAGAAAATAATAAGAAAATCAACTGCTCCATATAAGTAAAGAAGCCAAATTGGTTGAGATTCATATAATGGGAATGAGTCAAACTCTAGCTATGCTCTGAAACATGTACGTCTCCTTGTCGAGGCAATGAAGCATTAGTTTGTACACTTTCCTCATTGCTTCTCAACATGAAGAGCTTAATTACTCATTGCTTTGAGGTTTAGCACTGCAGGTGGTAAAATTAAGACATGCTGTGCAGTCATTTCTATACTGCACCAAGGGAGTTGCATACTATAGGAATGAATACAGTTCATATAGCTAATTTAGTTAAATAGAACACGTTTGCAACTGTGAGGATTTTAGAGTTGTTAGATCAACTATGAAGCACTGAAAGTTTTATTCCTTACAGAAATGATCAAATTGATTGCTAGTCTGTTATTGATAGATTTTTGATGGAATAAGTTTGGACAGAAATGTCAGCTCTTGGAAGCTTTTGTACCAAACAGTGAATGACTGTCTTTGGTTTTTGCATGGGAAATTGGGAATTGAGGGACTTTGCCTAATTTTTGAGACATTTTTCAGAATAAATCTAGCATTTGTGTCTAACACTCTCGCTCCCTGGTTCTTCCAATTGTGAAGATAGCATTATTAAATAGCTGAGGATAGTTGTGTGAGATGAGGCAGAATTTTGACCCTGACATTCAGATGTTCTGTATATGTGCACTGGTCCCAGAGAAAGAGAGAGAGAGAGAGAGAGAGAGAGAGAGAGAGAGAGAGAGAGAGAGAGAGAGAGAGAGAGAGAGAGAGAGAGAACATTGAACTTTCATTACCTTCTGCTTCCCACAGTCATTTAGTACAATGAAGACAGTTGTGTGGACAATGTAGACCCTATCTGTCTTACATGGACTGTAGCAGTACTACTGCAGCATCACCCTTTTGGGTGGCTTGTTGTTTTCCTAGAGTCATTCCTTTGAGGGCCATGAAGTACGACATGGATTAATGAAGTTAACCATTATAACTGGGATTGATTGTGCTTCTGTACATACATACATACATACATACATACATACATACATACATACATACTGTATATATGGGGGGTCTGTGATGATCGGAGCAAGGGCAGAAGAGCTCATCCTGGTTGGAAGGTAGGAGCATCAGCTGCAGAGGCACTAGACAAGACACTCAACAACACAGAGCCTGAGCCCGTCAGTGAAGTTGTCCTTGAGTTGAAGAACCTTGGACCCCCAGCACCAACCCCCAAGCCTGATTCCTCAGGTGGACTGACTGAGGAGAGGAATGAGGCAGACACTGCAAGAGTTTAATCAAAACTCAAATCATATGAAATTTGCCCCATTGTTACTGGAATTCCACTTTTACAGTAAACATTGGATTCATTTTTTTTTATTACTGAGAACATCTGACATTCACAGAGCAGTGGTGATTTATTAAAGACTTAGAAATCTCTATTTTTGTTTTTCTTCTTCTTTGTTTTCTTTATTTCTCCTGAATAAAAATGATTAAAAGCAGAACGGCTTTGTTGTCACCTTACAATGAGGTGGTCTGTACAGTGGCCATTTTGACTAGATTTCACTCAAATCTGTCAGGCTTCTGAGTAAAATTAATTGTCTTGTCTTTTACAATGAATGAGACGAAGCACAACAGCTCACATAAACAGGCTGTAATGGTAATAGCCAATTTAAAGGTTCATTAACAAATACCAGTAGTAGCACTGTAAGCCTCAGCTTCTTATTACCCAGATGTGAAATGACAGAAATTAAACGTTCAAAGAAAGTGATTCCTAAATACCAAAACAAAACAGACGGGGATTTAAAGGACAACGCTGTTTTGGAGATTGAGGAATATGCAATCTATTGGTACATAAGTATTGGATAACACGTTATATTTGAATTGCATGAAGAATTTGCATAAGAATAAAATAGAAGGGAATGACACCACATGTGGTGGGGAAGAATGGGAGCATATGTACTGCTCTCACAGCACCCTACCCAAGTTTATTTGAAGGTCTGTATAGACTCAGTGGATGTAGAGCCCTTTCCACAGGACCAAATCCCTGAGTTCCCAGTTGCATGGAGAATGCCCTGTGCATGCATAGTTGTATGCACATCAGGTCTATGCAGACCTTCAAATGAACAGGTGAGGACAGCACATGATCACATTATATATGATCACTATTTGGTGAGTTTTAGACTGGCAACATTTAATCACCCCTGCAGAGCTGGGAGACCGAATTGTATGGTCCGCCCCCGGCGACTGATGGATCCGGATGGTTTCCTGAGGGCTCTGGGGGACTTCCCAGCTTCCCGGGTCAGTGATTCATCCGATGCTCTGGCTGCCCTGTGGTATGGGGAGGCAGCTAGAGCCTTGGATCAGATCGCTCCCAAACGGCCACGGCCCTGCCGTCGAGCCAAGGCGGCTCCTTGGTTTACTGAGGAGCTGCAGGCAATGAAATGACTGGGCCGACGCCTAGAGCGATGGTGGAGGAAAACTTGTGATGAATCTGACCGAACACGGGCTAGAGCCCATTTCAGGGCCTACTCCATGGCGGTGATGGCAGCGAAGAAGGCGTTTTTCTCTGCCACCATTGTGTCTGCGAGTAGCAGTCCAGCGGAGCTCTTTCGAGTTGTCCGGGAACTGCTCCACTCGGCTCCTGTAGTGAGTGAGTTGGAGTGTTCGACGGACCGCTGCAATGAGATTGCACAGGCTCAGCACTTTGCAGATAAAATCGCTCAGATTCGCCATGACTTGGACTCTGGTTTAACAGTTCCAGAAGTTGTCTCTATTTCCATCATTATGGATTCTTTTCACCTTATACAGCCTGAGGATGTGGATAGGGTCCTCTGTAGTTTGAGATTGTCTTCCTGCCCACTTGACCCTTGCCTAGCTTGGTTAATACGATCTGCGCGGGTTGGGCTGGCCGATTGGGTGGAACCTATTGTGAATTCATCTTTGCGGGAGGGAGTGATGCCTAGTATATTGAAGACCACAATTGTGTGCCACCTCCTGAAAAAACCATCTTTGGATTCCTCCAATTTAAATAACTATTGGCCAGTTTCCAATCTGCCTTTTTTGGGTAAGGTGATTGAGCGGGTGGTGGAGTTCCCCTCAGCTCCAGGGGATACTAGATGAAACGGAGTATCTGGACCCTTTTCAGTCTGGCTTCAGGCGGGGCATTGGGACGGAGACAGCCTTGGTCGCCCTGTTGGATGATCTTCGCCGAGGACTGGACAGGGAGAGTGCATCCCTGCTGGTCCTTTTGGACCTCTCGGCAGCTTTCGATACCATCGACCATGGTATCCTTCTGGGTTGGCTGGCCAAGTTGGGACTAGGGGGCACTGCCTTGCAGTGGTTCCGTTCCTACTTGGCTGACAGGTCCCATATGGTGATGCTGGGAAAAGCCTGTTCGGCGCCCTGCCCTTTACAGTGTGGGGTGCCACAGGGTTTATTCTGTCTCCCATGCTTTTTAACATCTACATGAAACCGTTGGGAGAGATCATCCTGGGATTTGGAGTTGGGTGTCACCAATATGCTGATGACACCCAGCTCTATCTCTCCTTGCCATCTCGCTCCAGGGAGGCTGTGGAAGTCCTGGAGCGCTGCCTGAAAGCGGTTGGGGTCTGGATGAGGGCTAATAGGTTCAGATTGAATCCAGAAAAGACAGAGGTCCTACTGGTCAGGAAAGCTTTGATGCAGGTACTGAGTCACCTGCCCGTTCTGAATGGGGTTGCACTTCCCCTGCAGGAACGGGTGCGCAGCTTGGGAGTACTTCTGGATTCACAGCTCTCCCTGGAAAGCCAGGTGGCGGCTGTGGCCAGGGGTGCGTTTGCCCAGCTTCGGCTGGTGCGCCAGCTGCAGCCGTACTTGAGTCGATCGGACCTGACCACGGTGGTCCACGCCTTAGTGACTAAGACTGGATTACTGTAACGTGCTCTACGTGGGGCTGCCCTTGAAGACGGTTCGGAAGCTGTAATTAGTGCAGAATGCGGTGGCCCGGGTGGTTACTGGAGCTAGGTGGTTTGACTCTGTTGAACCACTGCTTCAGCAGCTGCACTGGATGCCCATTCGTTTCCGGGCCCAATTCAAGGTGCTGGTAATGACCTTTAAAGCCCTTCACGGTTTGGGTCCAGGATATCTGAGGGACTGCCTTCTCCCATAAATTCTGGCCCGCTGTCTTAGGTCATCTGAGGGGGCCCTCCTGCAAGTGCCACCTCTATCGCAAGTTAGGGGACAACACGTGGGCGAGCCTTCTCTGCTGTGGCGCCACAACTGTGGAACTCCCTGCCAGGGGATTTGAGAACCACCCCCTCCCTCATGACTTTTCGGCAAGGGCTCAAAACATTTTTGTTTCATCTAGCGTTTGGGTGATGGGCTATATGGTCTGCCTCCTGTGTCTCAAGATGCTCTGCCATGCTGCTTCTCTGCTCCATTCTATCCCCCCCCCCGTGAATTTTATTGTTTTTAAAAATTGTTTATGTACGGTTATGTATTGTTTAAACTTTTTAATGTATTTTTTAAGTTATGTATTTTAACTTCTGTTGTAAGCCGCCTTGGGCATTTGCCTTGGCATAGGAAAAGGCGGGATATAAATTTTATAAATAAATACATACATACATAAATAAATAAATATGTGCTTAATCACCTGAAACTGAAAGTGTGACTAGGACTACTATTAATTTGCAACTGAAATGGAAAAGTAGTAAAGGTATTTTATCAAGACTTACAGCCCAATCCACCATAAATCTCCATGGGGCAATGCAGTGGTGCCACTGTATTCCCTTGCCCCGGGGTAAGCACCTGCCAGCCTGGTGAGTCTACTTGGACCTGCGCCAGCAATATTTCTGGCACAAGTCTGTGTAGACCCGTGAAGGCAGATCGAGGCCAGGAAGGGGGTTTGAATTCGGTGGATGCTACTGCCTCCGAAACTGCCCCCCCTTCCAGGTCCTTATCCACCCTCCTCTCCACCCCCATCCCCCATTCTGCCCACCTCACGCCCCCCTCCCACCCTGTATGCAATCTTTCTTGGCATGGACAGTGTCCGTTGTCCACTGGCATGCAGGGCTGGCCGCTCATCGCCTGTGGCAGTGTCCAGCCCGTGCTCCAGCTTGTCACGTTTTGCGACAGCTGGAAATCACCTTACGCCACCGAAATGCTCGATCCAGCAGCGCTAGGTGCCAATAGGATTGGGGCCCCAATCTTAACATGGAGGAATCTGCTTTGTAGGGAAACTGTGTGAAATCCACCTTGTTAATTCCTGCTCTCTAGTTGTAACACACTGTAAGGTAAAGGTAAAGGTATCCCTTGACAATTAAGTCCAGTCGTGTCCGACTCTAGGGAGCGGTGCTCATCTCCGTTTCAAAGCTGAAGAGCGAGCGCTGTCCGAAGACATTTCCATGGTCATGTGGCTGGCATGACTCAACACCGAGACACATGGAACGCTGTTACCGTCTCGCTGACGCGGTACCTATTAATCTACTTGCAATTTCTTGCTTTCGAACTGCTAGGTTGGCAGGAGCCGTCGCACGGATTCGAACTGCCGACCTTTCAATCGACAGCTCATGGTTCGGTGGTTTAACCCACTGCGCCACCCGCTGGCTCGTAACACACTGTAGTCTGGTTTATATGCGTTGGTCACCAGAGTGCTGAAGTCTCTGTCTCAGGCTAAGTGGCAGAACTTGACAGCCTCTCCACTCTATTGAATCACACTTCAGAATGTCTCACAAAGCATTTTGTCCGTGGCTTGAAACCTTGTACAAGGCCTTGGCTTGGCAGGTCTTTTCAATCACAGCACATTTTGAATGCTACAAAACTGCAAGGTCTGAATTTGTGACCCTTCATGATATATCTTCTTTGCAGCACATTAATGATTTTTTTTATTATTATCAAATTTACTACTCAGGGCCATTTCATCTAGCTTAATCTCCATGTAGCAAAAGTGTATTTCGTAACATGAAGGGCAGTAGGAGTATATTTTCCTCCATGGATACGGAAATCAATATTCAAGTAGCCACTATCTGAGTGCACTTCCTGGACTGCAATCCTATTGCATTTACCTGAGAGTAAGCACCATTGAGTATAATGGGACTTACATCTGAGTAGACACGCATAGGATTGGGTTAGAGAACTTTTAAGGTTCTCTTAAGTCTTTAGGGCTATCAGTGGAATGAAATTTGGACTAAATATCACAGAAACATTTTATTGACTTTGGTGTGCATTTGTTTAAGTACTTATTTCCCAAACTTTGTGGCAAATTCCTTTTTCTCACCGATCCATAGAATCTTTTTTTGCATTTTCCTGCCAATCAATTTGAGTTCTTTACTTTCCTCTCTCTGTCCTTCTTCTCCATTTTTCTCATCTTTCCAAGTTCTCAATTATTTAAACTTTTTTTTTAACGGCGGCAACCAGCAGTCCACTAATTCTCTGCTCTACTTAATCCTTTCAGAGGCTGGGCCGCCTGTCAACAATGGTGAGAGTTCCGAATAAGAGCAGCAGAAAACAGATTGTGAGGACGGCAGAACATTTCACAATCAGTCGTGCCCAGATGTTTAAAAAGTGGGAACTGGTTTGGGCAAAAGGGAGCAAGAGTCACATTCTGTCCTTTCCCCTTGCCCAAATTATGTAGAACCGTTGTATAGTAAAAGGTATATAAAATAATAAATTAAAGCGCCTTGCGAAGAGCTCTGGATTGATAATGGAGCTTGGCTGAGGCCTTGTTTTAATCAATCAAGTGTGAAAGTGCTAATGAGAAATCAGTGCCAGCTCTAGAAACCACACACAGGCAAGACAGACTGCAAGCGATTTAAAGAACAGCTTCTCAATGCATGCCAGCTCTCTGGAAAGGCCTGCAATTTTTTTTCTTTTTTCTTTTTTTGGCAATAAAAATAAAGAATGCACATGAAAGAAATGTTCAGCTGATCTTTGTCTTAGCAGAAGAACAAAGGTCTGTCCCATGAGAAAGGGTAGAAAGGAATATTATTTAATAATTATGCAACTCCTTCTCTAGGGTTAACTCATCTTTTCTTGTTCAAGGGGGAAAAAAAAGAGAATAGCTTTGCCTGCCTCAATCAAAGGGGCATGAATTTTGTGACTGATGTGAAAAGCATGAATGTCTTGCAGCAGTTACAGGAGTAGCTTTGGGAGGTTGTAAGGAAACATGTTTTCTTATTCATGGGATTCCCATACATTCAATCCCGTTTAGTGAAAGGATAATCAGGGAGCAATAAGAGCAAGATTTACTTGTTTCTTCTGATAATCAGTTCAGGTGAAGGGAGAGCCCTACCTGTATTTTCCAATATGATTCAATTGAAAGCATGGGATAGTATGTGATCATAGACAGGGGTGAGGATGTCCTTGAATTTTGAAGATCATTCAAAATTCTACATTCATTCTACAGGACTTTTGTGCAGGTAAATGAGATATGTACTTCTCAATGACATGAGTCACTGTTGTCTGGACATGAATAATGATGAAAAAAGGATATAAAGCAGAGACTCCATCAGAGCTCAAATATCTGAAGTAGTTTGAAAACAGGATGTTATGCTGGAATCCAGGGAAGGTAACACCTGATGTTCCTTAGGCAGATGTTATTACATTGTTGATCAAGTGTCTTTGTAGGAGGCCTGGTCAATCTCTTGCCCATCACAGAGGTTGATGTTTCATATCCTGTTCTGTGCCGGAAGAAGGTCCTGAAGGATTAGCCTAGACCCCCCCCCCCAATGTATCACCTACCGTGCTGTGGACCTCCCCGCGTACCACTGGAAATAACTGGTGATGATGTCATTGCCAAGACCCAGTTGGAGACTGATGGGTTGGAGACCACAACTATAAATGCTGGTAAGAGGCTCAGGGTTGGCAGGATAGCTTTTTCAAGCTTTTTTTCTTTCTTTCTTTTTTCAAAACAAGAGGCCCTAGAACGGAAAGGGGATTCAAATTCCCTCCAAAAGGGGAATTCAAAGGGGATTTGAATCCCCTTTCCATTCTGGGGCCTCCCATTTCTGCTGGGCCACTGGTTACAACGGTGGCCTAAGTAGGTTTGGATTGTGCCCTTAATATGATTTATTTTATGACATACATAGATTTAAAATCCTTTACTCTCCCATGTGCAAATAACTCATCTGATCATTCTTTATTCTCCAGCAACAGCTGTCTATTTTTGAAAACTTAATAGAAGAACAATGTGTCCTAGGTGCCTCCAGTTTTTGTTGAAAAGTTGTGTTATTTGTTGTTACTGTTTTGTGATCCGAAGAATTTATTTTCAAGTCTTATTTTTTCCCAAATGTTCTTTAATGGACATGTTGAACTTTGTTGTTGTAATTTATTTCTACTGTGAGACCTCAAAATATGTTTTTAGTTTATAGTCTATAAGGACTGCCATTTTCTTTTGGTGGGGCAGTCCTGGTGACAATTAGAATAAACCAGATTGAGATCTTCCCCACATGCCGGCTGGAAGATCTTTTGCGGATGCCAAGCTGTTTTCCATACAAGATGCTACGATCTGGATCTCATTGCTGCCCTAAAATGAAAGAATTCCCCAGAGATAACAAGAAATAGTTTGCTTTCAAGTTCCCTTCATCATGGTTTTCACATTTTTATTGCTGTAATTTATTACCGAAGGTATAGATGGCTTATTGCAACTCAGAGAAAAATAGGAGGTGTATCATATTTTTCAACATGAGCAGAGTTGCCAGGTGCCCTCTTTATGGAGAACACAACATAATTCACTTAATATATTTAAGGGCTTTGTATTTCAGGATGGTACTACTCATTGGGAAAAAATCCATTTTAAAATGAAATGTTACCAACTTCAGGCTGGGTTTCCTTTTTGAAGATACAGAGCCTCTGAGCCATCTGTATTTTGGAGATACAGAACCTTCACTGAGGTGTAGCAGGTCTGGTCAATACTTAGACGGGTTCCTAATATCCAGTGGTCAGGTGGTCTCTTTGTATTTGTCAGGTGCTCTCCTTGTATTTCATATTAAAATGTACTGTGGGTTCAGAATGGACATTTGTTGAGATACCAGTATTATATTTGTCCTCAGCCACATGTCCATACCAATTTGTATCACAAAAGGGAATAAGCTAGTGTCTAACCTGATAGGTTGCCCTGTTTCTGGGTATAATATTGTAAGGTCACCATAGGCATCTAGTTCCACTCTGTTGTGCAGCCTAACTATGCCATCAACTACCACACTCTATCATTGCTGCGATGGGCAGCTGACTTATCGTGCACTGGCTTGCATCTAGCCCACACACACCCTTGTGTGAGCAGGCAGCACTTGTACATGTACAGGTTACAAGCCATAAGCAACCTCCTGGTTTTAGAAGTAGGTTTTCTCTGTGCCAGGTGCAGGGGAGTGGCAGCAGGAAACAGGTTATCTTGTTGGCTGTGTGCTCCCTGAGGCATCTGGTGGGGCCACTGTGTGATACAGGAAGCTGGACTAGATGGGCCATTGGCCTGATCCAGCAGGGCTCTTCTTATGTTCTTATGTTCTTACATGTGTACAGAGACCACTGATTTTCCCCAATAACCCTTTGATGCCCTCGAAATGCCACTCCTGAGCAACCCCTAGCTTTTTGGGAGGGGAATTGGTAGACATGGCAGATGTCTGAAGGCACATGCCTGAAGGCAGTGGTGTTGCGATGCAGCCCCCCCCCGGTGACGTCACCACCAGAAGTGACATCACCGCCACGGCTGCTTCACATGCCTTCAAAGCTGCAGGTCGGGAGGGTGGGCCAAAACATCGCCTTCGCTGCTGCTGCCCGCTCTTCCCGCAGCTGAAATGGCACGGTTGTTGCCTCCGCCACCTGCTTTGTCACCCCCTGCATGCCGCCTGGTGGCCCACCGACCACCCCACCCCTGGTGACACTTCTGCCAGAAGGAGGGAGCAGAAAAGCCCTCTTGCACTAGTGGAACTCTGGGTTCAACTACTGGTTCCTCTATTTCATCATTAAAATGTCATGGTACCCTAACAGCCCAGTCCAGCCTAAGGCCTCAGCGGCACAATTCAGGCACAACTGCAGCCTAAGCGCCTTAGGCTTGAGTTGTACCTGAATTGTGCTGCAGAGGCCGAATTTGTGCTGCAATTGTGACTGACATAGGACGGGTTAAGGAAAGTTGACCAATTCAGTCCTAAGTTCGGCATAAGAGCTATTCCGTCCTAAGTTTGGCCTAAAAGTGGGCGTGTTGGGAGCGTGTTGGGGGAGTGACGGGGCGGTTACGAATTTGAGTCGGATTCCAGACACTGGCAAGCTCCGACACGCCCCCTCGAGCACAAATGCAGCACAAAATTTAGGTCAACAAAAAAGGTGGACTTAAATTTGAGGAGACCCATAGGAGCCATTTTACCTTACCCACTCCAGCCCTCTCCTGAAAAGTTCTAACACCCTACGCCTGAGTTGTGCCTGAGTTAGGACGGAATAGTTGTGGCATAACTCTGGACATGGACCCAAATAGTTACCCTATCAGCACCCAGCCCCACCCAGCCTCTTTCCCACAAAAGCCCAGCCCCAGCCCTCCAGTCTCTCTCTCTATCTCTCTGCGCACGTGGCGTGGGGTCCTGTCCCCCAGCAGCCACAAAGTGGGACTTTGTCGGTGGAGGGCAAAATTCACAAACACCCCACTTCTCTCTTCTCTTCTCCTCTCTGCCCCCCTCTAGGGCAGAGAGGGCTGTTCAGGCTGTGGCCAAACTGTTTACAGCTGTGCCTGGGCAGCTGTCTCCATGCAAGTGTTTGCTAACCCATGTCTTTCTCCCAGCCCCTCTCCCCCCCCCACAGGCAACAACAGCAGGTAAGTGCAGGTAAGAGCAGGGTTCGTGCTGACATGTGGTCTGACTTCTGCCTCTTTGCATATAGAAATATAGGTAGGATACATGACGCTTTACCAATGTGTTGTCTCATAGCTGCCTGCAATGCCTTCTCTGAAATGCCTCTCTACCAATGTCTTGTCTGATAGCTGCCTGCATAGCCTGCCATGATATGTCTCTCTACCAATGTCTTGTCTGATAGCTGCCTGCAATGCCTTCTCTGAAATGCCTCTCTACCAATGTCTTGTCTGATAGCTGCCTGCATAGCCTGCCATGATATGCCTCTCTACCAATGTTTTGTCTCATAGCTGCCTGTATTAATGTGAGCACACAATGCCATGAGTGTGGAACTGTAACCCTTATGTAGAAACCAGCTGTCCCCCCCCCCTTTTCCCCACAGGGTCAACGGACAGGTCAGTATTGCTAGGTTTGCCATGGTTGTGACCCACAAGTTGTGTTGTTGTCTCTCTCGTTGACCCTTTCCCCTTACAGGATCATGCTCACCTTACACCCAGGGAAGGAGCGCAGACCATGCTATGTTTGTCACACCTCTCAGCTGTGTTTAATTTCTCTCCCTGCAGGCCTTTGCAACCGGCACACTGGCATTTCTTCAATGGCGATTGCTACCACACACCAGCTGCCATGGAACACCCCCTTGTTTCTGTATCCCCAGGAATGTCCACTACCACCTACCTTCCTGGGAGCACCCCTGGGCCTGCAGTCTGGTTGCCCCACGGTCGTCTGCCTCGATGCTGCCAGAGGTCCGGGAGCCTGCCCTGCAACCCCCCTCAGATGCCGGCGCTGCTGCTGCTCCACCTCCCTGGCTGTCGTACTTGCTGTCCCTCCCCTTTCTATGGTGCAGGCTGTGGTTTCACAGGGGAAGAGCCTGCGTCTCCAGGTCCATGGGGCACGCCTGCTGCTGCTGCTGCTGCTGCTGCTGCTGCTACGTTCTGAGTGGCTGCTGTGCCTACCCCTGGCAGCCTCACCTGGCCATCTCTGCCAATGTTCCAGAACAATAAAGATGCCCCTTGGGCAGAGGCCGCTTGAAATACATGTCCCCAATGTTACACAAGCACTGCCCCACACACAGAGACAGTGCCCAGCACACAATCCCATGCATGAATCCCATCCAGGGACTGCCACTTCCTTCCCAGGGAGACCACAGCAGGGGGGCTGCCAGACCCTCAGGGCTCAGAGGGGAGGGGGGAGTTGGGGGGCCTCTCAGGCAGGCAAACAATGACAGGCGACACGGCGCCCATACTGGATCCGCTCGCGTCCGCCACGTCCGTGAAGAGCCCTTTCAGCAACCGGGGCTCTCACCCGCCCACGGTCCGCCCGTCAATGGCGTCCGTTCCGCCCAAGGTCCATCTGCATAAGAGGCGCCCGTTCCTGCATTGCCTTCATCTGCGAAGTGGCCCCTGTGTTCCTATTGGTCTCTGCAGACCCCTCCCCCTGTATCCCTCTCCCACCAGCCTTGTTGTCTGTCTGTCTCTGACCCACCCGTGCCCCTCCCCAGCACCCCCTGTCTGCCTGCCTGTGTGTCTGCCTCCCCTCCCACTCCCTGATGATGGCAGCTGGCAACCCCCCACCCCGCCAGAGCGCCTGCCGCGAGGCGCCAACGTCGCCCCATCTGGGGGCGTTATGAGCTGCGTGAGCCCTTCTCGCTCGCAGCAGACAAGGCCAAGGCATCTCTCGGTCATGGCCGGGGCACAGAGCATAAAGCACGCCGGGATGCCTTCTTTGTGGGCATTGCCACGGCCCTGGAGGCCCAGGGCTTCAGGCAGCACATGGGCGAGTCATGTCAGAGACGGTTCCAGACATCCTGAGACCCCCCCTTGTGTGTGACGTTCCCACCCCTTCCTTCCCTTCTCTCCCCCGCTCCCCCCACATGAATCCCACGTGGAGCCTCAACATGGCTTGGGGGTGGCTACCCCTTCTGCAGGAGGGAGGGGACGGCCACTCTCCCCTGCAGCAGGTGGCTACTGCACAGGGTGTCCTGTGACGGCTGGCTCGGGTACATCGCTCACCAGTCACCTGCCCTGCACCCACCACATGACTGGCACAACCCCCATGCCTGCGGCTGGCCCCTTTGTGACCGGGCTGCGGCAGACACTGCGGCAGCTGCCATGGATGGACGCTGGCACATGCAGACAGAGGCCTGCACATGCCCGAGCCAGACACTGAGCCTGGAGAGCCTGCCTGCCTGGGAGGTAAGTGTTGCCTGGATCCTGGGGTGGTGTTGGCCCACTGCTCTTGCCTCCTGCCTAACTCAGGCATAGTTGCAGCCTAACTCAGCCCTATCTTAGGCCACAGTTACGCCACAATTGGGCCTCAGTTGTGCCTCACTTGTGCTGAGTTGGGCTGGACTGAGGCCTAAATAGCTCTTAGGTCTCAATTAAAGTTCATGGGTCAATAGAAGAATCTTTGTTCATTTATGGTGCTGTACTGCATTTGGCCTCAGCAACATCAATTGTATAGCATGCAAGTAAAGAATGATTCACCTATGTTACCCCAGTGAAGCAATCCAAGGCAATTCCCCAAATGTTCCCAAGTTTCTTCACATTTTGGCTGGGAAACTTTCATCATGGACAAGTGTTTTGGCTTTTGCCCACTTTTAAATACAGTCACAATAAAGATGATTTTATATACTGTAGGTGACAAGGGATTTGGAGATTTTTCTTTTTACATTTTCTCCGCAATCTAATAATATTTTAAAGAACTCCTTTCATCTTTGCATTTGTCAGATATGTGGGTGAAACAAGAATCCAGGCAAGAATTAAATTTGAACCATCTTGTATGAATGTCTGCTGTCTAAGCCAAAGCTCTAAATCAGTATACATGATTAATAGCATGAGAGAGATTTCCAAAAAAATATAACAAGACTGCTATAAGAAGTTTCTTCCCATTTTTTTCTTACCAGTTGATCTGCCAAGTCCAACATTTAAGCCAATACACTGCCATTCCATGTCTTTCATCCAAAATAACTCTCTTCAAAGTACATTCAAATGCTGTTTTTTGTGACATGGATAAATAAACCACTTTTCAGCTCAAACAATCTTCCTGAGTTCCATATTCCGACATGGACTTGAATCCAGAAGGTCCCCGTCATGAATAGAAGGCTCCAGAACCATATCCGGTGTCATTCCAGAGGATCTCTCAGCCCTCAGGCATAGCTGGGTGTGTGTGTGCTCAGGAAGCTGCACTGTGGAGGAAGAAGGTTCCAGGTCATGTACAGAATCCTGCTCTCCCATCTGAATCCAAGCCATGACATAATACCAGTATATCCCAGATAACGGCTGTTACTTGGAGTGGTACCAAACAGTGGAATGCAATAGGTCAAGGTTCTTTTCACAGATATGTTGGAGAGGTGACCGCATGTGGACTAGAGTTATCCAATATACAATAATAATACCAGTACTTATATACCGCCTTTCTTGGTCATTGGATTTCTTCTCTGACTTTAATTCAAGGTGGTGCACATAGGCAAGCAATTCTAACCCCCCGAAGGAAGTGGTTCCCAAACTGGGAGGCGTGGCTCCCAGGGGAGCCACAGGAACCAGCCAGGGGAGCCGCGGAGTGCCATGGAATCCTCGCGGAAAACAGTGCAATGCCAATTGGCAGGCATCAACATCATGTAATGGGGAGCCACGGCGAATGGTCACCAATGGTCAAGGGAGCTGCTGGTCAAAAACATTTGGGAACCACTGCCCGAAGGGACACGGCATTGGGCTGAAGCTGATCCTGTTGCAGCATTTAAATGTTTATGTACCACTACTGTGCTGTTTTCTTATTTTATTTCTATTAATTCTGTTGCTGTTGTTGATTTGTTTGGTTTAGATGCCCCCCCCCCCCACTCTCTCTCTCTCTGGTATAGATTTTGTTAGCTGTCCTGAGTTTGTTATTAAGAAAGAATTGGGCACAAACCTTATTAAAACAAATAATAAAATAAACAATGATCCCATAGGTGGTTATGGATGTGCTATCCTCATAATCTTGCACATGGACAATTTTGTTTCAGGTTTATCCTAATATTTTTCATTCCAGTTTAACTTCTGCTATAGAATCTTTTACATTGCACTAAACTGATTTGTCCTCGTGGGCAGAAGTAATTAATAAGTATCCTGAAATTGCTGACATGAGCAATTAATTTAGGAGATCCTGAGTAGGTCAGTACTAGCTTTGGGATTTTAGGGAATAAGCCCTTCCAGAAAACCACGAAGGCTGCAATACTAAATATAATTGCTTTTGGAGATCTGTTGTAATTAATGGGACTTCTTATTCCATAGAAGTGAAAATATGAACCTGAAATTAGAGGCATATCAGATATATTTGTTACAGTGAAAACAAGAATCATCTGAGCTTTTCTTTTGAGATCTTTCCTTTCTTTGCTAATTAAATAGAGATGGTTTAATGTCATTTCCTTTTTGTTGAAATACATCTTTCTTCCTTCCCAACAAACAGGAAATGTTCCAATATAATTTCTTTCTCCTCAGTGACCTGGGTGGGTTACAAGTCTCCACTCTCATTTTGCCTATTTTGTTTGTTCATTTAGTGAGATTAATAAATTAATTAATGGTGTTATGTTTTATGGACTGCTCTCTGTGGTTCATATTTTCCAGGTTCTTTTTTATTTATTTATTTGCGATGACATAGATTTCCCTCGGACAAAGGGTCTCATTATGTTCCCCTTATTAATGTCTTATTGTGGAATGGGAAACCAATACATTCTAGCACAGCAAAGTGATTAGACGGATTTCTTTTTAAACAGAATAGCAATTTTGTGATGAGTAGGGCCTCTGGGGCAAATAAAACAACCACATTATCTTAACTGGGGTTGCAGGGTCTGTGTAAATGACCTTGCTGCTGTATTTGCAGCTGTCTTGCTTTTCTTTAATGACCACTTATCTTTTCCTCCCTGCTGGAAAGAAGAGGCATGACTTTACCTCCAAAGATGACAAGTTAAATGGGTCAGTTTCCATTTTCTTCTTAACCCGAGTGCTATAAACACAGCGCAGGACCACCCAAATGGTCAGGAGAGCAATACACTTTGAAATTGGGTTGAGTTATGATTCTTGTAGAAGCAATGTTACTTATCTAGTTGGTTATTAGTTATCTATAACCTGGTAGGGCAGAACGACAGCATATACATTAAAAACAGTCACAGAGTCCTGTACTTTCTCAGTCCCAATGCACATCAATGTGTTGTTGTCAGAAAGCTCTATTTTTACGGTTCAGTCCACATAATGTAATGTGCTAGACAACATGAACAGAATGGTTCAGTCATCTGTTTCATGATTAAAAAGAGCACATCATAACTAATGGGCAATCTTAGCAACATCAAAAGAGCATTGTGGGTTTTTTTTTAATTGCCTTAAAAAAACCCAGGTGCATTTGCATAAGAGCAAGTGAACATAAGAACATAAGAAGAGCCCTGCTGGATCAGGCCAAGGGCCCATCTAGTCCAGCTTCCTGTATCCCACAGTGGCCCCACCAGATGCCTCAGGGAGCACAAGACAACAAGATACTTGTATCCTGTCGCCACTCCCTTGCACCTGGCACAAAGAAAACCTACTCCTACAACCAGGAGGTTGCTTATCCCCATCATGGTTTGTAAGCTGTGATGGACTGTTCCTCCATAAATCTGTCCAATCCCCTTTTAAAGGGGAGTGCTCCCCAGCCCAAGCCTAGAATGCATTTTAATTTGTTAGCAAGGGCTTATACTCCATAACTGCCCCCACCAAGTTGTTGGGTAGAATGACAAATGCCCCATAATCAACATGAGCCATCGGGAAGAATGTCTTTAAGGTCTACCTGTCCCTGTCAAAGTTCTGAATTTTGTTGCTCTGGGAATGAATTTTTCAATAAAGTGTGTAACCAAGCAATCTAGAAAGTCTTTTGTAAAAAACAAAAAAACAAAAACTGGGTGCAAACTGTCACTTAGATAGAACTCTGACAGCCCAATTCCATTGAGGATTGGGCCGGTGCGTGGAGCCCTTTGCAATGGCGGAAGGTACTTCCGCTGTCACAAAATGGCTGCAGTGCGTCACGTAAGGTGGCAGTGCTCCCAGTCTGTCAGCGGATTGCCAGCCACCCACTAGAGCAGATAATGCAGTGGCAGGGGCAGGGAAGGGACAAAACAGGACATGATGGGGCAGGGAGGCTACATTCGTGTATGGATTTGGTGGCAATGGTGTGCGCCAGATCCTATACCCCTTTTCAGCAACCTCCCTGCCCCCTTTCTCTCCTTGGACTTGTGCCAGCCATTTAACTGGTTTAGGTCAAAGGAAACCCATTGTGGGTCAAGAGGTTTACAGAGGTGTAAGCATTTTGCTTACAAACTTCCTTTTGCCTCTGAAGCCTCCCGATCTGCCCCACCCCCAAGCTGGATACCTTGCGCCTGTTTTTGGCGTGGCTGCACGAGCGGGGGGTGAAGAATAGGATTGGGCTCTTATCGGACCAGGTGAATCAGGCCCGGGAGGGGGCGGGATCAGTGGCGCCAGCACATGCTGTATCCTGTCCCCCTTCCTGGGCCTGATTCGCTGACATGGATCAATGCAGACTTGCACCAGCTATAGAACTGGTGCAAATCCGAGGTGATCCATTGTGGCTGCTGGGGCTTACCCCAGGACAAGAACACAAATGTCCCCTTACCCCATGGAGACCTCCAGCAGCCGTGGGAATTTAGTTAGGATTGGACTATTTGTGGCATTTTTTCTCTCTGATCAGCAGCTTAGTTCAGACTTGTGGACTAAGAATGCCCGATGACCCTGATGGCGAACCTATGACACGCATGTCACAGGTGACACACGAGGTCATTTTGGGTGACACGCCAGCGTTTCTCCCAGGGCCCCGACACACCTTACATTTTCGCAAAGGTTTTACTGGCTTGTCTTGAACATTTAGGTCAGGGATTTTGGTAGACCTCTTTCAAGTTATTATTTAGTAAAAGTAAACTCAGCAACAAAAAAGTCACTAATTGATATTAAATAAAATGCAACGTGTGCTATAGTTGTTTTCAATTCAATTCAAAATTACTATTAAAAGAAGCAATAGTCAAAGTACTATTAAAAGTTCGGGGGGGGGGGGCCAGCAGAGTCAAGTTAGGCATTTTCAAAATTTTTGACACACCAAGCTCAAATGGTTCGCCATCACTGCCCTATGATGATGTCAAGTGAGAAATGTGCATATGTAGAACTAAGCAAAATATAGCCCACTATGGATTCTTGATTGCTGCTGCTTCATTTTATGAGTACATAACAATGATAAAAGATATATTCTACCTGTCTTTCATGAAACAGCCGTGCCACCCAGAAGACAGAAACATTTGCGGTTACTTTGTATGGTAACAAGAGGGAGAATAAAGGGATATTCACAAATACACATTATGGCTGTCATTTAAGAACTGCCATTCTAATGTGTTGTGGGAAGCACTTGCAAATAATTCATGGGGCTGTAAAACCATATGACACCACGCACTATGTGCCCACATCAAAAGCCATCAGAGCAATTATACCGTTCAGCAGTTTATTCATACAATATAAGAGAGGAATAAAGACAGAAGCTATGTAATGCAAACCAACTGGGGGAATTCTCATTTAAGGGTGAAAAACTTACTTGTGGTTCCTGTTGGGTCCTGTGTGTGAGGTCGCTATTTGGAGGAATTTTGATTTTCACTCAGTTTAAGTACAGCAAATGAATGAAATTTCCTGTTCTCATCTATTTTCCTGTTATAGTAAGATAGGAGTAATGGGTGACTCATCAGATCCTTTGTGACTTTTATGATTGTGGTCTTTCAAGGTCTTCTTAATGTTTTCTAAGTCCATTCAGGATCTCATGGCTTCATAGCAGCTCCTTCCTGTCTCCCAGGCTCAGAAGTTCCTTTGCATTGGCCTATACGCCTTTCATTTTGCTATCCTTGAGCGTGGTTAGTCACACCACATGTATCTGTTTCTGTTTAATTCAGAAAGCCAGTAAGATTAACCATATTATGTGTATTGGTTTATTTGTTTGAACCATCTGGGACAGAAATGTTTCTGGGGTGCACAAATGCTTCTTGTGGTATACCACGTCATAGCTCAGTGGTTCTCAAAGCAGAAATAGGCATCCAAGGGAGGCACAGGTCAATTACACAGGCACAAGCTCCCTGCTAGTCCCTAACAGTGTGTGTCTTGACTGGGTGATAGGAGAATGCTAACAGAGGAGACTGTGTTGTGTGCTATACACTTTTTGTGTGCTAGGAATCAGCTTCCTGATGGTGAATAAACTTTTTTTTTTTTGCAGTCTTCATTGTCAAAGGCGTCGCTCTGGCAAGGGCGGGGCCGTACGTTTTGCTCATCCTAGTCCCGTTTACCGAGCGAGCAGGAGGCGGCCCTGCCCCCTCACTGTCAGAGCCATTCCCCTGCGGAGAAAGCAGCAGGCGCCTGCTGCTTTCTCTGCAGGAGAATGGCTCCGACAGTGAGGGGGTGGGGCCACCTCCTGCTCGCTCGGTAAACGGGACTAGGATTAGCAAAACGTACGGCCCCCGCCCCTACCAGAGCGACGCCTCTGTTCATTCTTCCCTAGTCTGTTGCCCCCCACCCCACCCAGACTGTTCTGGACCCATGTGGGGCACCATCCTTTGGGGTGCTGCTATGTGCTAGGGCCCACTGCAGTCAATATGAGATATACAAGAGCAATAAAGTGCACTTGTGCAACACAATAATTTGAATGGGACTTGTGCTAGAGAACTTCTCAAAGGATTACATTTGTCCTGTCTCCTATGATCCTTCATCTGAGATAAGGTTAAGATACAGTCATGGAAAAAAACCTGTTCCCTCCTCCATGCAAAGAGCCAACCAGAGTTCCAGTCTGTGCAATCCCCCTCCTGTGTGATGGGGGGGGGGTCACATTGCAGCCCACTCTCACATGGGAAGTTATTATCTGCATGGGGGAATAGGCTCACATTATTTCTCCACCTTCTACTTCAGCACTGGTCCCCAGTGAATGTATGGCTCTGGGAGATTTACAGCGCTACCCTTTAATGAGTGCAAATGAGGCCTTGGGCCCATGATGGCACACTAGAGGGAGTGCCTACCTATTGTATAGTGGTGGCATGGTGATGAAGGAGCTGCCACCTGCCCTCCTCCTCCTGGCTCTCTGCCTACCATTTCAAGATTACCATTGTGTGATTTTCCATAAAGGAGAAGCCACATTTAAAGCTGTGAAGGTCCGTGCTAAATTGTTGTCCTGTGTACAAGATCTACTGGACCAAATAATTTAGTTGTTGGTTTTTGTTATCCAAAGTCTTCTTTAAAAAAAGAAAAGAAAAAAACTCCAGTGGAGCAACATTAACACTCAAGAATGTTCAATCAAGTCCACTGGACAGAATTTCATTAACTTCCCTCAAGCTGAGGTAAAGTGCTAATTTGTGGAGTGCTTCGTTTTTCAAGCAAAGGGAGTGCGATTTTCATAGTTTGCAGCAAGTTCTGCTGCCAGAATGGCAGGATGCTCCACTGACTTTACACAGTGGAATTAGACGTTGGATCAAGCAAGAGCGCACACACCCCTATGCTCCTTTACTTATGGAAACTGAGGTCCATATCGGGAATGCAGGGTTGTTCCTCATTTCCATATCTAATTAATATGCAAATCCTCTTCAGTTTGTGCCCTCATTTGCACTGTGTAAATAACTTCAAATAGCTGCTTTCCCCTTTTGCTGAAACAATGTCTTTTGAAAGCAAGAGGAAAATTAATAGCAGGTACGAGATTACGTTTAATGAAGCATGGACAAAATGGTCATTCAGTCTAAATGGTGAGCATTTTTCTTCTAATCTTACTCCATTCCTCCCAGATATATTAATTTGTTTCTCACTAGAAATTGGAATTGTTGTTGTTATTTTTCCTGGTTCACATGCTCTGTGAATTAGCAGAGGAAATATATTTCACACTTCTTCATTGTACGCATTGAAATGGTTTAAAAGACCACATGAGATCATCATGATTGTGGAGCCAGATTTGGCTACTTCTTCAGCTGTTTTTGCATGATGGGAAATCAATTCAACGTGGTCTTCCAACTTTGATAATAAAGTTACCTTCTTATCAGAATAAATCATTTTTCTAGATCAGACGTGGGAGAAGAGATATGAATGTGTTCTCCATTGTTCTGTATTCCATGTAATTCTGAATTAGTTAATAGGTTTTATGCTTTGTTTATATTGATGGAGTTGGTCTTGAATATTTAGGGCAGTTTTGACGCTTGTGGCCCAATCCTATCTACTGCCAGTCCACAGCATGAAGCCGCACCAACAGAGTGTGTGCTTCATGCTATGGTGGGGGGAATGATCAGGCAGCCAGTGAGAGGTAACTAAAATATATTTTACCTACCTTCCGGTAGGCCACCTAAATTGTCCATGAGTTTCCTTGGACCAACGCCAGCTATCCAAGGAGAAGGGGGCTGGTCTGGGTTGGGAAAAGGGGATAGAATCCAGCATGCATGACTGCCACCAAGATCCTTCCCCTCCTGCCCGTGAGCTCCCCCCCCCCCCCGGTTTGGCCCATTCCCTGAACCTCTCTGTGCCAGGTGCAAGGGAGTGACAGCCGGAAACAGGATTATCTTGTTGGCTGTGTGCTCCCTGAGGCATCTGGTGGGGCCACTGTGTGATTCAGGAAGCTGGACTAGATGGGCCATTGGCCTGATCCAGCAGGGCTCTTCTTATGTTCTTATGTAAAAAAAAAAAAAAAACCTTATCTGGACTGGTGCAGTTTCTGGGCTGTTCTGTCATGCACATAGAACCTTCAGCCATTTCTGGTGATGTGACATTTGTGCCATCGCTGGGTCACTTAGGGCCCAACCCTATTGAACTTTCCAGCGCCAAACTTTCCAAACTGTGCCAACCGGGCACGTGCTGCATCCTGCATTGTGGGGGCAGTCTCAGAGGCCTCTTCAAGGTAAGAGAATATTTGTTCCCTTACGTCAGGGTTGCATTGCGACTGCATCGGTGCTGGAATGTTCGATAGGATTGGGCCTTTATGACATCATGAGATTTACTGTCGTAAATGGCCCATACGATTGGGCCTTTACTTTAAGTTGGGGCTAAGCCTTGGAAGGAATTTTAGTGCTCAAGCACACCCTAGGAAGTAATATGTGAAATAACAATAAAGGGTACCACTTAGCATGTGTAGTCTTGTCAATACAAAGAAAAATCATGTACCTCCTTCTCTTCATCCTAATAATAATAATAATAATAATAATAATAATAATAATAATAATAATGGCCAAGCCATAAGTGGGGCTTTTCCTTTATGCTTGCTTGGACATTTAGAACAAATCATACCTGTTATAAAGGAGGGAAGAGTGTTAATTGCTTTGAGGAGAATGGAAATTGTTTAGAGATGATTGGAGAGCCAAGCAAAACGTTGTTCTAGGCAATCCTATCCACTCTGTTAAGCAATGCCCTTGAGCCATAGTTGAGATAGTTTGTTACATGACACAATAAATGCAGCAAATTATGGATCTGTGTAACATATTGTGTACTGTATGTGTGTATCTATATCGATGCAGATATATAAGGGTTAAAAAAGATCCACAACTTCTAAATTCTAGAAACCAGACTTCTAGACTCACCATTGTGTTATAGATCTCTAGACGTTTAATCTAGAGATCACTACTTTGTCGGCCATAATTGAGATGAAATCACTGTATAGCTATCAGGAGTTGGCCCACATGTCTCACTTTCTGATGCTCACGGCTGCAGCCTTTGGGGGAAATCGCAGGAGTAGTGCTGTCATTTCAACTTATCAACTGTTCTCAGTGAATCCTTCAGGTGAGCAAGCTATGCAGCTGGAACTCACAAACCAGGCATTAGCAGCATGCCACGTCCACCTGTTTATTTGGACTTAGAGACCCAATAGCCAGAGAGAGAGAGAGAGAGAGAGGAGTCTGAAACCTAAAACGAGCATGCTAATTTTTTTCCTTATCTTATCTCCCTATATCTTTTATGTCATCAGTGCCCATGCTCTAACCTACATTTGATAGGGAAAATTTTCCAACCTTTCTTTCTTTCTTTCTTTCTTTCTTTCTTTCTTTCTTTCTTTCTTTCTTTCTTTCTTTCTTTCTTCATCCAGCTTATGCATTGCTGTGCACTAGCAATAAGGCTTTGTGAAAGCCTTTCAAAATTGAAGCCTCTTTCTGTGTTAACTGGGCCATTAAATTAAAAACATAACAATCTGTTATATACTGCTTATAATTGCAAAACATTTTTTGACATCCCCTTGATATGAGAGCCAAGCAAATACCCCCACGAATGCTTAAGACTTTCGCTCTCCTCAGCCTTCCTTCTTTCGCTCTCTCCCAAACACCCTCCCCTTTCAATCTCCCTCTTCTGCACTTTTTCACTCTCTTTCTCTCTCTCTCTCCCTCTTTTTTTGTTCCTGGAACATTCTGTTTCTTTTACGAGCTAACAAGTTTGATGTGGCCCTGTGTCTCATTCCCTTCCAGGCTTGCAGCTGTTTTGGCAACAGAAGAAAAAAAATCCCCATAACAAATCAAATAAAAGCCCATTCTATGAAGAGGAATTGAAAACAGCAGGCCTCAAAGAGGACTGCACATGAGATGCCTTGTTCTGGCTTTCAACGCAACTCAAATCAGAAACACATTATCATAATCTGAAACAGCCCACTGCTAACACAAGACAGATGGTGGGTAATAACCCATGCATCATTAATAAATAAATTCCAGCATTAAAGGCTTTACAAAGTATGACAACATTATCCGGGCAAGATTACTGCCCCTCTCCCACCCCAACATCATTTTGCTATGTTGTGGGTCCTTCTCCCCCCCCCTTCCATTTCTTTCTTTCAAGACTCTGTGCTTTTGAAGGAAGCTAATAAGGCACTTTTTTAAAAACCAGATGAAACCCATCTCAGTGTACAAGACAGTTTTGAAACTCCAGAAGGGAAAAATAAAATTGCTGCCAAAGTGTAATAGCTCCCATGCACTTCCTTTGGATCAGCAAATGGCAAATTATTGCACTGCTCTCCACTCTGGTTCTCTGCTGTTGTCATATTCTGCTACACATTTCAAACAACAGTTTTGGCATCACAGTTGCCACAAAGTGGGGAAGAGAGATGTAACGTTTCTCAGCTTTCCTTCTGCAGACTCTCCCATCTGTCACATTGTTGTCTACACATCTTGGCCACAATGTTCCCGACACATTTTGGCCATGATCCCGAGAACAGTAGGACAAGTTCTGCACACCCAGCAAGTTTTTTTTTTAACTTATCTTTCTTGAAAAGTAGGCTCCCATGTCACATGGCAAATCTCTATTGAAAGGCAGGAGCATTAAAATCCTAGCTGCCCATCAAGTTTGATGGGTGAGGTCGGAGAGCTGGATCCTATTCCTTTCCCCCCACCCAGTCCCCACCATTCTTTCCATCAACTGAGGTTATTGCTTCAGGTTTTTCCAAACCTTGCCCAGCAAACTGTTTTCTCAGAACTGAATACAGTTTGCAGATCTTGAGGAGGAAAGAAGCAAAGAATGCTGCCTCCATTTTCCAAGCCAGAAACTGTGTTTAGGGTGCAAAAAACAAACAAACAACCCAATACTCATCCTGGATTCTTGGTTTTGGAAAAGGGAAGTGGTAGATAAATATTGCCTCTCTATCGCAAATCTGGTGTTACCACAAGGAGGGGAAAGAGCCACGTTGCTCCCTCCCTAAAGCGAGGAAGGGCGCGCGCACCGCCTTAATGACCCCCTGACTCCCGGCACACACCCCAAAATTTGCCACGCTTCTTATCCTACCCCCGCTGCTGCCGGCTCCGACAACATCCTCCCCGGCCAGCTGTCCTGGGCCTTCTGACGAAGGCCCAATGCGTCAATACATGAACTTTTACCTTTTTCGCGCATGCGCAGACAGTTTCTGAGGGCAAGGGCTGCCCTTTTGCCCTCAGAAACGTTCAGCGCAGGCGCGAAAGCTGCATTGGGCCTCGTCAGAAGGCCACGGACCGTCGCCTGGGGCAGACGCTCCGAGGCCTTCTCCTGGAGTGGAGGTGACGCGCGGGTGCGCGCGCAGGTGCGCGCGCGTCACCCTCCGGCGGTCCACCCCCCCGCCATGCTCCAGTGACGTGTATGCCCTCTGACCAATGCTGTCTCCCTGGTGGATTTCTTGGACTGGAAAGGCAGATATCATTCCAAGTGTCAGATATGAGCACGAAGAATTTCTGGTAACCCAGAAGAGCACACCCACTATCTTTTCCTAACAGCCCAATCCTATCCATCCCCTCCTCCCCGCCGCTGATACATCCTATGGTGGGAGGGCAGGTGCGGAGTTCTCCTCCAAGTAAGGGAATAATTGTTCCCTTACCCAGGGAATGCAATCGTTCCCTTACCTCCATGGTGCGTAACCGTTCCCTTACCTCCATGGTCTCCTCCAAGTAAGGGAATACTCGTTCCCTTACCCAGGGAATGTAATCATTCCCTTACCTCCATGGCGCGTAACCGTTCCCTTACCCCCATGGTCTCCTCCAAGTAAGGGAATACTCGTTCCCTTACCCAGGGAATGTAATCGTTCCCTTACCTCCATGGCGCGTAACCGTTCCCTTACCTCCATGGTCTCCTCCAAGTAAGGGAATAATCGTTCCCTTACCCATGGAAGGTAATCATTCCCTTACCTCCATGGCGCGGGGGGGGGGTGTCTACTCGGACCTGTGGCAGCTAAATAGCTGGTGCAGGTCCGCGTGGACCCGCATTGCAGGTTCGGGTCTGGGAAGGGGGATAGGATATTGGCAGTGCCGGCGCCACTGGGCCGGATCTGCCTATCCCCACCCCCATTGTCACCTCCCCCTACTCCATTTCACCCCTCCCCGTTCTGCCCTCCCCCACCTCCTTCCGCCTCTCCCAAAGATTTACTTTTGTTGGTGAGCAGAAGGACAAGTGCTGGAGCGGGTGGGAAGGCACAGGCCTTCCCACTGGTGCTCCCAGTGCTGTGTAGCTTGGTCTCAGAGTGCCTTTTGCAGTCAGCACACATAGGATTGGGCCCTTAATCCTTATGTGGAGAATAAGATCTTATACAGAGAGGATGCTATTTTCTCAAACGTTTAGAAACCAAGTAGAATATTTTGCTACTCCTGGACCAGAGAGGCTGATACTGTTCTAGGTGTGTGATATGGACAAACAACAATTTCTGGTTACACAAAAGAATGACAGAAATGTACCCCATGCAGTGGAAAAAGGTATGCTATAGAGTAAGAGGACATTAGAAAGTAGGTCTTTTCTAAACTAACTATATCCGCACCAGAAAGGAAAATATTGTCCATACTGCAACATCTGGATGTAGAGAATTGCTGGTTATCCATTAGTACCACAAGCACAGCCTGCGTTGTTTTGTTACTCTTGAAGAGGAGAACAAGATGATGAATAGGTATGGGATAATGGCATGGAGGAGCCTCAGAACTCCATCTATGGGGGTATTTGCTCATGCCTGGATTAGAAAGCCAGATATTGATATACATGCAGCAGTTTTTAATTACCTGTAAGTGGAACAAGTGAACCATATTTCATTCCTTTCAAACTTCAGTGAAGAATGAGATTATACATACACACACAATAACTTTTAAAATATAATACCTTGCAGAGTAAACCAGAGATATTTTGCTCCAATGGGAAGATATGTTATTCCTGGTGTGCCCAGATAATTTCTGTTTACTCACAGGAGTTGCACACATCTATATTGTTTTGTGACTCCTGAAACAGTAAATAAGACATTTGGGGTGGATGCTGCCATATAAGCCTTCAGAAAGCAACCGGTCATGTTTTTCCTGTACCTGGACAGGGGATGCAGATTCTCTTCCAGGTGTAACAACTTCTGACAACTGAATGAGTGTTACAGCTCCCTTATAGCAATTTTTTACAACACATGAAACTGGCTCAAGCACACCTGTTGTACCGATTCCTCATTTCTCCCTATTTTCGGCCAGTTTCCCCCTATTTGTAGACCTTTCCAACTCCACACAGGCGTCTGTGATGCCTCAGCCACCTCCATTGCTGAGACGTCCTGCTACAGTCGCCATTGTTCCGAGACTCTTTGAAATCTTTGCCATTGTAATGAGACCACATGGCAAGGCAGAGAGGTCCTTTGGTGACTGCTTGTCTTCCATCTGGCTTCCAAAAAATAGACCCTGGCCAGCATTCCTGCTGGTACTGGCAAGCAACAGCTCATTTTTGTTTTCCCCAGTAAATCCCAGTCTGACCAATAAGAAGAATAAAGAAGGGAGAAAGGGGCCATTTTGCCCTCCATCTCTCCCCTGTTCTGTTTTCTTCACAGCAGTTTTTCGAAGATGCTTTTATTTTAACTATGAACCTACTATTTTTGTTCTACAGCCATGCTGTGATTGGGCTCTGGCTATCTAAAAGCTCATCTTTCTCTTATTTATGTCTTCCCTTAATTCATAAGCATTCCTTCTTTATGAATTTTTGAACAACTGGGTACTTTTGACCCCAAATCCTTGAATCATGCTTGGCTATGGAATGTACTTACTTTAGCTCACCAAAACCTTTTCTATGGACATTGTGAAACCTGATCTCTTCACTTGGTTCTTTTTCTTTTTGGCAATGAAGAACTGACTTTGGGGGAAATGTGAGGGGTTCTTTATCTGATGTCTGTGATGGGAAAAGTCCAAGCAGTCCAACATCCTGGACCGGGATCAAATTTTCCTTCCATGGTATTTTATAAGGAGATTAGTATTTTTCCCCTCTTGGCTACTATGACCACCAGCAGCTGCTTTCATTGCAAAGCATGAAGTATCCGAAAGGCTTGCCGAGTAGGCATGAAAAGAGCGGGCAAGAGCTAACACTGAACTTTCTAAGTCATTCTTGTTCTGCAAAGATTTAAAGGACGTTTAAGGCTTTGTGTAATGTATTTGCAAAGAATGAGCTGAGTCGCTGCACTCTGATCAGTGTGTGTAATAGGGATCAGTAGTCTTGGCATGCATCATCCGTCTGTTCCTGGGGGCTGCGGCTGAATGAATATGCTACGAAAAGAGTAGGGACTAAGAAGGCCAGAAATGATGTTAAAAAGGAGATGGTTGCTTGGTTAACCCTGCATAACTGTGTAGCCACTTGGCACCACTAGATGTAAAAAGCTTGTTCAGAAATTGCTCTGGGATGTCATGCCGCTTCTCTCACGTTGCAGTCAATGGAGGACGTTCAGATGGGAATGAGTGGTCCCCTAATGATCCTGTTAGTGGTGGTGTTAATGTGGCTTAGATACCATCAAGGCCCTTGGCTTAGTTTTTGTACAAAAAGCCAAAGGCATGGAATGAGACAGACATAACAAGAGGAAGAAATGATGTGAGCTGCTTGGCATCTATATTCTTCTGTTCTTTGGAATCACCACAGCTCTGCTGATAGGCAGCATATGCTGAGGCTTCAGTATGAAGGAACAGGCTTTGGCTGGGAATTCTGGGAAATGTCAATCAAAACACAAACTCAGAGGACTTGGCTATTGATACAAGTTGATATGATCCTGCAAACTGTTACAGTGAGAGGGGGGCTGTTGTTTTTCTCCCAACAAATATCTGGCCAGTTTTTCAACCTAGAAAAATGTATTCTGTTCTTTTTTATTTTGTAGTAAGTGGAAACATCTATTTTTCCAAATAAAAGCTGGAATTAAATCAGATTTGATGATTATAATTTCAGTTGCTACCATTGCACTGGCAGGCAATTCTAAGAAGTACAGCCAAAGAGGTTTCACCAGATAGTTAATGGGAAGATTTTGGAGAGACCAGATTAATGGCCTCAACCCAGATGTTTCAAGTGCCATGAAAATGAACTTTCCCCCACACACACATAAAAAAAATACCAATTGCTGATAAATATCTAATGTCAGAAGCATGACAGGACTGCAGCATTAATTTTATTGTAACAAATGTCAGGTTGATACCACCTGAAACCAGAAGCTACTATGGAACACATTCAGGAGCCCTTTGGCATTACAGGTTCTAAATGAAACGATGGCTTTTATAATTGCTTTTGGAAGCTCCTTTGCTGTAATAGCAAATGTGTTGCTGTTACTGCATTGGGGGGGGGAGGGAGAAGGGAAAAAGAGAGAGCTGTAAATTTAGGGTTAGGTAGGCTGGAGGGGTGGGTGCCTAAGGATTTCATAGCTCTGAGACCGGGAAGCTGTCCTCCACACCGAGACAGCCACACAAGCATAGACTCCTCACTCTTTGACAAACCATTTTTTTCTCTTCAAAAGGACAAGTGTCGCAGGTCATGAAAAAGGCACAGGAATGTCAGAGAGAGACTGTGTGGCCTCACAAATGGTTCATTCCTGCTTTAAATCATGTTTGTAGGGTCCTGGGCTCAATGACCTGTTCGTAGCTAGAGCTTGCCAACTTTTTAGTGAGCATAATACTCAAGTCGCAATTCTCTACATGCTTACTTGGGAGTAGGCCCCATTGAAGTCAGTGAGACTTACTTCTTCTGAGTACTTACTACTTCAAATCACACTGTAATTCTTTAATTTCATTCCTTCTGGCCAGTTTTTGTACTCCAGCAACATCAAAACACAGCAAAGAGTCAGTGTGATTGTGTAAGTAATTCTCAGTGGTCTGTTTGGTTATGCCCTTGGGCGAAGAGAGTGTACAAAATAATTGTAGCATTGCATGTTTTTAGAAAAACGAACTCATTGTTTGGGGGGTTTTCTGTTCATTGTGTAGTTGTTCTGTGTTTCTGTAAATAATAGCCAACCATATAATACCATCTTGTAAAAACTAGCTATAGTCAAAATCAGTCTTTGACAATGTGACCCTCGATCTCTTACTGAACTTTTGCTTGGAGCAGATGGCTACACATTTGTGGCATAATAATTCAATTTTAGCAAAATCTTTTTTGTCAGGAATGAAAAATAGACAAGTGCAGTGGTCAAAGTATAGCTCCTTTTATCAGTTTATATTCAGTTGAATATACCAGTTACTGTGAATCTTTTCTTTCTGAACAAGAAGTTTTCAGACAGCAGAGGCAGGGATATGTATGAACATCTTGGTCTTGTAAATGGTTGACCCATTCTTTAATCATGGAATAACCCATTTTCAAACAGCGTTCAGAACTGTTGATTCCTAAATGAACTCTATGTGTTTTGATCTTGAACCATTCCCCAGCTCCTGCCAACCTAGCAGTTCCAAAGCATGTCAATGCGAGTAGATAAATAGGTACCGCTTGCGGGAAGGTAAACAGTGCTCCGTGTTCCAGCCGCATGCTACACGCTGCGGCAAGGAGAGTCATGCCGGCCACATGACCACGGAGGCGTCTTCGGACAACGCTGGCTCTTCGGCTTTCAAATGGGGATGAGCACCACACCCTAGAGTTGGACACGACAGGACTTAATTGTCAGGGGTCACCTTTACCTTTACCTTAGACATTATACATACCGTATTTATCGGCGTATAAGACTCACTGGCGTATAAGACACACCTTCCTTTTGGCCCTGGGTTTCAAGAAAAAAAGATTTAAAGCATTTTTGGGCCACTTGGCCACTTACCGCTTGGCTGCTTAATTAGCTAATTTACATAATTTGCCAAAAAATACCAGGATCTCTTTTAAAACACGCAGCAATAAGACACATGAACAAAATGCACAAGAACATAAATCCCAAGTACAAAAAAACCCCAGACTCAACTCTTTTTCCCCCAACCCACCCATGCAGTTTCCAAAGTAAAAAAACATATACCCCAAGTACAAAAAAAACCCCAGACTCAACTCTTTTTTCCCCAACCCACCCATGCAGTTTTCAAAGTAAAAAACATAAATCCCAAGTCAAAAAACCCCAGACTCAACTCTTTTTCCCCCAACCCACCCATGCACAGTTTCCAAAGTAAAAAACATACATCCCAAGTCAACCCCCCCCAGACTCAACTTTTTCCCCCCAACCCACCCATGCAATTTCCAAAGTAAACAACATAAATCCCAAGTACAAAAAAAAAACTCAGACTCAACTCTTACCCCATCCCACCTATACACAGTTTCCAAGGTCTCCCCAACTAGGCCCAGTTCAGAAGCTTACCCAAGCTGCATTCATTCACCATGGGAGGAGAGCTGGGAGGACCATGCCCTCTGCAGCTCAGCTGAACTGAACTGAGGAGTACAGTGCCCTCTGATGGCTGCTGAGAAACTCAACTCATGCACGTGCATAAGTTAAACCCCAGCTGTAGATCGGATAGATTAGTCAGGGAAGAAAGCACAAGGGAGCTCTCAGGCTCAGGAAAAAACGCGGTAAGCCCAAAAATGCTTTAAAACGGGCAGGGGGGGAAGGGATCTTTTTTAGTATTGGCATATAAGACGCACCCTACTATTTTGGGTCACAAATTTAGACAAAAAAGTGCATCTTATACACACACAGAGAGAGAGAGAGAGAGAGAGAGAGAGAGAGAGAGAGAGAGAGAGAGAGAGTGCAATTTTTTGTGGTTTACTTCTTGCTGTTTGCACTTGATTTATCCTGTTTGCAGAAAAGTTTTGTAGCTTGCTGCAACTGCTTTGCATGCAGAGGGCTCCAGCTTCAATCCCCGACGTGTCCAGATAGGGTTGGAAAAGACCACTGCCTGAAACTCTGGAGAGCTGCTGCCAATCTGTGTTGACAAGTCCAGGCTAGATGGACTAATGGTCTGACTCAGAAGGCAGCTTCCTGTGTTCCAAAATGTTTGTGCTCATGAGAAATTGATGACACAGATCTCACTTTCCAGTTATGTGCAATGCTGCACTGTGTAGGTGCTGCCAACACATTAATGATCAATTGCTTACATGGCTGGAAGCGAACTACTTCTCCCCATTTTCCCATTGAACAGAAGCAACTGTGGTTTCATTAGCAGCTTATCATCTCCCTGTACTTTACTTAATAGGAAGCTCAGTCTAGTTTGGTAGCGACTTTTTAATATAAACATACAGCTAGATCTATCATCTCCTTGTGTGTATTTATTATCTCATCCATTCTACAATAATACTTCACTATATCTCCTTTTCCAAAGATTGATGAAGGCAGTTCCAAATCTCTGTCACTCCCTTTGCAAAGCAAAGAATCACTGCTGGTGCTGTCAAAGTTCCAGTTGGACTGTGTAAACTCAGAGAGAAACTCTAGACACATGTGCAAGTGATTACGCATGCACACTAATTTGTATACAGCACTTCGGTTGAACATCAGCTGTCTCTCCCTGCACCCAAAGCTGCTTTTTACAAATGGGAATTTAACGAGCAGCTTTTAACGTTGCTTGCGATGCTTCCGTTTTGAAAAAGTCAGTTGTATTAATTGTACTGATTGGTCTTCGCTTTGTCCTTGTATGCATTTGAGCCATCAAATGTTGTTACCTCTGCAGATAGCAGAATGACAACAGGGGAGGTTTAATATTGCTAGAATAAGGAGCTCTGTGTTGACTGAGTGCATTTCTAGCTGAACACAACATGAAGATAGGGTTTCCTTGACTTCCTTAGGTGCAACGTCACATGGAGGTCAGCCCCCCCCCCCCTGATTTCTCATCTGGTTTCAGACCCAATCAGAGGACCAAACTACAGGTTATATTAAGCATGTGCTTAACCCTGGCATACTTGGGGTTTTTTTTACATGGGACAGGTGAGGGGGAGAGATCTAGATGCAGCATGGGGGAAGAGGGCTTTAATCCTTTGGCCTTGCTCCAGTGCCAGGCTAAATCCTCCTCCACCCTGTGGTTGCTATTTCCCCCAGGAGAGACACTTCTATTAGTGTTATAGGGGGCCCCGAGTCGGGGACCCCGGTAATGGGGTGTCGAGGACCAACCCCGAGTCCTTGGGTGCACCAGGCTCTGGGGAGACCTCCAGTTCGAGCCCGCAGGGGCATATCAAGATGCCTTTAAGGAGGCCTCAGAGGGACCCGAGGGGAGGGGGTTACAGCACCCAGTTCTCCTCAAGTCTGTTGAAGGAGGCTTGCTTGGCTGTCGCTCCTGTTCTCCAGCCAGCCAGTCCGCAACTAACTCATCCTTGGCCAGGCATCCCTTATATACCCCACCCGGCTCCCTAGTCCCGCCTCCCCAGGCCCTGAGCCAATCCCACCATGTCTGCCTGACAGGCAGAGGTGAGAGCCTATCTGAGGCCGCTGTGGCCAGCTGGCCGTGGGCGGGACTTCCTGCCGCTCGGGTCTCTGCCTCAGATGCTGACGCCATCCGTGGACCACAGCGGGGTCCTGTGCTGTCCAGTGGGGCCAGGTGTCCGTGGCCCACCAGCGTCTCCTGGCTGGCTTCGGGGGCCAGCAGGTGCTCGGTGGTGCCTGAGTTGCCCTGTCCTGCTGAGTGCCCGCGGTCCTTGGCTGCGGGCGGGGCCGATGGCCACTCACCCGTCCCTGCGTCTGCTGCCATGTTGGCCAGAGCCTCTCCGGGTGGCCGGGGCAAGACACTGCGGCCGCTGTTACCAGCTGGTTGGCGGTCCTCCTTCTGGGTAAGTACGGGGCTCTCGCCAGGCCCCAGACAAGTGTGTTTCTTCCTGGGTCACATAACCCATGGAGAGGGGCAGTTTTGGATTGAGATCATGATGGGGCAAAGGATCAAAGCCTTATTCCTCCCCAAACCATGCTCTCAATTGGCCCTCTCCCCTGTGGCTGCTGCTTAGGGAGTAAAAAGCACACAAGGCAGGGTCAAGCTGCTGAAGGGAAAGTGTTGGTTGTCCCAGAGTTGATTGGTTTGCAGAGGAAACACCACACCTACCTCTTTGACTCCCATCTAGAGTTTCCAGCACATCCAACAAGCTGAAGGCGACTAAGGAAAGGCAATTTGCTCTACTGCAGGTTACACACTAGCATGGCCGAGGGAAGAAGCACCTCTTCCCTAGTCTCCTTTGAACATTGCCATGCAGCGCTACCAAAGAAGGCTCCAATCGTGATGATTTTAAAACTTCTAGTGGAGAGAAGCTTGTGTGTGGTTTCCAGGATATACTTAGGTCCATGTAGGGTTGCTTTACACAAAACAATTCTCCAGCACACAGTTTAAACTGCTGTGTGGTACCGCAAGGTACCCTTGCAGTAAGACTTCATTTGAATTACTTTTGCAAGTTTTCCGAATTCTACAAGCATATCTTTTCTGAAGCCAGTTGGATGACTGGATTCGGGGCCATCAAGCACACCAAAAAGAAATACCCTAGGTATGTGTTTGCATAAGAAGAAAGAACACAGAGCAAGAAGGCAAGAAAAGAAACTTCTTCCTTGCGCTTCATCTCTCTCTTTTTTTTCCCCTTCCCAGCACTAAAGCTGTGATCCAGCTGATAAGTGGCTGGAAACTTAACTGAGCTGGTGATTATTGAAGCGCTCAGTGAACCTGCAGGCTTTTGAACAAAGAGTGATTCTGCAAGTGCCTTGAAGGTAGAGTCCAGGAGGCTTTTCAGGACCCGAAGTGGAAATGAACACAACAACACAACAACCCCTAGACAAAGTTCATCCTCGACAGAAGCCGAGTTGGTTGTTGAAAGAGGCTCCTGAGGCAGCATGTTTTAAGAGTGTGAGATGTCACTCTTGAGCTTTACCAAGCAGCATCTATTCATGCCAGAAGAAGGCTGTTTTTTTGTGTGTGTGCAAGCCGATGTATCAAAGAGCAGAGGAGAAAAGCAGGCAGTGGCTCATGGGCTAATGATGGAAAACTTCGAAATAAAATAAAATGGGGGAGTCACATATTTTTGGCCAGCTATGAAAAATGAATGTAGAATGAAGGCAGAGCCAGACCAGGAGGTTTATAGTATTAAAACGAGCATATTAACAGAAGAGTTACAAAGCCGTGTGGTGTGGTCTCAGACCCTTGATGGTTTCTTCGGCCTGGGGGACAAGAGCTCTGTGGCCTGGGTTTCTGCTTCCGTGCCTTTCCTCAGGGCATGAGGGAACTTTCAGTGAAATGAAACCATTTGGGTCAGGGATATTATACTGTACATCCCTTCTTTGGTAGGAAACCAGCTATTCGGGTGGAAAGTTGAGAATGATTTATAAGGTTTGGAATATTTTGCAAGAGTTTTGCTTAGTAGTGCTGAAAGGCATGGGTGGGAGGGAGTACTTTGTAAGCGCTGGGAGGGGCAGGAATAAGGGGACAGCCAAGGATTTATTGTTCAAATGACATTTTAAAACTGTTTTGAAAATGGAAGAAAACATTTTCAAAAACCAACTGGGAAATTCATTGTTATTCCCATGGTTGTCTTCTTCTTTGTTTCTTCTGTGTTTTATACATCTGGTGGTTGGCAGCATTTACTGACGGGCTACTGTGAACTGTGAGAAAGGCAACGAACGGCAGGCTGAAGATCTCTCTTCTCAGATAAATTCCATCACCACAACTGATCATTCCTCCATAAAGCCCTCGTCTTCCGGAAGGAATGACCGGTTGACACATGAGGTTGAACAGCATTCTCTAGGACTCCTTTGGAGTACACTACTATGCTCCAAAGTATTGTACTGAGAATTCTGAAGTACACATAGAGAGAGTGCACAAGGTGCTTGCCTAGCAATGGCCTTACATAGCAATAGTTCAGCTTCATGCATGATGGCAGAAATCATCCTTCTGCATCCCACATTTCCTATAATGTTGAACAAAACTTGAGAGTACAATTCAGCCACCAAAAAGAGGCAAACAAAAACTGCTTCCCTTAACTTTTTCAGCAGTTACTACGTGGAGTAAGGCTATTACACTGTGAATCTCCACATCCCACACTGTGTCCCTGGAACAGTGGAGACTCGCATTGTGGGCAGAGGTCCATAAGGTCAGCGCTTTCAAATGTTACTGGCTTAGGAGGGATCATTCACTATATGAATACCATTTTCAGTGTGGTATCCCTGCAGTGACTGTAAGGTTAGGTCCAACACAACGTTTGAGCAGGTGGAAACATAAAGTAATAAGCTGTGTTAGATATTTGACCATTCACCAGGTGCCTGAAATGGTATGACAAATGCTGGCCCTCCGTATGTGGTGCTGTGCCAGCCTCTGCTCCTCCTACTCCCCGGATTGAAAAAGGAAGAGACCAGCAGAATGGAAGAAATGTGAAAGAGAGGAGAGTGTTGGGCTAGAGCAGTGTTCTAGCCCACCATCCCCTGTTCTTCACAGTTCCTCTTCAGCTTCACCCCCATTTCCTTTTCCTGTCCAGGGAGTGGGAAGAGGAGCCAGTGGCATTGCTAGGCCAGACGCTGTCTGGAGTGGGGCTGGGGCGATGTCACAATGCCTTGCGATGCCCCCCCGCCTGTGTGTCGCCCTCACCTCTGGAATGGTTCCATTTGGAGCTGTACGGAGGTGAGGGTGGGCAGGAGGGTCCAGTTCACACGCCAACGTCTCACAGAGCACCCCCCTCGCCAGCGGAGATGCCGGAAAGCAGCCACTCTGCTGCACAAGGGGCTGTCCACCAGCTACGCTACTGGGAGGAGCAATGGAGGCAAATGCATGGACACAGGTTGGCACTGCTTGCCAGTCTCTTGTCTAAGGCATGTGCCTCAGTGACATCATGGGTGGGTCCTCCCTGCCAGTCACAGTGAAGTTCTGTTGTCATTTCAATGACAGGATTGTGTACCAGATAAGGAAAGGTGAGACCGGGTTCCTCCTAACAAAAAAATACCCTGAAAATGGTTTAGTCCTCAACAATCTGAACCTAACTTGTCATTTTTCTGTACTGGGTAGACAACTAATTAGTGTACCAAATAAAAATCTTATCCCTATAAGCTGCTTTGGTCTAAATATGAAAAGTGCAGTTCGTTCCCAAATGAAATATAAAATGAGGAATGGAACTTGAACAAAGTATTGAGGAGTTCCACCATAAAAGGCAAAACTGTGGAACAGACCTACTGTGAAATAGAAGCACTACTGTTGGCACATACAGAACATGGGGAATTAGTACTTTGAAGAAATCAATCAGACTGGTGAAGGGGATAAAAAAAAGCCCAGTGTGAAACAAGGAAAATCTAATTAGATTTTAAAATCATGACAAACTTAAAAAATAAGCTGTGCGAGCATGAGACCGTGGCTGGTGAGGACTGTCCACGAGTCCAGGGAAAAGAGACCCAGCCTCATTTAGAATTTGGCAGGAAGATGACCTCTGGCTGTTCACAGCCAGCAACGGTGCCAAGGAAGAAAGAGATGTAGGACCAACAGTTCAGCCTGAGCGGCACAGGGAAAGAAACGAACGTTGGGCTCACAAAATGGCCTTGGGGAGAAAGTTGGGCAAAGCACTCTCTTGGAACGCATTCTGTGCCAACTGTAGTCTGGAGTACTCGATGGAGGGTCCTTGTGAAGATAACTGTTGGAATGGCATCTGAGTAGCCTAAAAACACCAGTTAGTTCAATTGAATAGTATTCTGGTGCTGGTGGTTTTTGTTCTGTTTTTAATTGTTTTGACTTGTATTGTATTTTATTGATGCAGTTTCAATTGTCGCTGTCATGAGTAGCCTTGGGTGTCATTTGTATGGAAGGCAGGGTGAAAATATGGTTGAAAAGCGGTTCAACCATACCGTAAAAGCGTAAAATACGGTACCGTAAAAAGTGGTACCGTATGGTTGAAAAGCGGTGCATGAAATACCATGAAAAGCAACCATGAAATACCATATTATTATTATTATTATTATTATTATTATTATTATTATTATTAACAACAACAACAACAACAACAACAACAACAACAACAACAACAACAATGAATATGAAAACAGAGACCTCCTGCATGGACAAATGAATATTGCAATCCTAGCCAACTTTCCATCAGCGATGCAGCCGTGCCAACAGGGCGCACACATTTTGCAGTGCAGGGGCAGTCATGGAGGCCTCTTCAAGGTGAGGGAAAATTTGTTCCTTTATCTCAGGGCTTCATTATGGCTGCACCAGTACTGGAAAGTTGGTAAGGATTGCGTTGGAAATTACTGTTGTATTGTACTTAAAAAAATATTTTTATAAATTAAAAAAACCCTAGAATCTTAGGGGAAATGGCTTAGTTTCCACAGAGAGAGCAATCCATTTCTATACAAAATTCATTTAAATCTTTATTTTTCCAGACATCTCTTTTTATTTGAACATCTTTGTGTAACTATTTGCCCAGAAAGAAAATCTTGACCACGTTGCAGGTGCGGCATCAAAACCAGGTGTTGGGTTCTCAAAGAGGTTTCAGCAATGCTTTGTTCAATAGTATGTATGACCACTTTTTTTTCTAGCCATAGTGGAATTTGCACACCATTAATTGTGCTTCTCTTCCTTGCCGCTGCATCATATTTGTGCAACCTATTCATACAACAGCCCTTCTTATTTTCTTTGTGTTTTAACTTCATTTATATAAACTAATTTTTTCTTGCTATTTATCTTTATATTCTGGACAAGATTGAATTCCACTTGGTATTAAACAATCCATGCTTGCTTTCCTACTTTACTCTCAACATCAGTTATGTTATTGATATGTAATACTCCTTCCCTTTAAAGATTGTGAGAGGCTACTCACAGCTCTAGTAACAAGGAATGTTTGAGTCAAAGGGTTCGAGGGTGAGATTTGATTTCCAGGTCAGAAGGAAACATTGGCTGCGTTTGTTTTTCAGCTTCTAGTACTAGGAGCGCTGGAGAGCTGTTTTTCCCCCTCCTTAGATTTTTTTTCTTTTTGGAATTTTTTCTTATTTATTTATTTATTTATTTATTTATTTATTTTTAGATTAAAATAATTAATTTAATTAACTTACCTCCTGTCCTTGCCCATGGCCGCCATGCTGCTGCTGCTCCTTCTCCTCGTCGTTGCCGGTCTGCCCAGGCTGCGTGAGCCTTGGTCTTAACTCAAAAGTCAAAACTGACCAATAAGACTGTTTTGAGAGCCAATGAGGTGTTATTATGGCACAGCATGGAACCAATAAGGTGTTAGTATCAGTCAGTTCTCATTTCTATGTATCAGAGCTAATACTAGAACACTTATTCAGTTGTGTGAATCTCATCAAGTTGGCCACTGTTTTTTTGTTGGTCATTGATTTGTTGGGTGACCTCTACTGTTATATATTAAAATAAATAAAGTTAATGGAGGTGACACCGCACCAGGCGATGAGCTCTCGCACCGGGTGACGCAAACCTTAGTGACGCCTCTGACGTATCTCCTGCTCCCCTGCTAACTGGGCAAGAAGCACTTTTTCCATTTTTCCATTGGTGCTCCTCTTATACTTAGCAGGGGGAGAGTAACTGTCCCCCTTTCTCCCCAGCACAGTGTCTTTTCTGGTGGCTGTTTGCTGGTGGTGTTTTGCATCTTTTTTAGATTGTGAGCCCTTTTGGGACAGGGAGCCATTTAATCATTTGATTTTGTCTGTAAACCGCTTTGTGAACTTTTTGTTGAAAAGCGGTATATAAATACTGATAATAATAATTATCATTATTGGAGGTATTACTGTACTGCTGTATGTGCATTTATCATAATGTGTGATTAATTGAATGTATGTGCTGATCAGCAGTCTGTGTCCACTGTAGATTGTAGATACATTCAACAAACGGGTGAATAGCACTTCTCTATTGTGCCTTTGAGGTTCAAATCCACCAACCATTACCGCTATGAATAATAGTGCTGGTCGAGCACAAATATTTCTCTGCCGGTTGCATTCTGTAACTAAAGTGTGCTACCTCTGAGTAACAATCTGTGCAAGTGCTCAGAGATATATAGAGTGACCTTGGTGAAAATGAGTTGCTTACAGTATTCACTATCCCAGCTCTGTTTACATCAGTATATGACACATCAGGAAAACAGTCACTTTCAAACTGGTTACTTACAACCAAGGTTACTGGAAATGTACAGCAGCTGCTGTAACCTCAAAATCTTGAACATATTTTTCTTTATGCACACATTATGGGCTAATTGTCCTCCAAATTCCATTTTCATAAACAAATGCATTATTGAATTTTATGGGAGTGTATAAACAAGCAGAAAACAGATCGGGCTCTTTTATGTTCTACCCGTGCTATTTCAAAAATTAAAGGAGTCACATTATAAAAAAAAAAAAAGTCATAACAGAATTTACTACCCGAGAAGAACATGAATACTCAAAACTTTTACTGCTAAGACAAACCTTGAAAAACAATAATGCTATATAATACAAATACTTACATAGCTTTACTTATAGCCATTAATGCAGGCATTTCACTATTGTGCTGTGGAATGTATGATTCAAACAGACAAGATGTTTACAAAGCTGGTAACTAATAGATGACATTTTCAGACATCCAGTTGGAGGCTTCTATTGAATTGCAGTTCTTGAAGAAAATGTGGCCTTTATGCCTCAAATGCCTGTGTACTATCAAGGGAGGGCAATAATTTTGAGAGTATATTGGGGAGGGGACTCAGGGGCGAGTGTCTTGATTGTGCACTTCAAAACTTCTGCACTGCTCATGTAAGATCTGTTTTATGACACAATCCTATACTTTCAGAGTGCCGGTGCTGGGCCTCAGCACCTGCGCCGAGTGTCGCAAACATGCCGTAAAGCACATTTGCAACTACTTGAGGAGAGGAGCCTGCACTGCCTCCCTGCCAGCCGCCACTAGACCCTGCGCTGTGGAGCAGGTAAGTGCCACTCCAAGTAGCGCAGGGCATGGGGGGCATGGGGAGGCTGGGGGGGGCATGGGGAGGGTGGAGATGGGGCATAACATGGTGGATGTGGGAAGATCAGGTCCAGGGAGGGGAGGGGACCAGCAGAGAAGGCCTCCGCCATATTCTATCTCTCTTTCTCAGGTCTGGAAGCCGTACATGGGGCCTCTTGGGCCTGTGCCAGAGATTTAACTGGCACAGATCTGAGTAGGCCCACATTGAGCAGGCTGGGACTCGACATGGGGTAAGAGGATAAATGTCTTCTTACTTTGAGGAGCCTGCTGTGGATGACCATAGGATGCAACATGGGCCATGTGGCTCTGCTGCATGGCGCCCGGATAGGATTGGGCTGTTTCTTTACTGTTTATTATGTGTGCTGAATTTAGATTTTGTAAGAATTGGTAAAATAATTGGGCTCTTACGATACAATCCTACCACCCCCTTAGGGTTCTATCCTATCCCCCTAGCCTTCACTGCCGTAAAGCAGTTTGTGACGGTGCGCCAGAAAGCAGCACTGGTAGGAAGGCCTGCATCTTCCCGTTGTCACCAGCGTTGGGAACAATGTGGGCTGGTGCTGGTAAGTGATGTGCTGAGCAGCACAAGGGCGAGGGAAGGGTAGAACAGGGCAGGGGGAGGGTGGAGATGGGATGGGGGTGGGCAAATTGGGTTTGGCAGGAGGGGTGGGATCGATGGCACTTGCGTGCGCTGTATCCTAACCCCATTCCCATGCCTGATCCGCACAACACAGGTGCATGCTGACTTGCGCCAACCATATGGAAGGCCCAGGTCCGAGTAAACCCATGGCACCAGTTGGGGCTTTGCCCAAGGCAAGGGGACGAATATTCCCTTACCTCGAGGAGACGTCTCACCTAAATTCTCCTGCAGGATGCAGCATAGCCTGTGCCGGCTTCGCTGCTTCAGCACGGGGAAAGTTAGGTAGGACTGGAAATTCAATGCTGCTTCTGTACTTCTGCTACAAAAGTTCCAGTAACCTTAGTTAACAAACACTTGATCTTTATTCCACTGACTGGGAGTACTTAGGGAAAATTAAAACCGGGCATTCTTTTCTTACTGCTATTCGGCATGCTTTACCCCTTCACTTTAAAATGACTCTGGTAGCCACAGTGCAGTGACTTTTGAGCATAAATTTTACTGCAAACTCACTCGCATGTTAGATGTTTCTGGAAATAATAATGATCTAAGCATAAATTCTTTACTGTACCGGGTGGCGCAGTGGGTTAAACCGCTGAACCATGAGCTGTCGATCGAAAGGTCGGCAGTTCGAATCCGCGACAGGGTGAGCTCTCGTTGCTTGGCCTGCTCCTGCCAACCTAGCAGTTCCAAAGCATGCTAATGCGAGTAGATAGCCGCCTTGGTTGCCCTTGTGGGAGAAAGGTGGGGTATAAATTCTATAAATAAATAAATAAATAAATAAATAAATAAATAAATAATAGGTACCGCTTGCGGGAAGGTAAACAGCACTCCGTGTTCCAGCTGCATGGTGCGCTGCGGCAAGGAGAGTCGCGCCGGCCACATGACCACGGAGGCGTCTTCGGACAACGCTGGCTCCTTGGCTTTGAAATGGGGATGAGCACCACACCCTAGAGTCGGACACAACTGGACTTAATTGTCAGGGGTCACCTTTACTTTAAGCATAAATAAGGGCCAGTGGAACAAGAGTACAAGATTTTTCTTTGCAAATATTACATTTTGTTTGATTTCACAATGCAACCTTTTAGCCAGCTACTACTATACTACTGCACTTTGGTATAGCTGAAATGCACTCTGCACATGGCAAGCTGTAACATCTCGAGTGGCTTCTCTTGTAGACCTGTAGTAACACTGCAAAACCCCTAGCAGTCCAACAGTTCAACCCCCATCTGATTCTCAGCAAGTGCAGTGGCAGGAAGGAAAAAAGATTCACCCAACCCAGAAGAGATGAATGATGAGCTATGCCAAGCGTCCCAGCAGCAGGATTAAGACACTGGGATGCGGTTTGAGTACAGACCATTTTAGTGCTGGAAAAAGCATCCAAACATTTGAGATTAAGTGTGCTTTGCCTCCCCGTAATTTTAATGAACTACATTCCAGCCAAATATTACTGGGTGAAATATTCTAGTCAATTCGAGAGCTGAGAGGAAATAGATTCTAGCAGTGACATTTATCACCAGTCATACCTATTATTTGTTCCATCAAGAAGTCAAACATACAGCAACACCAACTCTGTCTGGAAACTAAAACAGGACATTTCGATATTTCATTCCAAGTGCAAATTAGATCTACATGAGCTTAGAAAAACCTGCCTATTATCCCACCACAGGATACAAGTAAGAATCATTGAGCAAGTGCTTTTGAAGCCAGTGGGAATTAACTTGTACTTAGTAGGATAGGATCTACCCTCGATGAGCATTCTCTTTTCCATCTCTTTCACAAGAGTTCCAATCTTATTTTTATTATTGTAACCCTGCAATGGCCTAAACACAGCCTGGAGTCTTAGGTCCAAACGACATGTTTTGTGTAATATATCTGTTGGCCCATACATGTATTCTGTGCTTTAACCACACACATGCAACTGGGGGGAAAGTGAAACACCGCAAAACAGTGGTAAGTGCAGAGGGGCTTTAATTCTTTGTTTCCGCCATAGTTATGAACAGGGTTGCATACACCCCATTGGCTTTCAGTGGAACGTTTCATTCTACTGTAAATGGTGCATGGTGGTGGTGGGGCACAAGCCCAATCAGAACCATGGTGAGGAAAAAGTATTCTACCCTTACTACTACCCCCACTAATGAGTTTCACTCATTATTCTTCCCTCTGCATGCTATTAAAAAACAACACACACACACACACACACACACACACACACACACACACACACACACACACACACACACACTGAGCGCAATCCTGACGAATCTGCCAGAGCGAGCGTTCCGGTGCTGGAAGCAGCCGCAAACATGCCGGAAAGTATGTTTGCGACTACTCAGGAGCAAAGGAGGCAGGTGCAGAGGCCGGCTTCCCTTGCTCCATCGTCAGAACACCCAGGCGGCCGCCAGAGAAGGTAGGTCAGGTTCTGGCAGGGGCGGTTTGGTGGGCAAGGGAGGAGGGCCATTGGCTTAGCCGGCCCAGGAGGGGGCGGAGGATGGCTCCCGCCATATTCCCGTCCCTGCCAGGCCGGCGATGCTGCTGTTACACGGCCTCCTCTACTTCCACCAGCTATTTAGCTGGCAGAAATCCAAGGAGGCCAATAAGGCCGTCCCCAGTTTTCACCCGGGGAAGGGGACGAGTGTCCCCTTCCCCGAGTAGACCTCTGGTCCGCCGGTCAACGGGCAGCCTGGGCACAGGATCCAGCAGGCGGCCCTGGTCATTACCCCCTTAAGCGGGGTGGCAACATGCGGTGACCTTGGTGTTGTCCCACCGCTGCTGGGACAAAAAAGGGTATTTTGAAACTTTTATTTTCTGGATGAAAACTGGGTCTCGATCACTTCAGGGAGCCAATCTGAAGCACTGGGAGGCCCACAGATGGGGCCGCTGGCCGCACACCCACACACCCACACCCTCTGGAGGGCCATCACGACCTCCAGTAAGTAAAAAAGACCCTTTTTCCCATCAGCAGCACAATCCCGGGAGCGCTGCCACTGCTGTCAGCCTGCCCCCACAAATACTTGCAACTTCCCCAACTTGCAGGGAGAACTTTGGGAAACGCTGGCTTCAAACAGTGCATTACCAATAAGATAACATGTAGTTTGGCCTTTACCTTTTTGGGCACTATAGGAAGTTAGGAATATACATCAGAAATTTCTACCAAATATGGAATTTTGCTGGAATTGTGACTGCAAGACAACACATCACCCATCAAGATGCCATGGGGTTATAGAGCCTCAGTTTTCTGTTCTCTTTGGTCTGACTTAGGCCCCAGTCTGGCTTCCCTCATTCCTTCTCCCAACAGCTGGATCTTTGCATTAGAAATTGTGTGGGCTGAAACCTGTATAAACAGATAATGAATATCAGATCACAAGATTGCATAACTCAGCAATTGGGCAGACTTTTTTTTAGAACTTCAATCCTATACTTACCTGACAGTAAGTCCTATTGAACACAGTTGGAGTTACTTCTGAGTAAACATGTACAGGATTGCACTGTAGAATCCCAATTAAATGGCCAGTCTTATGGATGGTGGCAAATCTGAGTAACATTAGACTCATGAGTTCTTAGTACCTTGCAGGAAATGCGTAACACCTAAAACTGCTCTCAGTTTGGATTTCGAAAGGAAGTATTTAGAGTTGAAATGCCTTAAAAACTGACGATGCCCCCGAATTGGCTAGGTCTGTGTCTGTATTGCGCCTCTCATAGTGTTTTAAATCAGATGTGATGTATATGGAGAGAGACTGGCAGCTTTCAGGTTTGCTTTTCATCTCAGCTCTGGCTTGTGAAACATCAGCAGGATATTCACAAGCTTTTCCAGGAGAGTCTGCCTTCCAGGGGCTTGTTCAGCAGAGTTCAAATCTCTGGCAAACAGCTCACGATGTCTCTGGTGCTCCTAATGCAAAATACATTGGCTTTTACATTGTAGCTGTGAGAGTGATGGACCCAGTGGCACCACAGGCGTTTAAATATTCATCCATTCTCGTAAATATTAAATATGAAAAACAGAAAAGCAAGTCTTTACTAGACATCAGCGTGCAACTGGAGAAGAACAAAAGCAGCTTTGAAGGGAAATAAATTAAGTACAGGGCCAAGAGAGCTGACAAAGATCTTAAGACAGGGGTAAAAAGCTGGGGTGAGAATCCAAAAGTGAAGGCAACTCAATGTTGTTGTTGTTTTCAGTTTCCAGACAAACAAATGAAAATGTGTCTACCTAATAAAACTTCACAAAGTGGACAGGCCAGGAACGCCACAGAATGCTGTGAACAAAAAGACTGACAAAATATCAACGCAAGAGCTCTGTAAACATTCTGGAAGGGATTCAACTCTAGAACCTTGTAGAACTTGCTAGTTTTATCCAGGGATGTAGATTTGAGTCTATCGACTCAGACTTGAGTCGCGTCAATGACTTGACTTGGACTTGACTCGGTGATTGTAAAAGACTCGAAAGACTCGACTCGAGACTTGGAGCCTTTTACGACAAGTTGAATTTTATTCAGGTTTAAACCCGTTTTCCCCATTATCCTTACACCCCCCAATGAAGACACGAGACAAGCTACTTATGGATATATAGTCACTTTATTTATGCTTATCAAAGAAACCTGCAGAGGCAAACACTGGGGGTAAACTAACCCACCCCAAACGGCGTGCGGGCACTGGTCGGGAGAAATGGGCCTAGCCATCTTCCTCCCCCTGCTTGTTTTGGCATCAAACACCCCGGCTCCAGGCCCCCCCGGACACAGCCCAGGGGAGCCTATCACAGCCAACCCCGAAGGGCTGAGACAGCGGAGCAGGTTTTGAGACCCATACTAGCCAAACCATTGATGGGCCTCGCCAGCCCCGAAGGGCTGAGAAAACGCACCAGGTTTTGAGGCCCATACTAGCAAAGCCATTGATGGGCCTCACCTGCTCCAGCCAGGAGGCTTGCCAACTCAGCCTCACCGACCCGGGTTAAGGGTTGTGTCGTAATGAGCGGTCTTGGCTCACCTCCTGACCTTGCTGAGCTCAAGGTGCATGCCGATCCCTATCAAGCCTTACCTACCCATACCCGCATGCCACCTCCCAGGTGACCCACTGGCTAACAGCTTCATCCCTATGAACACAGTCTGAGGTAGGCGAAAAAACCTCCAATTAGTGCCAGTCTATTGGAAGCCAAAAATTCCTACCTGGCCCCCGAAGGGCAACCGGCTAATCCCAGACTATGCCAAGGGAGGGCGGGATGGGGCTTCGCTTCCCGGGCATCGACTGAAGCCGAGCAATGCTGCGGCATCTCATCAGTCGATACCCAACCCATGTGACCTGGCCCGGCCAATCACAGGCCGGGCCTGCTGTGGCTCATCTCTCCTGCCTCCCTCGGGAGGGCAGGATAAAATCCCCGCGCCGCGATTGGCAGCGCAGGGCCGTTAAATAGATAGGGACTCGCAACTTGCAACCAAGGACTCAGGACTTGGGGGCAAAGACTTGGGACTTGACTTGAGACTTGGGCCCAGAGACTTGATCCATATCCCTGGTTTTATCATTCACACAAGTCTCTCTGTTCATTATTACTCTTCTATTGCATTCTTAAAATACTTTGACTTTTAAAATACTTTTTTAATCAACAAATGCCAACAGTAATCAGGATCTGCACCTGCAGCAGAATACTTCATTCCCAGATTCCCTGGCTGGACGTCTGAATCTAGATTGCATGTGTGCAGTTCCTGCTGGGTCAGGTATTGCACATGCAGCTTCCAACAGGTGGAGATCAGAATCAAATGTGTATCCACAGCCAGTTGCAAACTAGTGGAAGGTATTTCTATCAGTACTGCATGGCACAGATGGAGATGCAGTGTGGAATACACATCCCAGTCATCCATCTCGGCCTGTGTATACAGGCACCTTGTTTCATGAGTCTGTCTCTGGATTTGGAGTCATCAAACAGGCAAAAGCATCTCTATAATTTTAGAAAACAATACCATCTTTTACCAAATACTGTACCTTAAAATATATAGAACTAGCCTTTCATCTGCCTTCAATTAGCGTGGCTTCATTTGTTTTAGTTCCAATTAAAATGCCCCAGTTCACACCACCTAATAAACTTAACAGGGATATCATTGCACTGGGAAAAAAAATGCAGGAGGCTTGTCCAAATGCAGAAGGCCATCTGGTCTGCTAACTTTTCATATGGAAAGGTCCCTGTCTAATCATTCTCTTGTGAGTTAGCTTTTGCCATCCTGCCATGGAATCGTTATCTAGACAGCTAGAGGAAAGAAGAGTGTCTGGCACATTCAAGAATTGGCAAAACTGAAGCATTCATTATTTCCCTTCATTTTTAGATCTCATCCAAATGAGCCTTGTTTGACTTCCCTTGAGCTAATTTTCCTTAATCCAAGTAAAAAAATGTATCAGAACATATGGGGAAAGCACATTACAGTACTTCCATAGTTAAAGTAGGATTTGTTATATTTTGCAATCCAGCCAAGCAAAGGAATAGTTTACCCCAAATGAACTTGTCAGAGAGTCTGGAAAAGATGGAAGATTGATAGACATTTTAATAAGTAATATTACTGAAGTTCAACCAAACTCCTAAATAATAATAATTAATTCCTAGAGAGATCAGAATGTCTCTCTCTGTCTTTTGTGTGTGTGTGTGTGTGTGTGTGTGTGTGTGTGTGTGTGTGTGTGTGTGTGTGTGTGTGTGTGTGTGTGGTTCTTTAGAAAAAAATGGAAAACATTTTTGTTTCATAAAGTGGTTCCCACAAAGTGTTTCATTGATGTGGTTTCGCTGAATTCTTACCACCTTCTGCTTTCACATTATTATGCTCTTTTAATATTTGTAGAGTTTTAAACATTTATGCATTTTTGTTTGTTTTTACTTTTCATGTTTTGTAAGCTGTTTGGGGCTTTTCGAAAAGTGGGATATAAATTCATTAAATAATGCTTGACACTTGCTAACTGTGCAAGGTGCTTTTTGTGAGGGCTGCTGCTATGGAAGTACAGTAGGGTACTCCTCAGAAAGCCTAGAACTCCCATAAGCTCCTTCACCTTTCTTTCTTCCTGTTTGGAGAATAGCTCTCTTTCTGTGCTGCTTCAGAACTAGGTAAAATAGCTTGCTCTCTTCCTGTTTGGAGATTTTCTGTTGCTGCCTCATAACAATCACTGGTCATTTTCAAGAATTCAAAGAAACTCATACACCCCTAAGTTTTACCCTTGACTTATCCATGGGTCATAGCAAATTCCATTATTTTTGGCTTTAAAATTGCCCTCAACTTATCCATGACTTATACTCGAGTATATACGGGTAAGTTTACAACTATGCGCATGCAGTATAGGTGCAAATCTGGATACTGTGGACAGTGTGCATCATCTCCACTGGGTCACGGAAGGCTAGACAGTGTGCACTTCTTCTGGTTTCTTTTCACATTATGCATTAGATCCTGCTAATATCAGAAGCCTTAACCTTCAAATATAAATATGTACATTTTGCAACCACAGTTTGATAATATTTCCTTACCTTTGGGAGTTGTGAAATGCCAATATTTATCATATCGGACTGGATCCATAGAAGAATGAGTAGAGATTTGTTTGTGCAACAAGATTTTTTGACACTTCCTTTCCACAGCAACTTCTTGTTCCATTGCCTTGTGCCAGAATGAAAAGCCATTCTTAAGCACTGGGGAAATGTGGGTATAGGGGTTTGTAGCTGGAGGAGGAAATCAGTGGAAATCAGGGTCCCTCTCTCGCACGAATGCAAATTATTTCCCTTCTTACATTGAACTCTCTCAATCCCATTCATTGAGGCTGGGTTGGGTTTCTTGCCCTTTTTCAAAATCCTCCCTGAAATTTTTCTTAATCACTTAACATATTTACATCTCATTGACCTTGGCTTCAAGCCAAGTTCACATGTCAGATACCCGGCCCGCTGAAAATATCAACCAATCTGCATTTGCTTTATAATATCCAGTAGTCCTTTTTCTTGAGCTTGCACTGCCCTTTCCTTCAGATACATGCCTGCAAGATTACAACTTGAGTCTCTCAGACAATCAAATAGGTTTTCATTTTAGAATGTGGACTAGTCAACTCTTTTAAAATCAGTGGGATTGAACTTGTATGAAATGGTATGAAGTATGAAATCCTTTCCAGGTCATTTGCTGTAGTTTGAGGCCTGGCTCTTTCTTTTCTGCAGATCTCAACTACGGTACTTAGTTTGGAGCAGCCATACTTCACATGGTGTTGCAAAGGTGAGATCACTGATTATTTTGATATTTTCTTAAAGTGAACAGGGCTGGCACGAGAACTTGTACAGCCTGAGAAAGTACACCAAATGCTGCCCCTCTAAATTGCTTAGTTCAGCTCCTTCTCCTAGATTTGAAAAATAAGAGGGGAAGGGAATAGAGGAGGAAGTATGAAGGAGAGGAAAGCCCACCACTTTCCATGGACAGTTGGAGTGGGCGCACACCCACCAATTTGTTGCCTGAGGCATGAGTCTCAGTTGACCTCATGAATGGGTCAACTTCGAAGGAATATACTATCTAAACAAAGTACATATTGGGTGTCAAGGAGCCTAGGACTTGCACCAAAACTGCAGGCTCCGAGGCCTAGCTATTATGGATTAGAAGCTTAGTACATGGAAAATACTTTGTACTTTCTTCAGGCACACATAGGGAAAGAAGCATGCAATATCAGCCTTTGTCATTCACTGGCACTCTAAAGCCCCTGGATTGGCCAGCTCGACGGATCAAACTACACATGACAACACACCTGTGATTAGGCTTGCCATACATCTCGGATCTGCCAGGACAGTCCCAGTTTCCGGGGTCCGTCCTGGCCGCTGTCCCAGCTAGCCCTGGAAACCGAGACTGTCCCAGCCTGCCGGCTGCATCCTCCACAGCCGTCCAAGACTGACTGTCTGGCTCGCATACCTACACGAGCATTCGCACAGGCACACAACGCCTGGGAGCCCTTCAGAATCATCTGGGGCTCCGTCTTCGGAATTGTCTGGGGAATCCCAGATGATTCCAAAGGGCTCCCAGGCATTGTGCGCCTGCACGAAGGCTTGCGCTGGTGCACGAGCCAGTCAATCAGTCTCGGCTGGCCTCAGAGGATGCAGCTGGCTGGCTGGGATGGGGGGGGGCAAGCAGCGGGGGCAGCAGGCGACGGCTGCAGTCCCGGATGGCCAGCTGCTGCGGGTGCCACTTAGCATGAAAAATAAATAATTTTAAAAATTCCGCATTTGCAAAAACCACATTTGTTTGCTGGAGACTCAGGTGGCAGTGAAAAGGGTAGGCCACCTCTTGCCCTCCTCCCGCCTGCTGCTCCACAGCCCATCTTCACCTTTTTTGCTGCCAAATATGCAGCCGTGGCAACGATTTAATTAAAAGAATGTTTGCGGTGCGTGTCCCCCCCCAAGTTGCATCTGGGGTGGCACCTGGGGGCACAACACTCCTCAAGCCCCCTATAGCAGGTAGGTTACAAGCCATGATGGGTATATGCAACCTCCTGGTTTTAGTAGTAGGCTATCTCTTAATGCCAGATGCAAGGGAATGGCGACAGGGTACAGGTATCTTGTTGTCGTGTTTGCTCCCTAAGGCATCTGGTGGGCCAAAGATACAGGAAGCTGGACTAGATGGGCATTTGGCCTGATCCAGCAGGGCTCTTCTTATGTTCTTATCCTGATGTAATTAGCAACCTGGGCTTCTTCTTTTGCCCAGTCAACAGATTCGTACCTTCTGCTCCAGTTTTCAGGCTTCCATCTCTTGCAACGTAGGCCGCAAGGTATCAGGAATTGGATTTTGGTGTGACCACCCAGACTCTGGGCTTGACATAATAACAGTACTTTGCATCTCTGTACTTGTAGTTGCAGTTATTTTGATTTGTATATGTGTTACATGAGACTTAGCCCAATCAATTAGCTTTGTAAACCCAGATCACTCCTTTCTAAATAGAAATGTGTTAGTGTTGGCTGCATCTCAAGAAAGACTAACATTGTGCTTTCACCAGAATGTGGGAGTTTCTTTTCATCCTGGGATACAGCAATATATCACACATCAGACAAAGTGGTAGTTTGGACAGGGGAGGAGGGGGTTCTCCACTGCTTCCTGCCAAGTGTGGTTCAAGGTGATTGCTTCTGCCTCTGGGTCTTTGACCAAATTTATTTCTTGTCCTTCAGGAATCTCTAATGTTTTGCACCTTGTCAGTAACTTTGATCTCCATTTTTATACATTCTCAGGATTTAATGTTCCTAAAGTCTGGTCCTTGCTGGGCAGGCAAAGCAGTGCATAATATTGGCTCTTGGCCAAGCAAGGTATAGCTGACAGTATTGCACTAGTACCTCCATGTCAGCTCCGGGCAGTGACATCACTGCACCTTAGGGAAAGGTAATTTAATGCAGAATATAATGAAACAAACCGTGTTGAATTATCTTTAATCTATCAAAGGTTATGTCCAAATAACAAGAAAAAGATAACACAACTGCCTTATGTAACAAAAAGTGGATTTCCTGAACTCAAAACTGAGACTGATTGTTCCTAGAGCCAATGAGTAGAACCGGTTTGTTTGTTTGTTTGTTTGTTTGGTGACCAACACAGAATGCTAAATAATGCTAATTTTGATTCAAAACGCTATATAAAATGATTTTTAGCTCTAAACACGAAAAACCTTTCATTCCATGAAATATCACCATTTTTTTCTTACTTTTGAGTAATCTGACGGTACTTTTAAGTAAGTGCTCTTGCTTGGAACAGTTGCAGAGCCTCTTCAACAGCTCCAAAGGCTGTCCTGTTGTTTCTGGTTGCTTTGCTTCTGCTCCTTATCTCCAATCTGTACTGTTCTGTATGGTTTGCTGCATATACAGCATTCCACCACTAGGTGGTGCAAGCAAGACCGAGTGCAGGCAAGAACCAGCAGGCAAGCCTCTTATTTCCTGTTTCTTTTACATTATTTCTATTTTATTGCTGTATTCGAGCAAGCTGCTCAAATTGATGTATTTGAGCTGTATTTGAGCAAGCTGCTGCTCATATTTGTAAAGATTCAGTTTGCAGAGATTCAAATCAATTGGCATGGGGGGTGGCAATGAAACATAACTGTTCAGGGAAAAGAAAGGTCAAACAACAGAGAGACTGAAAACTGAGGATGCAAAAATATGCATGATATTCTCCTGATGTGAAGCCTATACTAGTATACAGTATATCTGCTCTTTTGGATAAGCTTCCAAAGCAGGAAGTGGAAAACAGTTGCTTAATTGCTGCATTTGCTGACATGATCACCTATCTAGTGCACATATAGTCTATCTGGACACTTTAAAAGCAAATAAAATTATTAAAAATAATAAAAATTAATACAAACGAAAAACTGGAATAAAAACACATAACACAACGATTTGTGTTGAATAAAAACACGTAACACCACTATTTGCATTTTTAATCAAGAGGTATTGAAAAAATAACACAAAAAACACCTCTACCAGTGAGGTGTTGTGTCTTATAACACAGCATGTAACCAATAAGGTATTAGTATGAGTCAGCTCTCATTTCTATGTATCAGAGCTAATACTAGAACAGTTGTATGGGTGTCATCAAGTTAGCTACTGGTTTTTTGTTGGCTTCTGATTTATTGGGTGACCTGAATTATATTACATATTAAAATAAATTTAATGGGGGTGACACCATGAGTTACCGCACCGGGTGACACCAACTCCAGTGACATTACTGGCTCCAGGACATCGTGCTCCTGTCACTGTGTGTTAACACTATAGTGATGGCATAACTGTGGTGTATGGCCTCTTTAAGTATAGAAAAGGGAGAGGAAAGGAGCACCTTGGAGTGCACATGCTCAGTGGAGCTTTCTTTGTTTGTTTTGTGGCCATGTCATTTCATTGTTTTGCATGTTACTGGTGAATTTTTCTCTAAGTGACAGCATGGAGAGATACAGTTGATCCTCCGTATCAACCGGGTCTCTGTTCCCAGAACCCCCATGGATACAAAAAACAGTGTTAGGAAAACCGGGCTGGGTGTGGGGAGCGGTGCCACATTACCTTTTTTCCAGCATCTTCGCCGCTTCCCTCCTCCTGAGTTAGTTTAAACTGACTGGAAAAAAAGAAGAAAAACCACTACCGGAAGCAACCTGTAGATGGCACCAGATACTCCCAGTTGCATTTTTTCTTTTTTTCAGCAGTTTAAACAAATTCAGGAGCAGGGAAGTAGCGAAGATGTTGGAAAAAAAGGTAATGTGGCACTTTTTTAAGCAGTTTCAGGCAGGCTCCCGGCAATGCTGAAAAAAGGGATAATGTGGATTCCCTCTTCCACCAGTGCCACCAGTGTTGAGTCAAATCTGTGGGTGGAAAAACCATGGATAAAAAGGTCTGACTGTATTCTTTTGTAGGAGACTTGTTAAAACCTGAACAGTTTGGTTCAGACTTGTTCTGTTTGCCCCAATGACATGTGCGGACTGCGTTTCTGGAAACTGGGGCCATGGAAGAGGTTGTCAGACTCGTTCTTCCAAAACGGTGACCTGCAAGAAGTTCTGTACAATCTGAACTGATACCAAGAGGATTGATTCAGTGTTGTGATTTCAGTATTGTAGTTATTGCAAGCGTAAACGAAGGAAGGTCTATAATGGTTGCTTTCTTAAATTTGAATATGGATCATTTGTACAGACTTGCCTCTGAGTCTGCTTTGCTATTAGTCGCTAATTTAATTCTGGCAGTTCAGGGGAAAAAAAACAGTAGAAGATTATACGAGGAATGACACCATGGCCACATAAAAAATGCATTATTGATTGAAATGTCAATTTGAGAGAACAGGGCATCCTAGGCCAGAAGCAGGATGCAGGATAGCTCACTTATAAATCAGATGAATGATTTCCAGCTTCAGTGGGCCTGGCTATGTTGATGGAAGCCGAGATGGCCTCAATAAGATGCTAATTAGCTGTAACAAAATTTCAGCTGACAAAGAGCTTTACAGGATTGACTTCCTCAACTTGTCCCAGCTAGGATGCTGCTGTAATATTGTCAGCACAACTCACTCAGTGATGGGCTCACATCTACAGGGAATGATAGTATTTTAGTTCCTGAAGGCAATTTTAAAGTATAATTTTTGTAGTCAAAGAAAGTGGTGGAGTGCTGTGAAATAAGCTGATTCAGAAGCTCAATTATTATCCAAATGAAACTGAGGGCCAGTTTGTGGAACCAGCAGGAGCAAGGAGCAAAGCTTCTCCTGGACTATACCACTTTAGACCTGATGTTGACATCTTTTCCTACCAAACAAACAATCCCAATCCCTTCCTGCACATAGACAGGCAGCATATTAGGAGGAAAAGGCGAAGGAGGCAGTCCCAGGCTCTGGGTAGCATTTTTAATGTTGCTGTTTTGTGGGAAGTGGGGGACTCAATGGGCCAGGCAAAATGTGCAAGGAAGCTGTTTGCTTTCCCACTGGCTCCTTGAGATGGATGGCAAATCTAGGAAGCATTGTGTGCACCTAAGGTCACACACACACATACTCTTGACAGCTCCAGCTTTGGGGTACTCTGGGGCAAACGTGGGGAACAGCAGCTGCAGGCAAAGAAGAGGACACTCTTCTGTGGCTGCTCCTCCCCACTGCCTCCTAGGAAGCCAAGTATTGGTCCAGGACCCAGGAGGATAGCAACAGCAGACCGTTCTCTTGCTTTCCCTGGGGCTGTTTACCAAATCGTAGATGCCCCAGTCTCTGATGCGACATCAGGAGAGAGGACATTTGGGAACGGTAACATTTCACTTGAGGACAAGGATGGTCCTCTACTTCTGCTCCCCTCAATTTCCCAGTACGCATTCCCTTGGGCTCTGGCTTACCATTTGGCAGTGCGGAGCAACAGCAGCCATGGAGTCTAACTGTGTAAGGGATTAATGGGGCATGGGCATGGACCCGTGCATGGCCATGGGCCTGGCACACGCCCAACCAGGTTCCACCTGGGTCACCACCCTGGTCTTGCCCCCGTGTGCCTGCTGGGCTCCCAGCAAATCCTGCATTGCCTGCTTTGCGTAAACAGCTCATGTGGAGAAAGGAGTGAGATCCCCAGGCTCCGATCCTTGGAGCGCAGCAATCTGGCTCCCTTCCCTTTCTCCACCAGGTACTTTAAAAGCACCTGGTGGGGGAAGGAGCAAGATCGCTTCTTCCTCTGCACAAGCTCTTTAAACAAAGGAGGAAATGCTCGAGCGAACCCGATAGGTTTCAAATATCCTGCTTTAAGAGTCTGCACAGGAGGAGCCAAATAAGGGGTATGTTTGGCAGATCTCACCGATGGCGGCAGAGCCTCCGGCAGCCCAAGAGCTTCAGCTGGCCCTGTTAGGCATCATCCTCAAAGCGGTAAGGGAGAGGAGGAAAAAGCCCTTGCTTAAAATGGCACCTGATAAATCCGGGGTCCTTTTTTTGATTGGTTTTAAAGTCTTTTCTCATTCAAGCAGTTGCTTAATCAACAAACTGTTGTAGCCGAGGCAAATCCCCTGCCTCCTTGCTCATGTTGCTTTCCAAAAACATCTCATTTGGCCTCCCCGTTTATTTCAGGCATCTCCAACTTTGATCATTACGTTCGGGCCATGACCAACGCATTCCAGAGGGGAAAACTGAAGCTCTTAAAAATGTATAATCCCAGCTAGATCATGTGTTTATTTCTTTGTATAAAACATCTGGCATTTTAGAACAAACTGGCCAGAATTACAAACAAAAACCTAGCAATAAAATGACAGCTCCAGCAGGTTCGCAGCATTAAAGGGAGGAATGACCTTGGGTGATCCACAACAGCAAGCTTCCTTATTAGTACAGCTGGTCAGATAGCACAGTCAAAACCCCGTATTCAGCTAGTCTATTTATTCGCATTGCCACTATGGTAGTTGAAAAACCATCCTCAGTTGCAGTTTTTCGCATCTGTCCCTACTTGGTTGTGCCACCATGAAAGAAGCTGAAGAAAAAAAAATTCAAGGTAAACTGAGAATGCAGATTTTTTCAAAGGTTCCCTACTTTGGAAATCAGGTGATGGTAATGTCCACTATTGGACTCAATGTCCACATTGAGTCCAATAGCCCTGACGTGCATTCTGGGTGACTTCTATAATAATTAGTTCTAGAGGGGTCACCATGTTAGTCTGTTGCACGAAAGAGGCCTCTACCACCTTACAGACTAACATACTGACAGCGCAATCCTGTGTAACCTTGCACCGGTGTAACAGTAGATGCACCAGTGTAAGTGCACTTATGCCAGTGTAAGTGTACTTACACCAGTGCATATGCTGTTACACTGGTGCAAGGTTACACAGGATTGCACTGTGATGCAGTACAAGCTTTCCTGGGCTACATCCACTTCATCAGCTACACCAGGTGATAGTTTTGTGACTGTCATTCACAAAAGCAATAATAACTGTGTTTGTCTTATTGTGCTACAATACTGCTTGTTAGAATGTTTATCGTATGCTGGTGCTTATTACATTTTGCATAGCTAGGAAATATGCTAAGTATGTAACTACTATTGACTCAACAGCAATACTAGAATTGGGGAAGATGGGAGTGATTGACCAAGATTGATGAAGAATGGAGCTCTGTCTCATTTCATTATGACTTTAAAATCAGGAGGTCTGGCTCAGTCGGTAGAGCTGCAGCCTCATATGTCTGAAGATCTAAGGACGGCAGTTCAAGACGCCCAGAAGAATCCATGTGCAGTCGAAGAGCTGTCAACACGCCGCTGACAAGCTGCAGAAGCTTCTGTGAGAGAGAGAAAGCTGCAGCTGGCAGTCTGTGAGAGAGAGTTTGCCTTTCAGTCGAAGCGTGGGAGGCAAATGCCAGAGAGAGGCCAGACCATGAAAGGAAACCACTTAGAATGAAGTGTTCTATGAAAGACTAGAACATTTATTGTAAAAACCGCTTGGTTTAGAAATTGCCTGCCTATGTAAACCGCCTTGAATAAACGTCAAAGGAGAAATCCAATGACCAAGAAAGGCGGTATATAAATACTGATATTATTAACTGGTATTATTATTATTAATAATAATAACACCAGTTAATAATAATAATAATAAATATCCACAGTTAATGACTGTTGCAAGAAACACTAGCCCTCGATGAGCCACTGGCCCGACCGATAAAGCTAACCTTAAGCCCTCCAAAATGATACTTTTAGTCAGCAAGTGGTTACAGTGCCCAGCCAGTTGCCTAACATAAGTATAAGAATGCTGGCCAAAACTCAGCTGCGGGATGCTTAGTATCTCTGGACCATCTCAATTCTGTAATTTTGCTTATATAAACTGGTGCTCTAGTCCAGGTCATTTTCATCAGCTGGGAAGTATAACTACTAAAGAACACAACCATATTGAATTAATTAGCCATATTGATTGAAGTTAAGGAAGGTTAATAAAAGATTGGTACATTATACTGTTTTAAAGCATTTAACTTAGCAAACAAAGGTGGGCGGCATAGCTTAGTAATTAATTCTTCTTTGAAGTCCGCAGCATGCTTTACCCCCCGATCTGCAGCAATGTCTGCTTTGGATTCTCTAGACTGTCTGTGTGTATCTTATTAAAGGATATGAAGTCGACATACTGAGGAATTCAATGGTTCCATGTTTTTTTTTTTTAATTCTGAAAGTCAAGAAGAAAGGAAACAACAATAATTTGTTGACATACATATTTGATGTATTTCAGCTCCTTAGGGTTGCTTCTATAAAGAACTCTGATCCACTTCTGGGGACGAATTAAATTCTGATTATATCCCTTTCAATTGCTATGGCCAAAATCAACACAAGTCATGGCCAACAGATTCTTCTTTGGAAGAACCCAACATATTTTGGGTGATCATAAACTGATTTTCTAGGAGCTTACTACAGAACCTTTTCAGGCTCATATCTAATTTTTTTCAACGCAATCCTGTGTAACCTTGCACCAGTGTAACAGCAGATGCACCGGTGTAAGTGCACTTACGCCAGCGTAAGTGCACTTGTTACACCGGTGCAACTGCTGTTACACCGGTGCAAGGTTACACAGGATTGCGCTGTCTATGTGTTTCATGTTCCATCGCTCTCAGGAGTATGGTGGGTGGGCCTGAGACAGAGGACCTTCTCCATGTTGGTGCTGAGATTGTGGAATGACTTTCCAGACCGATCCAGCAGGTTCTACATGGTGTTCAGGTGCATAACTAACCACCTAATCCTATCCACTGTCAGCATGTAGCCAACAGAACACATGCGGGGGGTGGGGGTGGGAATCAGATGGCCACCGAGAGAGGTAAGTAAAAATCTTTTACTGACTTTAGACAAGCCAGAGTTTATAGCAGTAGGATATCTTTAAAAATTGTTCTTGTCTATTTTACATGCACTGTATACAGTTGTATTATATTGTATACATAGTGCATACATTTGAAATGTATTGCATATGTATTATAGGTGTCCCCCACTTAACGACGGGGATACGTTCTGGAAAACCCGTCATATAGTGAAGCCAACATTAAGTGAGTCCTCAATTTAACACAGTGGAGTTGTAATAGGGAATGAATCTGAGGTGAAACTAGACTGGAGCGGAGGCAAGTAGTTCTGCAAGACTCCGTTACACCAGAGTCAGCGGCCCCTCCCCTTTGCTGTTGGAACCATTCCGGCAGCGACAGGGGAGTGTCCTGCGTGTTGCCATTGCCGCCAGAATGGCTCCAACAGCAAGGGGGAGGGGCCGTTGACTCCGGTGTAACGGAGTCTTGCAGAACTACTTGCCTCTGCTCCAGTCTAGCTACGCCACTGGAATGAATGGCAAATGCAGTGTACATTATGAGTGTAACACAAAGCACAACATGATTTCTACCTGTCAATGGAGGTAGAAACACACACACAAACACAGAGAGTTAAAGACTTTTTTTTTTTGCATTTAAAATACAGTACTGTAGCTTTAATTCTTTATTTACACTTTGGGAACCTCCGTCATATATGCAGATCATCATTAAGCGATCCGTCATTAAGGGAGACACACCTGTATTCTTAGTGGAGGCCTTCAGGGAAAGATTTGACTTGTTATTTGATAACATGTGAATCTTAAATTCTGCAGCGCCTAACCAGGATTGGCTCCATGTTTTTTTTTTTGGGGGGGGGGGCTGGTGGTGACTCCAGCTGTGTCATCACTGAGAGAAGAGTCAGTGCTGTTGCCCATTAATCCCATCAGGGCCCACCCACCTGACAGACTTACTAGGAGGCAGTGAGAGGGCAGCAGTAATGCTCCTTCTCACTGCATTGCCACAGCTGGAGCTGCCAATTTACCGTATTGGTCTGAGTATAAGACTCACTTTTTTCTCCTAATTTAAGTTTTTAAACTAGGGGTGCGTCTTATAATCAGGCTGTTGCAATTTAATGCCAGTGATTTAATTAATTTTTGTTAATAGCACCAAACTTTAAGGGTGCGTCTTATAATCAGGTGCGTCTTATACTCGGGACAATATGGTAATTTCCTCACGATGCCTTTGACATACCATTGCTCTAGATGACAGGACAGCAAAAGCATTGTGAGGGAATTAGCCATGCTGAGGTTGAGAGGAGTGCCATCCTCTCGTCAAAAATGTGTGTGTGTGGAGGGACAGTTGTCATGTAGTGGTGAGCCTTCCCAAGGTACCCTGACATTTGCCCAAGGGTGACTCATGCTGGTGCCAGGCCCACTCCTAGTCGCGTCCAGCTTTTCTCTTTGTTCATTGTCCCATCCATTCCCAGACTCCTCCTTCTGGGCTTCTCTTCCCCCTCCCTCAAGTTCCAACTCTCCTTTCCTATGCCCCTCTGCTTCCTTTAGTCTGCTGCAGGGTCAGCCCCCTGGCTCCTGCTTTCCTAGGCCCCTGCTTGTTCTACCACCTTCTTTCCCAGCCCCTTTCTGCCCTTTCCTCTCCCTAGTTCCTGAGCACTTTAGCCAATCACTGCCAGATGCTTCAGCACCACTAACCATCATCACCATCACCAAGATGAACTGGTAGGCAATAACCTTGGTTTTATTAAGCCATTATTTGCACTGAGCCTGCCTGGAGTGAGTATGTTATAAACCTATTAAAACAGCATGCACAGAGAACCTGTGTCTGGAATGCAGTCCAAGACTTGTGAGTGGATACAGGAAGATTAGTTGCTTTGACCCATTCGAATTTAATCAAATTGAATCGGCTCAGACTGGCTGAAACAGTGCAGATAGACAGGGCCTAAAACTGATCAGAACCACATGTTCCAGTAATTACACATGCTAGCAAAATGTGGGTATTCTTTTCGCACAAAGGCACACACATGTTCCAATAACCATTCTAACAGAACATGGTTATTTTTTTTCCTACTGGGATGCACACCGATCCAGCGTACTGAAGGTGAGAAACCCTATAACTAAAAGCCGACCATCAACCAAATGATCATACTGTATCTCTATAAGTTGGGGGCGAGTTTGAGATGCATAGACAGGATTTATGAGCCTAAAGAAGGAAAACCACAGTACAGTATATGCCTCAAGCCATAAGGCTGGTTGCCTCTATGCCAGCTGTTTCCTGGTTTTATTGGAGTTCCTGGTTTCTTCCTCCCAGATCATTCCGACCCTGATTGCTAACAAAATGGAAATGGAAATCTTGAATTGTTACCTCAAGCTTTCTTCAAAGGCTTGAAAGTCCACTATGAATTCTTTTGAAATGCCTAATTTGAATCATAAACACATGCACCAAACAGACTCGTAATCGTTTCAGACTTTGTGTCTCAGGCAGTGGCATTTGTACCCAAGTGACTCTTTGAAGTGTTCCTGGCATCTGTGGATTGTTCTAGAATTTGTAACTTGTACAGTTGGTAGACCATAATCCTTTAAACTTTTCCATTTAGAATGTAATGACTGAGTGATTTCTCAAATAAAGTTACTTTGCAAAAGAATGTGGATTACAGATCAGGCAGGATCTGTTCCCAAGGGCTTTGTCTGGTCCAGATATTTTTATAAATTCTCCAGCAGCGCCTGGCATACCATGGATAATGTTTCTGTATCTGCAGTCAGAATTGGAAATGAAGTTGGGCAGCCCAGTAAAGTTGGGGGGAGGGTGGAATGGGGGCAAAGAGGGGAAAAACGGGGCATGGAGGGGGAGGAACTGGGGTCAGGGAGGCTGCGGGAGGGGGTGGATCCAGCAGCGATGGTGCGTGCCAGATCTTATCCTCAGCCTCCCCACCTCTTTCTCTCCTCAGACATGTGCCAGTGAAATCGCTGGTGCCGGACTGAGGAGACCCATTGTGGGACAGGAGGCTTACAAAGGAGAAACAGGATTTAAATCTCCTTTCCCCTCCGAAGCCTCCCACTCCGCCCCCCCCCCCGCTGGATACAGTGCACGCCTTTAGGATAGGACTGGGCCAATAAAGACATACTATCTAGTGTCTGGTATAGCCAAGATTGGCCACCATTTTGCACTGCAAATATTTCTGGCTTGTGACAAATTTTTTACTCACACTCTTGTCTCCTTCCCCAATCCAAGAACTCACTCCTCTACTAGGCTATGAGAGAGAAAGTGATTTTTTTCCCTTATTGCTTAACCAAATTGGGTTAAGGGAGGCGGTTTCCAAAGCTATATAACAATACCAGAAATTCTTCCAATTTCTTGTTGGCTCTATCGGCCAGTTAGATAATTCTTGGCTACTCAAAAGTTAGATGCAATTAGAAGGTTCCTTTACCTTCTAATAAGAATAATCATTGTCTAAATCACCTTTATAGAAAGGGTGAGGAGCTCTATGGACGTTTTTAGTTTCATTGACTCTCCAAGGACCATCCGATAAAATACAATTAATCACTATAGATAAACACTGGGGCTGTCCTCCAATTAGAAAAATCATAGTCAATTATAGGAGTTTCATTAAATTAATTGATTTAAGTTATGGATTAAGTTTATGTAAATATGCATGAGAGAAATGTATTCTAAAGAAAAAATATCTTGGTGTTTGGATGGTGAATGCAGGTGTTGCCGGCAGCATCATCTTAGATGAGGCATCCCCTGCTATCTGCCCCACAGAAGGGACTGTTCAAAAGTGTGTGCTCTCTGCAGTTTTTAGAAATACTTGCATTTAATATATATATATATATATATTAATTTGGGACTGATTAATTAGGGGCACATTTTTAGTCAACGGAAATGTTTAACTAATGTATCCAATTAATTAAATCTCCATTCCTATGGAGGGAGTAAGCCCTATTGAACACAGTGGGGATCCAATCCTATGGGCACATTATGCTGGCAGAATGCACATCCCACCAACATAATGCGCTTTGCGGCTATCACAAATGCAACAATGTGGCCTGGCCACCATCACAAGCGGTGAGCAGTTTGGTCCATGTAAAGATAGACCGAAGATGCCCGCCAGTGCAGGTAAGCCTGTGCAGGGGTCTGGTGGGAGGCAGGGAGGTTTGGAATGGGGCAAGGGTGGATGGAAGGGGAGGAGATGGGGCTGGGGAGGGCGGATTGGGCCTGGGAAGGGGGCGGGTTCAGCAGCAGTGGCTCCCGCCAAATCCTAACCCCTTTCCTGGGCCTGGTCACCTTCACAGTGACCAGACCACCTTCAACGATATCACTGGTGCAGGTCCAAGTTGACCTATGGAGGCAGTGGAAGCTTATTCCGTGGGAATGGAACAAATTTTCCATGGCATGTTGAGAGGCCTCAACATGCCAAAGCTTTCTCGCAGGATACAATGGGTGCAATGTTGGCACCGCTGCATTGCCACACAGGGAGTTATGGTGGATTGGGCTGTGTGACTTACTTCAGAGTAAATATGAGGAGGATTGGACTGTAAGAAGCCCATGGATTGGAATATTGCAGCCCAAATAAATGTTATGTAAAGGATAAGAACACAATGTCTGTCACATCCTATGTCCTTCCAGTATAAAGAGGAAGTGGGAAACAAGAGCTTGAACAACTCCACAATGGCATAGCATCTATGGAATCCCCCAAAACATAAAATCATGGGACAGTGGCCCAATAATGGCCCCCACATCAGCCTGTCATGCAAAGAGCCAATCACTGCAATCTACCCAGCCCTAACAGCACGCTGCCAGAGTAAACCAAGCCAGGGGTGGTGGCAGGCACAGGCCCAATGAGCTGCCTCTTCCAGGCCATCACCCCCCCAGCAGCCCCCAAGAATGAGTAAGCTACAGCTGTCACCAGCAACCATGAGGAGTTGCCTCCATGACACCACACACAAAAAAACATAAGGATGCCACAGCACCTCACATTGCAGGACAGCAGCAGCAACAACACATGGTCTCTGGATCAGACCTGAGTACAGAAGCAAAAGTGCCCTGTTGAGGGTGAGACCATGGTGGTTTGGGACATTACTCAAACCCCCCCCCCCAAATTGGGAGTTGGACTGGAACTCTGTGAGAAATGACTGTTCTACTCCATGTGGCAACACTGCACTCCTGAAAAACCAAAATGCTCCAGATGAGTGTTTGGCCAGAAATAGCAATAGTTAGCGTACCTGGCATCTATCAAAAAGGAACAGACACTCCCAGCTCTTAGCTGATGCAAAAGGAAGGGATGGTTAGGCAACACAGTTTATAGCAGGGGTGGCCAAACTTGCTTACTGTGAGAGCCACAAACGATAAACTTCAGATGTTTGAGAGCCACAAGAGAGATGTTTGGGAGCTGCGATATTTAAGAAGCATTTAAATTCTTAAAAATACTGACTCACCATGAACATTAAACTTATGTTCTAATCCAGTGGACTCTCAGTTTATACCTGGTAAATAATTACAAAGCTTGAAAAATTCTTATTTACCTTTTATAATAATTGTGATGCAAAAGGAGCTCAGCCAACATATTTCCGAGAGCAACAAATTATATGTCAAAGAACCACATGTGGCTCAGGAGGAGCCACAGTTTGTCCACCCCTGGTTTATAGCAAAGACACAGTTGACAGAACTGGTGGGTCCAGGAGGCCAGGCAGACACACTTTGCCGATATGCAGCATCAATACATTGCAGTATTGGATCCTCTCACTTCCATTAGTTACCTGTTTGGTACATTATTCTTGGTCCCCTGTTGTGGGGTAGAAAGGAGGGTATGTTAACAGAGATGAAGGATTAAAGCAGCCCCATGCATGGCAACTGACTGGTTTACTTGAACATAGAAAGAGAACTGCAGCCATTGTTACAGAAGCAGAAACAAAAGACAAGAAAACAATCCAAAGAGAAGTCTAAACGAAGTAGGGAGTGAAGCAATTCACACGCTTTTAAAATAACAACAAATCTCCCCTACTGGTGGACACCAACATCTACACACTTGCTGACCTTATACAGTACTGGGTGGCTTAGCTCACATGCTGTCGTTCCTCCTCTTTGGGTGCTTGTTCTGGAGTCCTTCTGGGGCAGAGTACCTTCCGTTAAAAAAAAAATATCTGAAAAAATGGGTGTTAACAAAATATATTGGCATATATGGCTGTGTGTGCAAAGTAGCCCTTCTCCACTGTTTAATTGCCAAGATTCCTGTGTGCGCAGTCTAGGTGTGCACAACATGATGCTAGACTAATAGTCATGTTGTGACTGGCTGAGGAGCGTAGTCTGTATCCTATGCTCAGCTGTGGGGAAGTGGATGGGGCAGAGGTAGGCTTACCAGATCGTTGACCGGGATGGAGCGATCTCCCGTTAAGGGGGCGGAGCGCAGGCAGGGCCGGTAACGCTAGCGTTACCGGCCCCGCCCGCGCTCCGCCCCCTTAACGAGAGATCGCTCCGTCCCGGTCAACGATCTGGTAAGCCTAGGCAGAGGGGATGGTGGGAGTTGACACTTTCTGGTGTTTTCCCTCCCCCATTGTTTTCTCTGTTTTTTTTGGCTCTGATGTTGGTGTAGAATTTTACTGACGTTTGGGGTGTGCCTGTTGCCTGGAGGAGGTTTAGGATATGGTGTATGTCAGCTCCTCCCCATCCTGTCCATGTCCTGCTCATGACTCCACCCCGGTTTGAAGTCTATACCGGCTGGCTGTGAAGGTGCAGCCAAGTAGCATTGTGCTGGCACCCATGACACATCCACAGGTGGAGCTGGGACTACAGTGGGGGGGGGGCCTTTGGCCCTGCTGACACAGCTATAGTTGCACCAGCATCTGAGGGAATACACCTCATCCTATACAGCTTAGAACAGCGTGTCTGAGGCATAAGGTTGGGCTTCCCATTACTTACTGCCAGAAAGAAATCTGATTACTCTACAGTTTGTGAAATTCTCAGCTGCCACCGAAAATCAGAGTGCATCCAGTGACTACCCCTTGTTCTTTCTGGAGTACCCCATGGCTGGTCAAAAATCCCAGTATCCTCTTGGAATGTTTCTCAAGATTGTCCAACCAATCCTGAATCCAAAATCTTGAATTATTTCCACAAACGGTGGTTTCTAGGCAAGGCTGCATTTTAAAAATGCCAGGATTATTCACATTTTTGCTAGTAGTAGTATTATTGCTATCCACATCACTAAACTAGTCTCAGCATTTGAAACAAACAAACAAAAATCCATCTGTTAGCTTACTGGGGTACAGTGTTTCTCTAATACCTCCAATAATACTAAGAATACAGAAAGTGAAATAACTTTGCGCATGAAATCCAGTGAGAACGAATTCAAATGTAGCTTTCAAGGTTCAGTCCTTTAATGGTTCAATATCCAGGTAGCACAGGGAAAGACCCTTGTCTGAAACCCTGGAGAGTCACTGTCAGTCTGTGTTGACAAGACTGAGCTCGATGGAGCAAAGGTCTCACTCAGAATTAGGCAGCTTCGTACGTTCCTAAGGCAGTGGTTCTCAAACATCTTAGCACCGGGACCCACTTTTTAAAATGACACTCTGTCAGGACCCACCTAGCTTTACGAGACTTTTAAAAAAAGGTGATGTAGAAACAAACAAATAAATATATTTATTTACAAGTAAAGAGCTCAGTTGCTTGCAGGGTAATTAGCAGCTATCTTGCAAACTGCAGGAGCTCAGCTCTTTGAAGTTCAATTAGTAGCTATCTGATTTTTGAATAGCCTCAGGGCTTGTTGCTGAAAACAGTTTTAGATGGCTGTGAGTTAGCTCAGAGGCCCCGAAAGGAATTACAAAACATAGTCTTAAGAGAGAAGAGAGAACTGCATAGAATCTTTTATTCCATTTTGAAATATTAGCATGGCCATGGGTCCCAGCAATACGAATTGGATCAGAGCTGGAACAACGTACAGAATGTTAGAAGCCCTTTTATACCTTCATTCAATGCATATGCAAAAAGACAGGATACAAGTCAAATTTCAGCAGGAATTACATCACAAGCTTGCCTACGTGCCATTAGAGACAAAACCCAAGCCCCCCTTATGACATGAGTTATGGATGTTTTCACATAGGGTCTCCTTCTTATCTGTGAGATCTTCCTGTGACATGGTTTCTCAGGCAAAGCCAAAGCGTGCCCCCTTATCTTGGTTCCTGCATGTTACATTCTCCTTTGTCCTTTTCACCAACAGGAAAGGGGGAGTCAAGAATGCACTTTCTGCAAATTTGTAATTCCAAATGGAAAGGGTTCACCCATAAGTCAAAAAATGGAGCCAGGCCTAGCTTTTTGAACCGAAGCCTGTGAAAAGAAAAGGGGAAAAGTATCCACTTTAAATTTGGACGGGAACAGGCTTGTGGCAATTACTTATCTGATCTTTCCATCACCTGGGACCCACCAGAAATCAGGTCGCGACCCACCAAGTGGATCCCAACCCACAGTTTGAGAAACACTGTCCTAAGGCATCATAAGAAAAAAGGGACTGTTTTACTATTTTAAGAATATAAGAATGATATTAATTAGCTAATTCATGATGTCAAAATTAAAATGTTCAGTTATAATACCTTTAAAAAATGGCTTCAGGCTAATCTCTTGGGTACTTTCAAGTTAAATCTGTTTGATAAGTATGTGCTACTTTGTTTTGGTAAATATACCTTGCTGTGCCTAGCAATGGCCAATGATAACCCGACAAATGAACTGCTTGGGATGGGACAGGGAGGGGTAGTATTTCTACTGTCTCCTTTCCCGGATGCAGCTCAGCACAAGTTGCAAAGTTTGTTATTGGAGACTTTCAAGTTTCATAAGTTCATTTTGAGGCCATCATGCTAACTGAATCTTATTTACAACTATGCCTATTAAACTTGGTAACAATCATTTCATAGAGGAAAGCCACGTATGAAGCTAATATTCTTGGGAATGTTTGTTACCAAGGTAACAAATAAAATTCTGGCTATCAGGGAGTACTTTGCTTTCAATGAAGAACGGAATCCTTTTCAATTACTGGGCAGAACGGAAAAGTAGTAAACAAGGTTATAAATCTCTGGAATTCATATCATGGTAATAGTACATTAAGCAGGCAACTGGTATCCCCTCTACACATTGAAAGCGAACTACTACGAGTTACTACTTTACAATTATGCAAGGATTATTAACACAACAGGAGGAGGAAATGGACTTTTCGGCACAACTAGCACTCCGTTTTCTCAGCTAATTGCACATATCTTTGATTGGCTGAGCTACACCGCTCTCCTATTGTGCTTGAAATTGACATAAAAACGATAATAATTGACAAAGGAAAATTCATCTTGAAAATTACAAAAGAGTCTCAAAGGATTATTTTGATCATGTGGAGTTTTATTTATTTTCCATTTAAGTAATACCATTAGAGGCAGAAGGGAGAACACTCATCATATTTAATTGAAATTTTAGGCCCCACCATTATAAATCTTCAACAGCAACTGAACTGATCTCAGTCTAATAACACTTAGCATGTCTATACCATGTTATGACTGTGCAAAGCACTTCACATGAATGATCTTGAGGCTACCCTTGCAACAACCCTGTCTGACAAGTAAACTAAAAGTTGTGATAACCGGCATCTCTAGGACCAAAGGGTTACTAGTTATCATCATTTTCCAGATATTAGAATGTTTCCATTGTCGTAGCTGTCAGTGTCACTTGTCAATTTTCTATAGTCCTCAACAGCATTGTCTGCAAACTGGAAGTCAGGACTGGTGAGTTCGCTGAGCCAGTTAATAGAGGTTTCCAGATCACCAAGTGCCAAATATTGCAACTCTTACTGTATTATTACCCCCATATTACAACTGGGGTGCTGGGGCTGAGAGGAAATGGCTTTCCTAAGACCACCTACTGAGGTCTTAGAGGTGAGATCTGAATTGGGGAAGTCCTGAGTTGCAGCTCAGTCTGTGAGCCACTATGTAACCTGTGCTTGTTTACACACTGGTTACACATTGGCATGCAAGTTCAAGCAAGTTTATTTAGGTTTAATAGCCCATAGGCCATACACCATTTAAATTTCAAGTTTAAACACACATTAAAAACATGTAAGTATGAATAAATATATAAGCGGTGGAGTTCTCTTTACCCTATCTTTATCCTACCATTATGGACACTTGTTTATTCATTCAGTCGCTTCTGACTCTTCATGACTTCATGGACCAGCCCAAGCCACAGCTTCCTGTCGGCCGTCACCACCCCCAGCTCCCCCAAGGAGTGTCATTATGAACACTAAAAGGTAAAGGTAAAGGTGACCCCTGACAATTAAGTCCAGTCGTGTCCGACTCTAGGGTGTGGTGCTCATCCCCATTTCAAAGCCAAAGAGCCAGCGTTGTCCGAAGACGCCTCCGTGGTCATGTGGCCGGCATGACTCTCCTTGCTGCAGCGCGTAGCATGTGGCTTGAAAATGGAGCACTGTTTACCTTCCTGCAAACGGTACCTATTTATCTACTCACATTAACATGCTTTGGAACTGCTAGGTTGGCAGGAGCTGGCCAAGCAACGAGAGCTCACCCCGTCGCGGATTCGAACTGCCGACCTTTCGATCGACAGCTCATGGTTCAGCAGTTTAACCCACTGCACCACCCGCTGGCCTATTATGGCCACTTTGTGACAAAGGCATGTGTTATGGAAGCATGTGTGTGACAACCCCACAGAAATCTGCCCTGCACCAATTGTTCAGAACAATTTTACTACCATTAAGTATGGGAGATGTGCTTCATTCACAATTGAGGACCCGGCGCATGCAAATACATAGAGAAAGCTAGAAACAAAGTGATTTAAACAGCCTGGTCTTAACAGAGATATCGTATAAAAATCTCTGAAATAAACGTAGCACTAGATGAGTTTATTCATAACCAAAGAAATAAGAAAAGTTGTGTTTGGGGAACACACGCATTTTAATATAGCACATATATAATCTCTGCTATTTGAACTCTCTTTCTTGTTTGCGAGTAATCAAAACTCCCAGATAAGCCATAGTATTTCACAGAACTTGTTTTTGTAGTATTTTCAACTCCTTTTTCCATTATTTCTTTTTCTTTCTTTTCTTCATCTTCTTCTTTTTTTAAAAAACTGGCTACCCAATTTGTTTTCCATGAAATTACTCTCTAGACTCTTCAAATATATTTCTTTCAGAGCTGTTCTCTTGGAGCAGTAATTTAGTTCTGAAAGCAGCATTCATCTGATTTTTTTTCCACTGCAATCATTGTTCCAGATGAGCGTATTCCCAAGGACAAATTTAAAAGCACTAATGCAGCTTTACCTGTTTGAAGTGGCCTCCTCTGTTGTCAACACTCGCTGATCATGGTGGCCCCGGCTCTTGTGTTTTTCAGTAAGTACCACCAAGTTTTTATTCAGCTCTCATAAGAGCCCTGCACTTCTGTCTCCCAATGGTATCGTGCCAGAGAGGCTTTCCAGAAAGAAAAGGAGAACGCGAGAGTGCGCGTGAATTAAATGATTCCCATTTGAGGTCACTAAATAGCTGTGCACTCATTTGCCATGCTTAGTCTTTCCATATGCTTCATTCTAACCAGGGATGTTGTTCCATAATAATTTCAACAGAGTCACATAGGCTTACTCCACACATTTCTCCAAATGCTGCCGTTAAAAACATTCAAAATAAGAGGCAGAAATCAGAAGTCTACAAGAAATCTGAACTAATTTCCATAAATGTCCAACACATTGAAAAGTCATCTACCAGAGGCAAACTACTTGTGATGCTTAAAGCTTTAGAACAGGGGTTCTCAACCAGTGGTACTCATGGTACTTTGGCTGCCTTCTGATGGTACTCGGACCGCCAGACCACCGGAACCTCGCTCCGACACGCTGCTTTTGGTGGCATATTTTTGATCCCGAGAGGCTCCCGTCTTTGGCCAAGCCTCTCGGGAATGCTGAGAAGAGCCCTCCCACCTGCACAGAGCCTCCTACCTGCATTTTCTGGCCTCTGAAAATCCGAAAACCCAGGAGTAATGGGTAATGATGTCATTGCCAGTCACTTCCGGTGGTACGCAGCAGGAGAATGGCGCTAGAGGTGGTACTCGGCCGGAAAGGGACTGAGAACCCCTGCTTTAGAACATAAGAAGAACCCTGCTGGATCAGGATAAGGGCCCATCTTATCCAGCGTACTCTTTCCCACAGCGGCCCACAAGTTGCCTCTGGGAAGTAGGAGAGAAAGGCATACCTCTCTCCCACCATTGCTTCCCTGCGACTGAACCTGAAGGTAGCATGTAGCCATCATGAGTAGTAGACATGGATAGACTTGTCCTCCATGAATTTCTCTAATCACCTTTCAGTCACTTAATCTAGTGGCCATCACCACATCTTGAGTCAGCAAATTCCATAGATTAGACATACATTGTGTGAAGAAGAATCAGGTCAAAGGTTTAATGAAAAGCATCAGTGATAGAGCAGTATCTGCAAGAGAAAGACACAAGAGAAAGATATTGCCAACTATCTCCCTCATCAGGGCTGTTGTGCCATTGCAAGTTATCCAACAGACGCCCGGTAATGGGTGCCTGTGTGGCCTGGCAGCACCAGTTGTTTCAATGTCTGCTATGGTGTTTACAAAGTCACAGGGACCTGACTGGAAGGAGTAGGTCAGCTACCTCGCTGAGCGGCAGCTGGGCCCTCACTGGTCACTGCAAGTGGGCTAGAGGCTTCCCTTGGGGGCTGCACGATGTCTTCACCTGTTGGGTCATTGCCAATGGGGAGCAAGGAGAGAGAGTAACAAGGAATATACAGCAGCATCTGTCAAACCTGTTCACTGGCTTGAGATGCATACTTGGTGTTTGTGTGGGGGGAGTGATGTCACTTGGGTGTACATGCAATGGTGCTCTTTGGGGGGTGAGGGCATGGTGGCTTGGATCCTTACCTATACTTTCTGTGGGGCTGCAGTGGCCTTCTGCAGAGGATCACTGTTCAGCCCCCTCTGGCAATGCTGTAGTCCTGCAAAATGAGAGGATTCAAGTGAGTAGTCTCAGATGTTCCCAGGTGTTTCAAGTTGTGGCCATGGGGAGCATTGTGTTTGTGGCAAGGACTCCTTGGGCGAGGCTGGGGACTCTGTGCTGAGGGGCCATGGGATGGGGCTCCAGTCTTGAGGCATTGTAGCACGGGATTTCTTCCCCTCCCCCCTTTGCTTATCTGTATGGGGTGCATTGTCCTTCCTCTGTTGGGGTGGTGATTGCAGTTGGGTGTTTGCATGTGGTGCATGCTGGGGTGGAATGCCTGCAATTAGAATTCTGGGAGGACACAAGTTAACATAATATTTTGCCATACATGTTGCAAGGGTTGTGAGGTTGTTTGTGCACAGTGCCCACTTTGTGCACCATGTGCCCTTTCTCCATGGTTCTCAAAGTTCCCCTTTGAGAGAGTAGAAAGGTATAGCTGACTAGAAAGGTATACTATAGGGACATATAGGCTGCGGTGACTGCACTGTGATTCACTGCCAGATGTAATTTGTATCCAATGCTCTCTCGTGGTGGACTGGATGGTTCAGGTGGGTGGGAGGTGTTGTAATTTTCTGCTGTTTTCACTTCCCCATTGGTTCCTATGGTGTTCCTCTAACCTACGCCATGTCTGTTGTTGGTGGAGTGTTTTCCTGGCATCAGGGGTGTGTCCGTCATGTGAAGGAGGTTTAGGATCTGGCTTCTGATGACCCCACCTTGTCCCTCCTATGTTCTGTCTGTGTTCCATCTACATCCTGCCCTGCTCTCCTCCTTGTTTTGGCCCCTCTGCTGGTAGGATTGTGCCAGCATCTGCTCTATATCTGCTTTATGACAGCAGAGTTTTTTCTTGCCATCACAGTTCATGGTGTGTCTGCACTGGCAAGGCTATTGCTGTGCACGCTGGCATACATGGTGTTAAACTGGCATATCTCGGGGATAGGATTTGAAAGGCCCCAAACTTATATCCAATTTTTATACTTGGTCACAGCTGGAGAGAAGTTATCAGATGGCGTAGATAGGTACTTCAGTGCTGTGTATGTTTGTGTTTACATATTGAGCAGATCATTGGCAATGTGGAGGATGTTTTCTCAAATGAGATGTGAGTTTGAGTTTGGTTTACAATTCTTGTGTTTTCCTTTTTGCTTTTCAAGATAAGCTTATGCTTGGTTGAAGAAGATAAATACAGTATATCTCATTAGAATTGTTCCTTGTGGATCAGTTTGTGTGTAATGTCAAACCAGGGGTTGACACTACATGACCAAGTGTCGTGTCCCAAATGTTGCACCCCAAACTTTACTCCTGGGGGAGCAAACTACTATTCCCTTTAATTAACTCCCATGTCCACCTTAGGCAAAGTTAGCTCCTTTTCCCCAATTGCAATTGTGTGTCAAAGAAAACACTGAACTCCAAGGCAACTATTTACAAGATTTATTACTTTTCCAGCAATAAATGTCCATTAGCCCTTCCCGGGCAGATAAGATTCTACTTAGCTAACGAGGGTCCGTTTCCATAGAGAAGTCCAGCTCGTTGCTTCACGGCAGTAGAATCTCCTTGTTGCCTTTATCCCGTCCAGCAAAGAGTCTTGTAGCACAAAGTCCAATCAATCCTGGTCTCTCCAACTTTCCAGTCAGGCAGAGTGACTCCCAATACCAGTCAATCCAGGTGGGTAGTCCATCCAGGTGAGCAGTCAGTCCGGCAGAGTATCCCCGTCTGGAGCAGAGTCGTCGTCGTCGTTGCTCGGCAGTCTGGCAGCATGTCCCCGTGGCGAGCTGGCGAGGCTCTTTCCTGCTCCAACTGCTGCTGCTTTTATACTGTTAGTCCCTATCAACTCTTTACTGGCTACAGCTGTGGGCTTCCAATCACTGCCGTCATTATTGCCCACAGCTGTGAGAGTTCCAATCAGTGCTAATTGAGTGCAGCTGCGAGCCACACCCACTGCATTCAAAGTCCCAGCTTCATCTCAATTAACAGCAACACCTGTGGGCCACACCCAATTACTTGCAGGTGTGCTTCCACCCACGCAGTCCTGGGTGGTAACCCTTTGTGTCCCAGTCCTGTCAAACAGGCAATCCTTTAACCCCTTCCTTCCCGGACCTGTCAAAACAGGGGACCACTGCTAACACCACTAACTCCTCGCCAATCTTCCGCAATTTCCACTACACCAAGTCTCCAGCTTGTGTGCACTCACCTACCTCCATTCCTTCCTCCATGTGCACAGCCTGCTTAATTAATTAATTTAAGTACTTGATTTGCTGCATAGTTTGCCATTACATCCAAACCAGCAAACTATGGTTTGCATGTGCCCTCCAGACCAAGTTGTAAACCAGGTTTTTATTATGGAATGGAATGGAATGATGAATGTAACTATGGTTGGCCACAAACTATAATAACTGGTTCTAATAGTTAAATTTAACTTCTAGTTAAGTAGTAACTGGAAGAAACTAATTATGCAAAATGGAAAGAGTGGGAAGGAGAGAGCATAGGGCTCATTCCACACAAGGTCAGTAGTTCACATGTGATGCCAAATCATGGTTCGGTGTAATAGGAATGAGTCATTCCTATTGCACCAAACCATGATTTAGTATTACATGTGAACTGACCCTGCGTGTTGATGCCTTGCACACTTAGGGTTCCTTGAGGTATATTATCTTTCCAATGGCTTTTAATAATTTCATGACCATCATTATGATTGTGTGCTGTATTATTTTTGTATGTGGCCAGCCTAATCCATTGAAAAGCTTTGGGTGTGGGAGGTTCCATGGCATTTTGGTGCAACGAGACACAGGACTGTGCCTTTTCAGGACCTAGCATTCTGTGAATTTCTGTATAATAAAATAGTTTTTTGAAAAAAAAAATCGCAAGTTATCCATGCACTGGTAGACTTATATGAAATTGTCTTGAACAAAAAAGCAAAAAAGTGGAAGAACAAAGGGATAAATGATTTACACTGTAAGCTTTTGGAATGAACTTTATTTTCTAGCAAAACTCTATAATGTTCAATTAAGGCATAGACAAACATCAGCCTTCTGCTTGAACATTATCATAATAGTATAAACTTCAGCATCACCAGGTCTTCTTCTTCACCAGTTAAATACAATTCAACCTGATAATCTTTAATGCTTTGAAAAGCTTCTTTGTAATTCTATTCACTATACGATAGCACAGATGGTTACATTCCAGTATCTAATCAAACTTAAGATTAATTGTGACCATTTTTGTTAATGCAATGAGTTAAAGTTGTCAGGTCACTTCAGTAATAAAGATTAATTGAGGGCAGTTTTAAGCTTATCTTAAATTATATCTGCATACAAATCAGACTCTTCTAGAAATCTACTACTAGAGACCTGGAAATCTTGGGCAGCCAAATCCTGATGCTGATGTATGCATTTTGGGCATGACTCCTGGTTGCTGAATGTTCAGCATTAGTGTGCACATGTGTAGCACGGGTAACGACAGTCGTTGATCAGGTTGGGCAGTGAACAAGGATCATAACCACTTGGCTAGACTGACTTGTGAACTCTTAGTACCAATGGCAGTGGCCCAATATGCCATGAGGGAGTGAGGGCCATGGGGCTGTATGTGAAGGACCCCAGCAACCTGTTCTGCCACTGATCCATGGGGCACTGATCACTGGGGCACTGTTCTGGCACTGATCCATGGGGCACTGATCACTGGGGCACTGTTCTGGCACTGATCCATGGGGTTCCTCCATGCACTTGGGAACCCTGGACAATCATGCTTCCCAACTGCATAAAGGAGTCTTATATGTGTACAGGTATTTGGGCATAGGATTGATCCACCTAGCTCAGTATTTACTGTCTGACTGGAAGCACCTCTCCTGGTTTTCAGTCTGGAAGACTGCCCAGCCCTACCTGTAGATGGGAGGCGTTGAAACTGGAATCTTCTGCTTGCTAAACAGGTGCGCTTAAACTGAGCTGTGGCCCTCTCCGTACAGCGAAGAGTCCATTTCACACTAATGTAGAACAAAGGGCCACCATGGAGTGGGGAGTGGGAGAATCTATTTGGGGGGGGTTGACCACCAGGCATGGTCCCACCCACTCCCATTCTCTGTGGATGAAGGGGGAGGAACAAGTGAACAAATCTGAGTTAGTAGCTGGAGAATATTCTGAACTCGGACTCCGTACTGGTAAATGTGAAAGTATATTGACATTCAGCTGGAAAATGGAGGAGCTATTTTTGCATGTCAACATTGTCACAAGGCACTATGGTACCTCATTTCTATCTATGTAATCCTTTCGCTCCTGACTTGAGCCAAAGGTATAACATGGGGAAATCCCTTGACTGTATGTGCACTATTAGTCTTTGATTTTAACAAGGAGAACAATGTCCTTTCTATGCTCAAATCTGTGAGCCTCACTGCTGCACTGAGCCAGGTAAAATGCTATTCCAACAGGAGCTTGATATTTCTGCTCAGTGGGTTTCTATTCCCTATTGTAAGGCTGCTTGCTAATTTCCTGGCTACCTATGTCTGACATCTATAATCCAACATCACAGACAAAACAAGGGGAAAAACCAGGGAAAAACTTGAACAAAAACCAGGAGAGAGATGTAGCAGCAGCAAGCAGCAGATGCATCAGTGCTATGATCATGGAAGACTAACTAGTGCTGAATTCCTTTGAGTTGATCATTTGCTGTTTGCCTAAATGAGCAAATGTTGATGGTATTAAATATATATATTTAATATTGTGTAAATCAGGCATCCTCACACTTTGCCCAAGGTTGCCTCCACACTAGAGCCCTTTAGCTAAGCTATTTCCCACAAAACTGGAAGTGGAATTAAAGATCATTATTTTGCAATGTAAAAATGAAAAAGAAAAAAAAAGAATCCCCCCTTACCCATGAAAACATGGTCTGACATTAAGGAACAATTTTGGAAGACTTTTCAAGAGCTCAGCTGTTCATTAATAAACCTGTTGCCATGCTCAACAGGAACTAATAAAAGGGTAGAGCCACTGAGCAGGAAACATTTAATTAAAGGCACAAGAGCCCTGAAATACATCAGTAGTGCTTGGGGTGCCCACACTGGACAGACTGGCACTGCAGTCGTGGTAAAGATGGCAAATGACCACAAATCTGAGGGGAAAGAAATAGGAGGAGAACATAGAAACCACTGCACGGCAATGGTATGTCACCAATATAATCTGGATTTTCTGTCAAAGGGTGACAATTCCAGAAAAAAGGGCTAGTACAGAAGCAAGTTGTGCTGGTGCTTCGTGCATAGATGGGAAGCACATGCACTTGGACCAGAGTCATATCTATTATTTCTTTTTTGCCTACAATCCTGTACATACTTGCTTTAGGACAAACTCATAGGGAGTTCCTTCTGAGTAAGCTTGTATAGGAGAGGCTGATGCACATCTCACAACGTAGAAGTTTGCTTTGGAGAGTGTCAAGCTACTTCCTTTCTTTTAAATGTGGATTTGCCGAGTTGGGGGGGGGGGCAACAGCTGGGCCTGATCAGAGCAGGCCAAAGAGCCTTCACACTTACATCAGTGAAGCCAAAAAGCCCCAGAGCACACAGTCTTGGCTTAAAAGAGCCTCACATTTTTGCAAAATTACTCGCAGCTCTATCGAGTTACGAGTCATTTTTCACTGGGAATGGGATCCAAAACACATACGGCTCTTGTTGTATTTTTAATGGACGGGGGAGGGGAAATAACGCTGTTTCCATTAGCAAACACAGGGAAAAGACCACAAGGAGCAGAGATGCACAATGTTCCTTCCTCGAATATGGTAATCCACCCTTGCAAAGGAGTGATATTGATATCCCAGAAAAAAGAGGTCAGTTTAAAAATCTCAAAGGAAATGTGTTGGGTTTTGTGTGTGTGCTTTTTTTTTTTAAATTCAGCCACACAGCAATGGAAATTTATTGTCCATACTTGGACAAGCAGTTTCCATTTTTTAACTGCTCTGGTGGGTAAACATAAGTAATTGATTCCATCCCATTTATTACACTTGCGTCCTCTGGACAGAGACCCAAATGATTGACTTGAAGGAAAGAAAAGTAGTTTAGTGGGCAAAAGGTTGAAGGGAAAAATAAAGTTAATTCACCCACAGAATTGGAGCCAAACCAAAACTTCAGCCGTGGCCAACAAGAAATAACAGATGGTTAAGGAGGTTTCTAAAGCAAAGCTTTTGTGGAGAAATCTACAGCTGTAAATCTTGATCAAAGCAGAGGACCCAAGGAAAAGCTGACTGGCCACAATTGGCAAAGCTGCCCTCTTCAATTACGGATATATGTTTACTTTAGGTATATTTGCACCTTCCCTTCCTCCAAGGGGTCCAAGGACGCGGGCAAGTGCTCCTTATCCGTGACCCCACACACACACACACACACCAAATGAGCACACCAGACAGAAGCTGGGGTTTAGGTCACTTTATTTAAGAATAATTGATAATTGAGGGCAGGCGGGCGGGCAGGGATCAAAGAAAAACGTCCAGGACTGAGGGGAACGAATGGCGCACGTTCGTCTAACCCCCACCCCTCAGTCCCGCTCTGGAAACCAGGCAGCCAATTGGCTGTGCTGATTTTTGTGCCTCCCTCAGGCACGTAGGGGAGGTGACAGGCGACCCAGTGATGTGGGCTGCCGCCTTTCTATTCTGTCTTCAAAGGTGGTGTCTGGCCCAGAGTCACCCAGGAAGCTACTCAGATGAATGGGGATTTGAACCTGCGTTTCCCCACTCCTATGCCAATATGCTATCTGCCACACTACATTGGCTCTTCTTAGAGATTGTATACTTATCATCTGTCCCATGTATTTAAGGACATGGGTGCTCACAGAATGCACACCTCCTGGCCCCTCCACTCTTGCCTGGGCACTGCTAGTTAATTGTGTATGTGTGAGTTTGAACTGCCCCTCTACAGACACTCCAAATATAATAATAATAATAATAATAATAATAATTATAATAATAGAATTTATATCCCACCTTTTCTCCCCATAGGGAAATAGAACTTCAAAGTAGTACAGTGCAGTATATGGAGCTTATGTGGATGGAAATGTCAACATATTCTTCTCATGTGTGGGTAAGCAACTTCATCCAGGCACCAAGGGAAAGGCCATGGTGTGCATACACTGTGAGCACGCACATCCTGAAATACATGGGACTACTATTGATAATCTTCAGACAATAATGTCTCATCTCAACTGGCCAAATGCTGTCCAGTTGATGCTTGTGAGACTTAGGGAAGTCTTGAAGGTTGGGAGATTCTTGGAGGGAGGGGGTAGAAAGAAACCCACGTTTATAAACACATCCCTACATTTTTGAGGATTGTTTTTGTAGACTTTTCATGAATTTGGAAATTGTTGGAAAAAATGAGAAAAGAATTGTTCAATATAAACACCTAAATACAGTATATTAATGTTTCAGTTGCTGCTCTACAAATATGAATTTCTTTTGTATTTAAATGATGTCAGGGCAAGTTAATTTTACATTCTGTGCTCAGCTCAGGGATTATAAGAAGATTAGTACAGTCAGTATTAAAGTACCGACAGTCAAGTAAATATTTCAGATATTGCATTTTTCAATACATTGAGATCCGTTTTTCTAGGAAAAAGGTTGGCCAGGGGGTGGGGGTGGGGTGAGCGGGGAGTGTCTGTTCCACATATGTTTTTAAAATGGTTTCCATTTTGTGTTTGTATTTGTAAGTCATGCAAAATATTTTGCCATATGTTGTTTGCATTGAAGATCTATTAATCTGGTTAGGAAGTTTATTTATATGACTGTCTCCAAAGTCATTCCATGAATGGAAGCCACTTCCATTTGCAAAACGAGGGAGTAATTTTCCCCAGTCCTTCGCTCATCCTCTACTCTTGAAGAGGAAGACCCTCTGGAGCATGGTTACATGCAGCACGGGGAGGGCTGCAGAAGGAAGAGGGAAGCAGTGAAAATTTTCCCTGCCTGCACAAATAGAAGTGCTACTTATGGAAGATGTAGTTAGGATCTTATTTTATTTTAAAGCATATCCTGCTTTTCTGTCCACACTGAATAACAGAAGTAGCTAACAAAAATGAGTAAAGAATACGTAAAAAATGAACAGGCACAGTAAAAATTTTCATAATCAAATCCTCAGCAACAGAGAAAAAATACCATACAGCAAGTCCTCACTTAAAGTTTTTTCGTTATGTCGTTTCATTTTAAAGTTGAGGAAAAAAAATCGATTCCCGCCCAGGGCCACTGTCCGCGTGGAGTTTGATCATTCTCCTCCAGTCTGTGTGGGTGTTCTCCATCCCAGACAGCTTACATTTATTTCAATGTTTTATATTAAAAGTGTTTTAGGTGTTTATTTAGACGTTTGCTGATGTTTTGTGGCCAGAAATATGCCGTAAAGTTTAACTCTGGTTACGCCTGCGGTAAAATTGGTTTTGTTATATGTCGTTTTGCTTTAAACAGTTTCCAAGAACCTATTGACAACTTTAAGTGAGGACTTACTGTACAGTGAACTGCTAGGAACGCAATAGCACAAAACACCCCCCCCAAAGGCCCCCTAAACCAGGAAGGCGAACACTAGCACTGTGAAACAAGCCCGGAAGCAAACAGGGAGCTAATGCAACCAACACAGTATCAGTGTTACTCATGCCCTCAGAGCCTGGCCCCAGTCAGGAGAATTCTCACTGCTCCATTTTGTATCAAATGGCGCTTCCAAATGTTTTTCCAAGGTAGCCCCACGTAGCAAGTGTCACAGTAATCTAGCCTGGATGTTACCAAGGTACGCATGACCACTGCCAGGTCGTACAAGGTTCTCATTAGGGAGCGTTTTGAATGAAAAAGCTTGGAAGCAAGCAGGCACCAGCCATATGCAGCTGTGCAGGGATTTGGTCACTAGATGGAATATTTACAGGTTCTCAGGGAGTTAAGAAACGCAGGAGAGGGATCAGGAGGGTTGGTATTACTACAAAAGAAGTGAGTCTTCACAACTCAGAATTCACAATTATTTTAAACTAGGGCCGTCATTTTCTGCCTTGAAAATGCCCTGGTTTTGTCACTTGATCCCCCCCCCCTTTCCTGAACAAGTTCCAGTGCCTCTGATAGCTGTACAGGCACACAGAGTTAAAGTGCATAGGCTTCTTATGGTATAGGACAAGATGATGGGAAAACATAACTTGAGTTTCTTTCTGTCAGGCAGCTGTTGAATGAAAATAAAAACCAGGGAAAAAGAGCCCTCCAAGGTGCGAACAGATGGGGGGGGGAAGTGAGTAACAGATCACTTAGTATGACAAACATATATTATGGAATTATATAAAATTTATAGTTCACTGCAGACAAACACAAACAGTGCACATATATCCAGAAGTATCTTGTACTCCTCCAAAGTCTATAAATCCTCAGAAGATCATGTCAGACTTGCTGGTCTCAGATCTACTTTGTATGCTCTGAATTGTTTACAGTCTATTCATTGACAAAACATGTTCTGCTGTTAAGCTGGATTTCAAATCCACTTTTATTGTGTTTTTCTACTCCAACAGGATGCTGGCTTTCAACTTGTTTTAGCAGAGCTTCCGTCATGAAATGTGAATGTGGATCATGGATGGTCCAAAAATGCTACATACAAAATACAAAAATACTATGGGCAGCCCAATCTTATTCTGCCCTGGCGTAGGCTCTTCAGCATGGGCTGTGCGGCCCACACTGAATCATGGAGGCCCTGGCTGGAGATCTACTCAGGGTATTTGCCCACTGACCCCAGCCCGGGTAAGCCCCCAGCCACAATGGGGCTACTCGGTTCTCTGCCAGCTCTTTAGCTGGCGGAGAATCAAGCAACACCATGTTGGCTACAAGGGCCTGGGAAGGAGGATAGGCTACGATGACCCACCACAAAAACCTTAAGGAGGGTGGTGACGTCGGCTATGTCCCACTGCTGCTGCCAGGAAAAAGGTTCATCTGAAACCAGAAGTGTCTTCATCCAAAACCGGAAGTGGGTCTTGATCGCTTTAGAGAGCCAATCTGAAGCACGGGGAGGCCTGCAGAGGGGGCCACGCCCCCGCACCCTCCAGAGGGCTGGAACGACCCCCAGTAAGTTAAAAAAAAACCTTTGCTGTTGGCGGGCCAACACTGACTCCCCACGAGTAGGGAGAGTTCTCCCTACTCGTGAGGAGAACTTTGAGAACCACTAGTCTAAAACATTGTTTATCCATACAAAAATAATTGCAGAGCGTACATTACGAAGTCCTTTCTCTTTCAGCCTCCTCCCCCAGCTGCCATTGCCGCCTCTTCCTCTTTGTCCAATCCTACTGCTCCACAGAGGGAGAAGGGAGGCAAGTGAGAAGAGGTACCTGCTCTTTCTCACTCCTGTTGCCATAAACTTGGAAAAGGCAGATGAGAAGGCAACAATGGTGAGGTGTAGCAGCAATGGCACATTTGTGGTCATCAGTAGTGTATCCCTTGTTGAGGACTGAGTCTAGACAAGTGCCCACAAATGATGACCCTGATTCCAGCCCTGCTGAAGTGCAGAAGTCTTACAAGAAAAATGTTGGCAACCCTAAATACACCGAGGCCTACCAGGGTATTGCCCCTATAATAATGTGCTGCTTTATGGTTAGGAGGATCCATTACATAAAGAGGAAGGAAGAAGACTTTGCCTGCTCCACTCTGACAACAACAGATCTCCTTTGGGGACCAGAAGCCACATCTGCAGTGGAACGACACCGCTTCTTATTCCCCTTTGCAGTTTCACAGCCCTGTTTTGCCATGGTAGTTCCAGTTATGTGTGTGAAAGGAAATTTAGTTTATCACCACACACAACTGCTGCCAAGTCACAAAGCAAGCCAGTAAAAGCCCCTAAGGACTGGTGAAAAATATATTACTTTGCCGGCATGAATGTATAGCACGCACTATGCCTTACTACATTTCTCGACATTAACCAGATGAGCGCTAAACTTGATTTCCTTCTGCTGGTATCAGTGCAGCGTTTGAAATTTCTTTTCCACCTTGATGTTTGTTTCTTGGAACTCAGCTACAGGTCTCTTAAAGGGGGGGTGATCTGCAATGAGAGGGCAAAAGAGAACTCTCAGGAATAATTGGATAAAAATGGTTATCCCTAGCTGGGAGGGATGAGAAATGTTTTAGTTGTCACTGATTGGCACCAGAAGCAAAGCTTTCCTCTCTATTAAACACAGCTGTTTGTCAGGCATATTCATTTCCTTCTTGGAGGAGGGGAAAGCAATCGATTACCCAGGAGTGTTATGCATATCAGAACCATGGGCTGCTCACAGCCATATTTTTTTCAGTTTCTCTTTACATGTCTGTAAGACGTAGCATTAGAAACCCTTGCATATAACAAAAAGAGAGCTGGTGTTGCATGGCGGCGAAATGACTGACAACACAATCATAGACCAGTCTACTCAGAAGTAAATCCCATTGAGTTCAATGGAACTTACAGCGCAATCTGACTTAACTTTTGTGCCGGTTTAACCAGCGGCACAGCGAGAACGGGAGGCCCCAGAACGGAAAAGGGATTCAAATCCCCTCCAAAAGAGGAATTCAAAGGGGATTTGAATCCCCTTTCCATTCTGGGGCCTCCCATTCTCCTTGCGCCGCTGGTTAAACCGGCACAAAAGTTAAGTTGGATTGCGCAGTAACTCTCAGGAATGTATGTCTAGGATTGCGACCTGAGCTGTAAATCAGGGTTTCACAAGTTCAAGTCTCCCTGCTTGCTTGATCTTACTAACAGCGCAATCCTGTGTAACTCTTGCACCAATGTAACAGTAGATTCACTGGTGTAAGTGCACTTATGCCAGTGTAACTTGCCGTACGCCGATGGATGCAAAATGGAAACCAGCCTAACCCCTCTCAGATGCCGTGCACATGCAGTTTGGATGCAGAATGAACACCAGCACAACTCTGCCAGCGTAGGGGGCATTCCGGGGATGTCCGAATGCCCCCAGAATGCCCCCTGCACCGACAGAGTTGCACTGGCATCTGAACTGCGTCTGAGAGGGGTTACACTGGTGTCTCTCCTGCATTCATTGACGTACAACAAGTTATACCGGCATAAGTGCACTTACACCGGTGAATCTACTGTTACACCGGTGCAAGAGTTACAGAGGATTGCGCTGTAAGTGACCTTAGAGAAATCATATCTTACCTCCCAAGCTGCAATATGAACATCATAATCCTGATTTTACCTTGCACTGTTGTAGTAAAAACAATGTCAATATAATATCTGTGAATTCATTTGCACACTCTGAAAGCATTACACAAAAATGCTGAGTGTCATTATTAAAAGCATTTGTAACTTCCAAAGAGCGATCTTTGGTTAACAGCAACAATCTTGTAAAACAAGTACTGTACTCTCTCTCTCTCTCTCTCTCTCTCTCTCTCTCTCTCTCTCTCTCTCTCTCTCTCTCTCTCTCTCTCTCTCTCTCTCTCGCTGTGGAACAGATTCCCTGGAACAGAGTTGTGATCCTCTCCTTTTATTGTATTATCAGTCCTCCCCAAAGACCACTGTGAAGCTGAACTTTTACAAAGAATGTGGAAAAATATCCTCCCACAACTTATCAGGATTTATGATATTGTATTATCACAATTGCACAATTTGCATTATCTGTGACTGCCTAGACGACTTATCTTCCTTCCTACTGTTCTTCCTGGACATGAAGATATCCAGTTATTAAAGTTCTGCTTCTTTGAAAAGACAATTATATTTTTGCTTAAGGAAAATATAAGGGTGGGGCGAGGCTCTTGTACAAGTTAGCTCAAATACCAGTGTATTGTTTTTCCATGTTCCGTAGAGCATGTTGACCCTTCCATGTGGGCAAGAGTTGTCCTTTGAAATTGCTTCTGAAGGTCTCTTGCTTTTTCAAGCAACGTTCCTCATAGGTTTCTCTGCAGAGCATAACCTACCTGCTTTGTACAAAAGAATACTGCTCTCTAGTGGAATATGGGTAAAAATTCTATGACCTCACTTCTTACCTTGCATTTCTTGGCTGTTTGCAAGATGAGAGCCTGTGTGATTTGGTTAATCTGAGGTAGGATGACCAACTGATCTGAAACAGAAAATGGCCTGACTGACGTGATGCCTTTGAGCTGCAGAAATCAGCATTTCCTGGAATGGAGCTACAACGTTATAACCTGTCAATAGTTGCAGAGCAGAAGACTGCTGTTTAGAGACAGCTACAGGACCCAGTTAAAACGTTGGCAGCCCTACTCTGAAATGTCAGTTTATGATATATGACTGGAAAGCAAATGCTACCATCCCGTACAGGGACTGCTCTTCTCATTAAAGGTGGTGTTTTTTTTGAAGCCACTTTACACCTAAAATAGTTTACTACTCTTTGGAAACTGAAACCAGTCTGTCCTTCTTTATCCCTTCCTCTAAACACAGTACGTATAAAAGAGAGTCTGGAACTAATAGCAATTTAATTTGCCCAGGAACTCATAATAATTTAACTTGCATAAGGTTAATTTGAGAGTGATTAATAGCAGCATTTATAGAGCTGGAAATTTTTAATAACATCTCACTCAGGAATTTATGGCCCTAATGCTTCATAGCCAGGGTGTGCTTGGGTCTTGCAGTCACCACTTATTTTGCAGTGGCAGGAAAAAAAAGGCAAATTGCTTAGTAAATGGCTTGGTCCAACAGCAGATGTGTTGCCGGAACAAATGTGACATACTGTGTTTTCTCCCCTTCGGGCTTGCTGCAGATTTGCCATAGATTTGGCTGGACAGGTCGTGGATCACCACTCCTTTGAAAGTCTGATTTGCGATCATGACTTGCAGTAAACCAGTGGGCCGGCAAATCTGCTCTCTGGACAAGTTTCAAGTCAGCATATGTAGCAGGACCAAAATGAGCACAGATTGGAATGTGCTGCTAAGGGTGCATTTGAAACAGGCATGCCCTGCTTACCGTCTTACAGTATTTAAATCAGGAGTCAGCTGTTCTCAGAAGATTTATTTTCAATATTCCCTTATCCTTAGGCAGTTGGTAGGAACTTATGTTTTTCCTTTAAAAAAAAAACTTCTGTATCCAAAGAATGTCTAGTACTTGTTTTGTTTTGGGGAGGCAAGGACAGTCATGGGGGATTGGTATATTAGAGGCTTTTCTGGAAATCACTTGGTTCAAGTGCCATGCAGAGAATGTTAATATTATGTTGTAATGTAAGCATAACCGTTTGGGAAAATCAGGTTTTAAAACATGTAGCTCTGAAATGCTTTTATACCAGTTATATACGGTGCAAAGTGTAAGGTGCACATGGATCCCAGTGGATATTTTCTATTCCTGCAGGATGGTATCTGGTACAAAACAGGCCTGTCAGTAGCTGATACTCATGGACATAGAACCTCAATTCATAAACTCCATGGGCAGAGACTGCTACCTCCACTGGCAGCCCATCCATGAGGCTGACGGATGGCCCAATCCTATCCAGGCCGGCTGACATTCTAGTGCCTCTTCCACTGGTGCTGACTGCCATAAAACAGTCAGCGCCCATTGTAAAAGGCGCTTTTCCAGTGCACTCAGTAGTGCACTGCTGGTGGGAAGGCCTGCATCGTTTGTTTTCCCGCCACCTGCCAGAACAAGTAAGTGAGTGGGGGAGGTGGGAGGGGATGGGGAGGGTGGAATGAGGACAGGGAGGGCCGAAACTGGGCAGGGAGTAGGCGTAACAGGGTTTGGGGAGACTGTGGGAGGGGATAGATCCGGCGACGATGGGCTGGCATATGCCAGATCCTATTCCCCTTTCCTGCAGCCTCCCCACCTCCTTTCTCTCCTCGGACTTGTGCTAGTGAAATCACTAGCATAGTTCTGAGGAAACCCATTGTGGAGCAGGAGGCTTACAGAGGCAAAAGGGTATTTAAGTACCCTTTTGCCTCTGAAGCCTCCCGATTCGTCCCACCACCACCACCACCAGCAGCAGCAGCAGCAGCAGCAGCCTGCTGGATACAGCACAGCCATTTTTGGCACAGCTGCACCAGTGGGGGGGGAGGATATGATTGGGCTCTGAGACAATTGGCTCAGGTGGCAAATTGGCAGAGACTGCTTCACTACTTGTCCTGCTCCCGGGATATGAAAAGAAGGAGTTGAAAGGAAGTGTGGATGGGAGGAAAATGGTAAGTTAGAGCATCTGCCAATGAGGAGGAGAAGGAGCAGTAGTGGCTGCTAGATAAGGGGGCACCACTTGTTACAGCAAGGTTGATTGGCTTTCAGTCTGGCCCTTTGGCTGGCAGGATAATAGGTGGATTTGGAGTTATACTAGGTGTCTATGTATTCATGACAAAATAAACTTCTGTACTGCATTACACGTTTTGTTTGTTTTGGCATTTGTTCCTGCATGAAGTTTCTTCCCATACAGGGAAAGACAGTGTGTGTGTGTGACAACATTGCCCTTTGAGAATTACTTTAGTGCAGGCCTTGCTTCAAAGCATGTGGACTTAGCCCAGTCCTAAGGATCAGCTTAAACTGTCATTTTGCAAGTACTGCTATGCTACTGTAATGCTCTGACTATTGAAGCTACCAAGATTTCTCTATTCTCTCCCTTATTACTAGGAATGGCTGCTGCCACTTTCAATGGGTTTCTACAAACTCTGTGGTCCAAAATGTGCAAAGCAATGGGAAGATACTTGGGTCTTTACTTCTACACATTAGAACAAACGGTTCTTGCATGTTGTAACATGCTGCAGATGGGCCACAAGGAGAATGTGAGAAACACCACTAAACTCATGATAGGTCAGGAGGTGTGAATGGGTGTTGGGGTTACACCATCGATTATGGCATAATACCAGCAGGATGATATTCACAAACGTGATCCTCTGTGCTTCAGGGATGGAGCAATGATTCCTCTGCATGGGCTGTATCTGATTCACATATTACCATAACTGGGAATACCGTATACCAGGGATGTGGATCAGGTCTCTGACTCCAAGTCTTGAGTCAAGTCCCAAGTCTTTGCCCCCAATCTTTGCCCCAAAGTCTTTGGTTGCGAGCTGCAAGTCCCTATCTATTTAATGGGGAAAACGGATTTAAACCTGAATAAAATTTGACTTGTCATAAAAGGCTCCAAGTCTCGAGTCAAGTCTTTCGAGTCTTTTACAATCGCCCAAGTCCGAGTCGAGTCATTGACACGACTTGAGTCTGACACAAGTCCGAGTCAATAGACTCAAGTTTACATCACTGGAATATATTATGGTGGTGTTGTGTTCATCTGGATATTTGGAGGGATATCTGACTGTCCTGCCAGGTTATGCTATCTCCCAGTGGACAGGTTTCTTTCTATGTTCCTCATGCTTTGTAGTTATGGAGTCTAGTTCTTCGAGACTGAATAATCCCCTTCTTAAAAAGGAGAAGAATGTGGTGTAGGCAGAGAAAAGGGAGTTGGTTAAACTGTATGGGATAATTATGTCCAGTTCAAATTCTTATGCAAATAAATATGATTTCTCCTCTAAAGTTTCTTGCTTGTTTGCCTATTTGCTTGTTTATACAGAATGGTTTTAATGAGAGTAGGAATGAAAGGAATTAACTGGGAACAAAAAAGCTTACCATCTGGAACACCAGAGAATGGGTAAACTGAAGTGTTCTGTATAAACATTGACATTGCACATAACAACAATGGAAAGCAAGCATACAGTCATTTTATTACATGTATTTTGAGATACATGAAAAGACTCGATGGAACAAGGAATAAATGTCGTCGAAAGCCTTTGAAATCGCAACTTTTGGGGTGTGTTTTGGGAGAAAAAAGGTTTATTTCAAAAAGTGAGTATATGTGGAGCATATGATTTTTGTGTTTCTGCAAAGAACAGCTCTACTATGTATAAGATATATAGATGCTCTCATTAGTTCAATGTACATACATAAAGGTTAATGTCACTAATAAAAAGGGTTTCATTAGATATTGACGGTGACGGGCAACTGCCTGTCGCCCGATTTGCCTCCGCCCCCCCCCCGCGAGGAGCAGGGCAGCAGGCTCGGCGTGACTGGCCGGAGGGCTGGGGGGGCGGGGCGCGCAGGGCCGTTTCGGCCGGCGGGCCTTGCGCCTCCCCGGTGCACGGCTGGACGCTGACCTGGGGAGACGCTCGCGGGAGGAAGCGGCTGTAGGGACTCGTCTTCGGCCTGTGTGGGCCTGTCCACGGCATTTTGTCCCGTGCGCGTCTCCGGGGGACGGGCTGGCAGCGCTCCGTGCGCTCTACAGCTGACTTGGCCGTTGGGGCTGAGGAGAGCGGTGGATTGCCGCTCGTGCTGTCCTCGTTTGCTGCTTTCGGCTGCGGTGGAGGGCGCTTGGAGCTTCTCTCGCAGTCGGGTCGTCGCTGCAGTTGCATCATTTCAGCAGCTTGGGGCACCGCATCGCGGACGAAGACAGCTGCTGGCACCGGGTTTGATATTCGAGCAGTGGTCATGCCCAAGAAGCAACAAAAGAAGGGGGGTAGAGCTCCCAAGCGGCCCGCTCCCTCCCAGGCGGCCCCTCCCTCCTCTGATGAGGAGGATGATGCAGGCCAGTTGCGGGCTTTGCTGGCTCGTGTTGAAGCTTTAGAGAGGGAGAAAGAGCAACGGGAGGCTGGGCTGGGGGATGGTGGGGAGGTCTCCATGGGCCCTCCGGCTCAGCGCCAGTTCACGAGGCCTGGGCGGGGTAACCGTCTTAAACTACTTTCTCCTAGGCTGGATGCCTCTGTGGTCAAGAGAAAAGGGGTTGCTGGGACTCAGGTGCCTGTGTCGGGCACTGGAAAGGCTGACGTCCACAGGCAGGCTGAGCAGGAGTTGGGGGAGGATTCTGTGGCCCCTGGTCTGGGGCCCGCTGTGCCGGCGGCTGAAACTACAGGTGAGCAGTCTGCCTTGCTGGCAGGTGTCGCAGGTGTGTGGGATGGTAGTCCTGGGTTCGGTACAGGGATGGCTCACGCATTTCCTTCTTCGCAGTCCTGGCCTGGCTGGGGGTTCTCCCCCGGTGGGGTGGCTCCTACGGGTGGGGCGGCTGTGCCGGGGGGTGGGTGGCCTCAGGCGTTTGTGCCGTCGCCGGCCGGTGGTCCAGGGGCGCTGTATGGCTCCGTGGCGCCCCCGGCTGGGGGTGCGCCGCAGGGTCCTGCCGTCCCCTGGGCTCCAGGCAATTCTTTGCCCGCTGAGATTTATGCTTTTGGTCCGTCTTTCCCTGGGGGCTGGGGTTTCCCTGTGGGGGCTGGGACTCAGGGACAGTGGGGCGGCGTGGCCGACAGGCCTCGCTCGTCCTACGGCGACCTTGCATTGCCTTTGGGGGGGCACCTTGCTTTGTCGGTTAAAGAAAAGATTTGGAGGGGGGAGTTTGTGGATGTTTTTAGCCTCCTCCAGGCGGAACCGGAGCAAGTTCCCCGGGTGGGAGAACCTGCACGGGATCAGGAGTTGGTCAGGAGACGGCGCATAGATAGGAATTGGACCAACTGGCTTAATGGCTTTTTGATCTATTTCGCAGTTTTGCTGCAGGCGCACCCGGCACGGGCGCCGGCGTTGGTTAAGTACTTGGATATTGTGCACAAGGCTCATCATGACTACGCCGGCCCTGCCTGGTGTTTGTATGATGAACACTTTCGCTTACGTGCCTCGCATGACCCCGCCCTTGATTGGCGTGTGCCCCAATGGGAACTGTGGGTACAAATTGTAGTCCCGTCCCGCCCGATGCAGGGTGATCGGGCTGATAGCGGACACTTAATTGCTCGTAATGCAGGGAACCCAGTGCGCGTTACGGCGGGCACGCAGGGGGTTCAACCCCCCCGTGTGTGCTACGAGTTCAATTCCACGGGAAAGTGCGGTAAGTCTGGGTGCTCCTTTGTGCATGGCTGTAGCCTCTGCGGGGGGAAGCATGCCGTGTCTGCCTGTCAGAAAATGGGCTGGTTTAAGCACGGCAAAGGAACTGGGGGACAGGGCAAAAAAGGAGGGGGTCCCCCCCCCTCAGCCCAACCTCAGTCTGGGTAAGGCTTGTTCCCCGGTTAACCTCGATGTTTTGGCTGAATTGGTTCGGTTTTACCCCCGTAGGGAGGATGCTAGTTATTTGTTGGAAGGTTTTCGTCTTGGTTTTCGGATTCCGGCCCCGCCCCCGGCGGGCCCTCGGATGTCCCGTAACCTGCGCTCAGTGCAGGGTCTGGAGGCGGTGGTTGAACGGAAGATTGCTAAGGAGGTGCGGTTGGGGCGAGTGGCCGGTCCTTTCCCGGCCCCTCCCTTTCCGAACCTGGTTGTATCGCCTCTTGGCGTAGTTCCGAAGAAACGGGCTAATGAGTTTCGCCTTATACATCATCTGTCCTTTCCCAGGGGTGCGTCAGTCAATGACGCCATACCTCATCACCTTTGTTCTGTTCGCTATACGTCTTTGGACGAGGCGATCAGACTGGTTCGGGCTCAGGGTCCTGGCGCGCTTATGGCTAAGGCCGACATTGAGGCGGCTTTTCGGTTACTTCCTGTTCACCCGACCGACTTTCCGTTGTTGGGGTTCTCTTTCAATGGTGCATACTACGTTGACAAGGCCCTTCCTATGGGCTGTGCGGTTTCGTGTGCAGCTTTTGAAAAATTTAGTTCGTTCTTGCAGTGGGTGGTTCAGTGTCGGTCGGGGTGCGACTCGGTTGTTCACTATCTGGATGATTTTCTTTTTCTTGGCCCGGCTGATTCGGGTCAATGTGCCTCCTTGTTGGTAGTTTTTCAGGACGTGTGTGCCGCCCTGGGTGTGCCCCTGGCGCCTGACAAGACAGAAGGCCCTGCTTCCTGCCTTACCTTCCTTGGTATTGAGTTGGATTCGCGGGCGGCGACAAGCAGGCTGCCCTTGGACAAGTTGCACAGGCTTTGTGGTTTGTTAGAGGAGGGTCTTGGGGCCAAGAAGATCACCCTGCGGCAGCTCCAGGTCCTTGTGGGGCACCTGAATTTTGCTTGTAGGGTGGTGTCGCCAGGGCGGGCTTTTCTGCGGCGGCTTTGTGATGCTCTCACAGGTCTTCGGCTTCCTCACCATAGGGTCCGGGTGTCGGCTGCCATGCGCGCCGACATGGAGATGTGGCTGCATTTCTTGCGTCATTTTAACGGGTTGTCTTTTTGGCGGTCTGAACGGTTGTTGGAGGCTGAGTTGCAAGTGCACTCGGATGCGGCCGGGGGTGCGGGCTTCGGGGTCTTCTTCAGGGGCAGGTGGTGCTCTGCACCGTGGCCTGATGTGTGGGTTCAGGAAGGCGTCACCAGGGATCTTACCTTCTTGGAGCTGTTTCCGTTGGTGGTCGCGGTGCACTTGTGGGCGGAGGATTTCCGTGACTCGACGGTGCGTTTCTGGTGCGACAATCTTGCAGTGGTACAGGTCGTCAACCAGCAAACGTCGCGCTCCCCCAGAGTTATGCGGCTCGTTCGGGTTTTTGTTTTACAGTCTTTGCGGTTGAATTTCTTGTTTGTTGCTAAGCATGTTCCTGGTCTTCAAAATGACTTAGCCGATGCTCTCTCTCGCTTTCAGATGCAGCGTTTCAGACGCCTGGCGCCGTCGGCGCGGAGAGAAGCGGATCCCATGCCTTTGTGGCTCTGGAGCCTTGGCTCCTCAGAGCTCAGGGGGCTATATGGGCCTCATTAGCCACCCACACTCGGCAGAGCTACAAAGCTAAGGCTGGCGATTTTGATCTCTTTCGGGGTGCGGTGGGGTTGCCTGTTGCATGGCCTGTCCCTACTGAGCATATTATGCGCTTTTTGCTGCATCTACGGGATTCGGGCCTTGCTGCCCGGTCCATTGCAGTATATTTGTCTGCTTTGGCATTTTCCTCGAAAGCGCGGGGCTTTGCTGATCCCACAGGGGATTTTCGGGTGCGGAGAATGCTTGAGGGATTTAGGCGTGCCTGTCCTCCTCAGCGTGATCAGCGGAAGCCTATCACAGTCGCCATGCTGCACGGCTTCTGTTTGGCTTATCGTTCCGTGTGTTTTTCGCCGTCAGAGGCGGTCCTGTTTAAGGCCGTGACCCTTACGCTGTTTTTTGGTGCCTTTCGCCCCAGTGAAATACTGGCACTGTCGGTGTATGAAGGTGGGGTAAGTGTCGTGCAGTTTGAGGACGTCCGTGTTGAGGATGGGCAAGCGATCCTTTTCTTGCGGAAGTCTAAGACGGATCAACGGGGGGTGGGGCAGCGTGTGCGACTGGCGCCAGCTAGGAACCCAGTTATCTGCCCCGTCGGGGCCCTGAGGGAGTTTATTCAGGATAGGCCTCAGCTCTCTGGGCCACTGTTTATTCACGCGGATGGCACCCCCATTACGCTCCACCAATTCCGGGCTGTTTTTTACCGTAGCTTGGACTGGATGGGGGTCCGGCGGGAATTCTATTCCCTCCACTCCTTCCGGATTGGTGCTGCTTCTGCTGCTGCCGCAGCGGGGTTCTCTGCGGAGGATATCCGACGCATTGGCCGCTGGAGGTCCGGTGCGTTCAAATACTATCTCCGCTAGGCGGAGTTATGGGGGGGCGTGCCTGTGACTGGGTCCCTGATTTGCTGTTGGCGGCTCCTGTAATTGCGATTGGGGGAAGGTCCCTGGGTTTGGTAAGTTTGCGGTTGTGTGCAGTGTTGGGCTCCCTCGGGGGGGGGGCGCATTGGGTTTGCTTGGTTTGACGAGTTTATTGTTATGATTCTGTTTTCTCTCGTTGGCAGGTCGCCATGGGCTTCACCCCGCCAATGTGCTCATCTGCGGCCATTCGCTTATCTTTTGGGCGCGGAAGAGTGCGGCTTCAGGAGGATTCGGCTCCCAACTGGGGTTGGGGGACGTGGCTAGAATTTCCTGGGTGGCTAAGCGGGGTATGATGTGGGGTCAACTCATGCCACTGTTCCTTGAGTTCTTGCGGGGCGGCTCCCCTCCTAGGGTTTTGGTGCTTCACCTGGGGGAGAACGACCTGGGCCGGAGGACTACGCTGTCCTTGCGGCTTCAGGCCCGCAGGGACCTTTACATGATCTCGTGGTTATGCCCTGGGATCGTGTTGGTCTGGTCCGGTTGGCTCCCTAGGAGGGTTTGGCGCTATGCCAGGAGTGTCCGTAAGATGGACATTGCCCGGAAGAAAACTTCCGCTTACCTTGGGAGGGTGGTTGTCGCCCTGGGTGGGGTTGTCATTTCGCACCCCGGGATCGTCTGTAGGCTGCCCAACCTGTTCCGGGACGATGGGGTGCATCTTTCTGCTGATGGTGCCCGGATATTCCTCAGTGATTTGCAGCAGGGCCTTCGGGAACTGTTGGCTCCCGGTGGGGCGGGGGGGGACAAGCGCTAGGCTGTCCGCCCCGTGTGGCAGGTACCGTGCGGGCAGAGTTTGTCAGGGTAGTGTTTGGCGTGCACCTCAGGCAGCAAGGTCGTCATGGAAGCCAGGACCGCTCTTCTGGGACAGGTCCGGCCCGCTGAGGCTGGCTGGCAACCATGGTGACCGGTCGGGTACTGGGGCTAGGGGGCAACCCTGTGCTCCGCCCGGCCAGCTGTCTGGATCTTCGGGTTGGCGATGATAGGTTCGCTGGGAGAAATCCGAGCGTTAACCTGGAGTCAGGTGTGACGCCCTTGGATCATGCTGATCACTTAGGGGAGACGGGCAGTTAAGCCATAAGTCTCCCCGCATAAGCCCGCACGGTTGGGGGTGGTTAGTAGGCCCTGCTGTTTAATTATGTTGTGTTATAAGATTTAATAAAGTGGCCCTTAGAATTCCAGCCTGTTGTCTTGCCTCGTTATTGGGGGGGTGTGGGGGTAATGACGGTGACGGGCAACTGCCTGTCGCCCGATTTGCCTCCGCCCCCCCCCCGCGAGGAGCAGGGCAGCAGGCTCGGCGTGACTGGCCGGAGGGCTGGGGGGGCGGGGCGCGCAGGGCCGTTTCGGCCGGCGGGCCTTGCGCCTCCCCGGTGCACGGCTGGACGCTGATTCCCACCCACCCTCCCGGTGTCAGTTCGAGCCTGGCTGGCCGCCTGATAAGGGGCCGGGTAGGAATTTTTTGGGTTGCTGGCGCATTGGCACTTGCTCGCAGCCTTTTTTCGCCTACCCCGAACTGTTGACTGGGAGGCGGGTTTAAATAGGTTTTCATCTGGCAGGTCACTTTGGCAGGTACCGTGCGGGCAGAGTTTGTCAGGGTAGTGTTTGGCGTGCACCTCAGGCAGCAAGGTCGTCATGGAAGCCAGGACCGCTCTTCTGGGACAGGTCCGGCCCGCTGAGGCTGGCTGGCAACCATGGTGACCGGTCGGGTACTGGGGCTAGGGGGCAACCCTGTGCTCCGCCCGGCCAGCTGTCTGGATCTTCGGGTTGGCGATGATAGGTTCGCTGGGAGAAATCCGAGCGTTAACCTGGAGTCAGGTGTGACGCCCTTGGATCATGCTGATCACTTAGGGGAGACGGGCAGTTAAGCCATAAGTCTCCCCGCATAAGCCCGCACGGTTGGGGGTGGTTAGTAGGCCCTGCTGTTTAATTATGTTGTGTTATAAGATTTAATAAAGTGGCCCTTAGAATTCCAGCCTGTTGTCTTGCCTCGTTATTGGGGGGGTGTGGGGGTAATGACCTGTCCACACCGCCTTATAATTTACACTATCCTTGAGCAGGAAGAGACTCATCATGCTCATCCCCCCGGCATTAGGTTTCTCTAGATCTAATTGTGATCAATGTTCTTTAAAGCTTCCAGAGAAGAGATGCTTTGCCTGCACTTGACAGCATGTCCTGTTGTGGGTACATAGTCCTTCAGAGACGGAGGTAGCAATGCGCATTGCTTTCTCTCTGCTGATGGGCTCCTATGACGAGGGGGCGGGGCGCCTAGTGCAGGAGAGTAACGGTGGGGCGGAAAGCTGCAGAACTTAGCTTTCCATCCCACCTCCAACGACGCCAGTGGCCACAACCCTTCTAACAAACAATTCCATTCTTTTTCCTGTTTCTATTGATCAGACTTGCACAGTCTACAGATAAACCTGTTAAGATTATGTTTACTACATCTGTGTTTCTGTGACTGAGATCTATCCACCCATACCAGAAGCTTCAGGGGGATACTTATACATACCGTCACCCCTCATCTTAGGCACAGTTGACTTGCATGAATTCAACTTCATGTAGTCAGCAAACCAAAAGCAAACCAAAAAAGCAGTTTAAAGAGTGCAGGTGCCTGCCATTCCTCTTACTAATACATTCCTGAGAGTGAGCGTGAGATCAAAGCATGAAGCTGCTATTCCCTCCGGTGGTTTCAGTTCCTGCCAGTCTCTAGTAATTTTTAAAGAGACAGTGCGTATTTTCTGGATGTAAGGGATATTTAAGGCAATTTTGAGTATAGGTAATTTTAGCTTTATTATTAATTATTATTAAAAATATTTATATACCGCTTTTCAACAGAAAGTTCAGAAAGTGGTTTATAGACAAAATCAAATGATTCAATGGCTCCCTGTCCCAAAAGGGCTCACAATCTAAAAAAATGCAAAATACCACCAGCAAACAGCCACCAGAAAAGACACTGTGTTGGGGTGAAAGGAGGGCAGTTACTCTCTCCCTGTTAAATATAAGAGGAGCACCAATTGAAAAAGTGCCTCTTGCCCAGATACCAGGGGAACACACTGACTCTGGAATGCCACCCTTGCATAAGATGAGGGGTAACTCTACATGTGAACAGAGCCATCTCACCCAATCCCTGTTCCTTTCAGTGTTGAGACAACTCTACAATCATGTGAAAGTTCAGTGTGCATCAGAGTTCTGTGGAGCTCTGGCTCATTGGCACTGCCCTTGTCTGCATATTGCCATATTTAAGAATACCTGTACACTGGTATAGACACAGAATAGACAAAGCTGTACTCAGCTAATGTAGGTCCTTAAAATGGGTCTTCTTCCTAACCCAATTTACATTTCACATCTTTTTCTATTGCTTAATAGAGCATATTGACATTTTCCAATGGTTCCATTAATGATCCTTAATTAAGATTAATGTGTGTAAAACCTACCAAAGAAATATTGGCAAAGCTACTACCATTGTAGGAACAAGCAGTTGTTGACCACTTAGCTAGCTTAACAATGTTAAAAAGGGGAAATCACATGGAGAAATGAGAAACAGAAGCAGAAAGAATGAAAAAAACAAAACAAAATCCCTTCTTAATCATGACAGACTTCTGGGAATTAGCCATTTGGCCCTTGCATTTCTGAAAGTGAATGTCTTAAAATCAAAAGCAGCTCAGACAATCCATGGCAGAGATAATGGAACAAGAGATAAACTTAACTTTCCATTTTCCAGAATCTGACAACAAACAGGGATTGTGCAATGCAGGCTCAAGCCAGATTGTCGTGTCTCTTTTGATCTGCACATGGAAGGATTGACTCTGAAATACGTTTGTTCTGAGGCACCGGATCTAACTTAAAAAACATCTTTAGGTAGGTTAACGTTATCATGGTTCATGCAGCAGTTGAGACTTGAGTCACACTGTGTGCTGAGAAGTCCGTTTACATGGCTTTCTGACTGACTGCACCAGGTCACGTTAGTTAGTCACAGTTATAGAAGATAGCAGCATCATTTTACAGAAGTTCTTGGAACTAGCCCTTTCTGCCATTGTATCCAGGGAATTCCTATATGCCCATTGACATTTTAAGAGCATTGGCGATTCCATTTTGCAAATCTGGAAAATACCTGACCACATAGAGAGCATTAATAGGCAGGCACTGAAGCAGGAAAACTCTAACTAGCCTCATGACTCTAGGAGGACCTGGAGACCTGTTGGTTGACAACCTAGACAACAATCTAGTTATTGCAACAAAAATACACCATTGCATTCTGGAATTCATTGCCCCAAATGTGGACAGCAACCCCAATGGGAAACAATTCCAGAAATGTAAAGTCTCTTGTGAGACCAAATTGAGCCCATTTGGCAGGTCAACACTTCATCAGATGTAAACTGCAGGCTGAAAACTTACAATTTGAAGGATCATCATCAAGTCATTGATCTTCCACATCCCATACAGTTTGGTCCTTGGTAGTGACAGAATAAGGGACCCATTGACATACGAGATGAGTATAATGATGCAGCGGCGTCGTTAGATGGGGCCCCCTGTGGCACAGGGCCCCTGGCGCCAGCTTCTGGGCGGGTGCCGAGTCCGAGTCGCCTGACTCAGACTCGGAGTCCGAGCCCGAGCCTGAGTCGGTCGACCGGAGGCTCCGGCGGCCCCGCGCGACTCCTTTTCAACCCGGCTGTTTTTCTGCACATGCACTAAAACAGCCGGGTTGAAGTCGTGCGAGGTGAGCACATGGCCACCCCCCATCGCGCGCACTCACCTCGCCGCGACTCCTTTTCAACCCAACTGTTTCTGCACATGTGCAGAAACAGCCAGTCGGGTTGAAAAGGAGTCGCGCGCGACCGGGGTGAGCGGGCGCCGGGCCGGCATCACCGGCGCCCGAAGGCTGAGATAAGTGTGGGAAAAGCCCGGGGGGGAAGCGGCGCCCAGGGGGGATTTCCCGCCCAGGGGGTGGGAAATAAATAAAGTGGCGGATTTGGCACCCCCTCCAAATCGCGGCGCCGCCTTTGCCGGCGCCAGGGGGTGAGGAGGAGGCACCAATTCCAGGATGGGCCCCCTATAGGTTTAGGGCTAGGGACGCCACTGTAATGATGGGCCATGTGGAAGAGGTATAATATTGTTCAGTGTTTAAATGTGTTGATCTGAAGTGTTCTAGTTTTCCTATGTGAGCCTTAAACACCCGCATCTAAATAAGTAAATGCTACAGTACTTTCTGACCTCAAATGAAATATGTGCATAATTCAACCCATCTGAATAAGAGAGGAGGGTGAAGTGGGGAAGTCTCTTGACAGGCTTGAGCCATTTTTGAACAGCAGGTTTTTAAAGCCTCCAGATTACATACAAGGTAATAGCAGAGTACAAATGCTGCCGTTGATTGTTGGGATGCAGAGCTGGTCTTGAATATTTAAGCAACAATTGACAGTACATTCAAAGCCATGAATGGATTCCATGTTGAGGCCACACATTGGTATGTTTACTGAGAAGCAGAGTTGTTGATAGGCATTACTTTGCAAGCAGGAAAGGAATGAAAGAATCTAAAAGATCTTTCCTCTTAATGGAATTGTCAGCATTGAAAGAAACACTGTGTGTGTGTGTGTGGGGGGGGTGAACTTACCATTTTTGATCCAGGAAGAGATAAGTAAATTCACATCTCTTCCTGGATCAAAGCTGGTAAGTTCAATAAGTGAAGTGAAGTCACTTATTGTTTATTGCTTATTTTTCACCCACATCATTTTCTCACTGACCACCTGCTCCAGTCTTGCTCTGCTTTGCCATTTGTAATTTCCATTTGTGCTTAGCTTCCAAAGTGCTTTCAAAAATGTCGATCCATTTCAGGGGAAGAAGGATGAAGAAACTTGTGTCCTCAAAATAACCCTGTAAGGTAGGTGAGGCTGAGAGAGAGTGACTGGTCCCACTCCCAGGTCACCCAGGAAGCTTCATGACTGAGCAAGGATTTGAACCTGGACCCTCCATGTCTAAGTCCAACTCCAGAACCACTACTAGGGGCTCACAATATAGAACAGACATAAGGGAGACAACAGAGGAGAGTGAGAACAGTTGGGGAAGCAAACAAGGGCAGGCAGCTCAATCCAGGGCAAATCCCCCCATGGCAATGCAGCGATTGAAGTGCGGGCTGTGCTGCATCCTGCAGGGGAATTGAGCAGGCAGGAGGTCTCCTCGGGATAAGGGAACATTCATCCCCTTGCTCTGGGGAAAGCCCCAGCCCTCACAACAGGTCTATTCGAACCTGCGCAAGCTACATGTCTGGTGCAAGTCCGCATGCACCTGTGTCAGCGGATCAGGACAGGGAGGGGAATAGGATGCAGCATGTGGCAGCGCCACTGATCCCACCTACCCTGCCCCATTACACCCCCCCTCACTGCCCTCCCCCACCCTTCCCCCGGCCCTGTGCCGCTCGGCACAGAACTCACCACATCCGCCACATGTTGCTCCTTCTGCTGGTGCACGCAGGCCAATGCAGACCTTCCTGGTGGCTAGCACCAGTTCATCGCACATCATGCCAGCACGGACACCGACTAGGATTGTGCCCTTAGTTAATTTACAGGAGGGAAAGGAACCAAAGAATTATGCCAGAGTTTCCAAGAACAGGTGGGCTTTGAGAAGAGATTGCTCCTTCACTTAAGTGAAGCTTTGTGATTGTCCACATCTAGTCACATAGAGAACTGAAAGGAAGAATTTCAGGATCAGTTCTGTTTTCCTGACTTCAAAGGATTTCCAACGAAAAGCCTTCAGACAAAGCAACATTTGCTCAGTTCCCCATGCTCTCGCATTGTTTACTGATGTGTCGATTGTTTCATGTAATGCTGTTGCACATATGTTTTCAGTTGCAATTGTGCCACACCATGGATTGTTTTGATGTCTTAAATCTGCATGACTGTTTTGTCAGTATTGCATACACAATATTTGCTTAGCATTGCACTGCTTTATGAGATTGGTAGTCTTAAAGCTGCCTAACCACTGTATGGTTCTTGCACATGTATATTTGAGTTTAGCATATAAAATGGATAACATAGAAGATGATATGCAGAAATCACAAGACTACTTAATGTGTGACAAACGTTTTGGTTCTGAGTAAAAGTGTCTTGTGTTGCCAAAAGCATGATTTCAAGATGCCCACTAGAATTTTTGAAGTAGGATTCAAAATAACTAAAATCACAATATTTCCCCAAGACCTGCTTTTTCAAATGTTGACAGCATGTCTAGTCCTATCTGCTACATGATGAGTTAGGGTCCCTGTACAAGTAATGCAGAATTTCTATGAGCTCCAGAGTCCCTCAAAATCCTGTACAGTTGGACCTTTCTATCCACGTTTTTTCCACCCATGGATTTTACTCAACATGGGTGGAAAAACTGTGGAAGAGGGAGTCAATGTTTTTCAGCATTGTCGGGGGCCTGCCAGCTGCTTTCCACCTCTTGCGCGTGTCCAAACCGCTGAAAAAAAAAACAAAACCACGCAACCAGGAATCTGTTGGGGGCCTGCCAACCATTTCCTGGCGTGTTTAAACTGCTGAAAAAAAAGAAAAATGCAACCAGGAGTCTCTGGCGCCATCTATAGGTTGCTTCTGGTAGCGTTTTTTCTTTTTCTTTTTTTCCAGTCAGTTTAAACAAACTCAGGAGGAGGGAAGTGGCGAAGACGCTGGGAAAAAGGTAATGTGGCACCACTTCCCACCCCACACCGGTTATCCTAGAACACTGTTTTTTGTATCCACTGGGGTTCTGGGAACAGAACCCCAGTGGATACGGAGAATCAACTGTATTGATACGAAGCTACTCTTGGTTCTAGGGAAGCACTGCACAACCTCTGAGTGCATGCTTCAGACTATGATGTGATAAAGGCTGGATTCACATGACCAGCTTGCATAGTGATTATGTTTGACTACATTTTTCGTGTGATTAACTAATACAGTGTGCAATTGATGAGAGGCTCTTGTTCCTTAACAGCTAATATGAGATGGATGTTTCAAATGATTGATCTGTTGCATAGCAGTTGCAGTCATCCCTTTAAAAACCATTGGTGAGTGAGAGCCCAATACTATATTTTACACCCCCTGCTGAGGGTGGCAATGGGAAATGGGATCAGCACCGGGAAACAAATGTGTGCATTAGTCTTACCGGGGGTCCTGGAGCCCTCCGGAGAGTTCAGGGAGGCCTGCGCTACCCTCTGCAGGCTCCCTTGAGCTCATAAATCAGTGGCGATTTATGACCACTTCCGTTTTTCACGAAAACCGGAAGTGGTCGTAAATCACCACAGAGCGGCAATTTGAAGCTTGGGGGCTGCAGATGGTAGCACAGGCCTCCTCAAATCCTCTGGAGGGCTCGAGGACCACTGGTAAGTGCATAAATAATCTTTTAAAACTTTTTTCTCCGTGCCGGCGGCGATCCTTGGGATCGCCACTGCCCCCATGCTGTCCCTGCCCGTTAAGGGGACAGCTTTTGGTTCCAATGGTGGGTCGCGACTTGGAGAACCACTGCTCTAGTGTGTCTCTGAAAACCAGTTGCTGGTGAGCAATGGTGGGAGAGGGTCATATACCTTCATCTCCTGCTTTTGGACTCCCAGGGTCATCTAGTTGACTAGTGTGGGAAACAGGGATGTGGATCAAGTCTCTGGGTACAAGTCTCAAGTCAAGTCCCAAGTCTTTGCCCCCAAGTCCAAAGTCTTTGGTTGCGAGTTGCGAGTTCCTATCTATTTAATGGGGAAAATGGGTTTAAACCTGAATAAAATTGGACTTGTTGTAAAAGGCTCAAGTCTCAAGTCGAGTCTTTTGAGACTTTTACAATCACCGAGCCAAGTCCAATTCAAGTCATTGACACAACTTGAGTCCAACTCAAGTCCGAGTCAATAGACTCAAGTCTACATCACTGATGGGAAACAAGATGCTGGACTTGATAGAGCTTTGATCTGCTCCAATAGGGCTCTTCTTGTATTCTGATGTGCTTAGAGTGATGGACATTTTCCCCATTACCCAAGCTTCAGTTCAAAAAAGTACTTGCTTATCAGTATGAACCATGTCCTCCTTGCATACTTGTGTCACTCTAAGACATTTATTTTTCACTGAAGAGTAAATATGCTGCATATCCCCTAAATCAGGGGAGGGGAACCTCCAGCCCGCGGGCTGGATCCGGCCCGCGTGGCCATTGGCTCCGGCCCCTGGAGAGATTGCCGGGAGGCCGCCCAACCGGCCCCCGGAGGCTCCGCCAGGTCCGCGCGGAGCCTCCGGAGGCAGGGAGAGGGCCTCCACACGTCATCTCGGGCCGCCGGCTCGGCCCGTTCTGAACAGGCCCTCGTCGGCATTTTTGCACATGCGTACGAGGCCGATGAGGGCAGCTTGCCCTCATCGGCCTTGTACGCATGTGCAAAATTGCCGACGAGGGCCTGCTCAGAACGGGCCGAGTCGACGAGCGGGGAGGACGTGCAAAGGCCCTCTCCCAGCCTCCGGAGGCTTCGCGGAGCAGGGGCCCTCTCCCGGCCTCCGGAGGCTTCGGACAGTGAGTACGGAGCCTCCGGAGGCCGATGGGGGGGGGGCTAAATTAAATAATTAATTTTAAAATGGCGGCCGGCCTATTGGCCGGCCCGCAAACAAAATTTAAATATTTAAATGGCCCTCGGCGGGGAAAATGTTCCCCACACCTGCCCTAAATGCTAAATTGATTTTCTTAACTAAATTGAGAGACTAACCTTGGCTAATGATAACAACAACAAATGTTGTGTAAAGGAGAATGGGAACAGATAATTCTACCATTAACAAAACTAGGTCATCATAGAGAGTCTCTAAGGTGGCTTACGGAGTTCTACCATTAGCTGATTGAAGTTTCTGTGTGTAACACCGTTACCAGATTCATGACCTGATTCAATTAGCTAATTACTAATTCAAAGTGAATGATTTACCTTTACCTTTGAAAGTAAGTTTCATTTCCATTTTCTGCTGTTTCTTTGTCAAAGGATAGCATGTGAATTAGCTTAGGACAGTGTTGCCTTTGTGCAGTTCTTCCTTTATTCTCAGGTCACACAACATGGAGCTGAGGGCCAGCTCAAATGTTGTACACACAAGCTCTCCCTCCCTACCCCCCCCCCACTCACTTTGCAGTGGCCACTGAAAAGTATTTGTCTTGAATGGTGCCCCATGTAAGGACCAAGATGTCTGAAATTTGCCTACCATGTGTGGATCACATGTGGAAATATCCCATTCCACATGTTCAGTTGATACCTTCTTGATGTTATTATTCCTTGGCAGAGGCGTCAGGCGCCGGGAGGGCGCCGGGGCACGTGGGGGCGGGGCCAGCGTCGCGTCGACGCCCCCCTCCCGTTTTGCTCCCATTTCGGAGCCAAACCGGCTGGAGGGAGGGCCCAGACACGATGCTGCTTTGGGAGAGGGTGAGTTTCCCCGCCCCCATTCCTGCCGCCCGCCCGCCCGCCCGCGACCGAGCACCTGGAGCTCCTGCTCTACGCGCTCCGCCGTGGTTCCGCCTCTGTTTCTCAGGCAGTGGCACATCATGGAGCATTTTTTTTCCTGTGACCTCACTGACGCAATCCTCTGTAAAGATAGGCTGGTGGAGTGTGCACACTCCATCAGCTTAAGGAGTTGCAAACATGCTGTAAAGCATGTTTGCAGTTCCTTCGGAGTAAGCGGCACCGGCATGGAGGCCAGCACCGCTCGCTTCACCACTGACCTGGACCTGCGCCGGCCGACACAAATAAGGACTGTGCCGGCTGATGCAGATAAGGCCTGAACCGGTTGGCACAGGGGCGTGAGGAGGGCGGACAGGGGTGGCGAAGGAGGGGGCCATTGGTTGGCCTGGCCTGGGAGGGGGCGGGAATATCAGTGCTGGGTTGTGCTGATGTCCAATGCCCCATCCCAGGCCGGCCCAGCCCTACATAGCCTCCTTGGAGGCATGGTCTTCTGAGGAGGCCCATCGGGGCCCACAGCACTTACCCCGGGGGAACGAGACAAACATCCCCTTCCCCCAAGGTGAGCCCAGGCCACGCTGGCACGGCCTGCATTCTGCCCAGGATGCAGCGGCCAGCCCTTTAGGCCAGCCACTGCATCTTAGGCAGGATCGGGCTGTTATTCTGAGAGATGTAACTGTTGAATCAGCTAATTTCAGTTTTGCTTTTTCTGAATGGAAATCAGGAATGGGTTCTTTGGATGCAAACAAATGCCTTTTTCAGGCATTTGTTGAATGCAGCGAACACACAATGTGAAGCAGGGGGTGAGGGTCAAGGAATGTAATTAGAACATATGGAGGGAGCATGAAATACCACAGCTGAACTACAACCATATGCTGTAGTTCCAGTAATTGGTTTTTTAAAATTATTATTATTTAGAATATTGCGTACATACTGCATTTGAAGATAAGTTCTCAAAGTGGTTTACATAACAAAAGAAATGGAGTGGTATTCCCTTTCCCAAAGGAGTTCACAATCTCAAAGAAAAGAGAGAGAGAGAAATAAGACACAATCTGGTTCACATTCTAAAAAAGAATGTGAACCAGAGCAAACATCCCAAGCAAACATCCACTGGAAGGGATACTAGGCTGGGATGAATGGAGACATTTGCTCTTCCACCTGCTGAAATATAAGAGAGCACCACTACTTGGAAAGGTGCTTCTTTGCCCAATTAGCCGGGGTTTAGCATGTGGAGATGCTCCATGCTCATGGCACATTTTCCTGTCCAGAGCTGTCACCAACATGGAGAACCTCTACTTGATACAGAAGTGCCAGTGATAGATGCTACACATTTCCTTCATTGCAGAACCCTGTTGCCCTGTGGAGGCCGTATGCTGGAATTTTGTGATAAGCATAATACATAGACCAGACCTGAAGTGTCAAGTGTTTCTAAAATGTCTTCCTGCCCCTGCAGCCAAAAGATCATAAGCTAGTTCTTAAAATTTGCCACACGACTTTTAAACTTACAGTACCTCTTCGACTTTCTTTTAGCATAGCTTTCTGTGTGGAGGAAATTCTATTAGTCCACAGACATTTCTCTTACGGAAATTGGCAACGGTGCCATGTGAGATTAGTTCCATTGTTCATTTATAATACATTAAAACCTTTTCAGCTCTATTGACGTTGGAGAGCCGTGAATCAAAGGTACCACAGAGCCATAAATAAGGCTGCCAGAACCATTCCATTCGAACTGCCTTTTTTCATTTCCTTTATAACCATGTAAATAATTAGTTGAGGATTAAAGTTTTCATGCTTAATCTCAGGCCAAAAAATTATTTTTTTTCTTTAAAAGTTTGCAAATTAATTCCAGATGCCTATTGCTTTGCATTTCTGCAATAGCTGAGTCAAATAGGCAAATGGTTTGTGGTTTTTGGTTCTATCCACAGTTAGAAACCATTTCACTCACCCATTTGTGGTCATATTAGTGAATTCTTAAGGAAGACATACAAGGCCGGGAGATGGAATCGTTGAGGTTTTGTCTGGTTTTGCTTTGTTCTGCTCTACCATAAAAGAGTTTGATTTTCCTGCTTGTTTTCTTATATTGGAAAATTTCATCACATATGGAGGGGTGTGATTTCTGAAGAAACAGAAAAATTGAGATATTTTGAGAGCCAAATGATGATTCAAAACAAGGATTACAAGTCACTTGTGATCTAATTTTGCTTCTTCAGACTTACAAAAAGCAAAATTTTCCACTGAGATGTACTTTTCTAAAATTCCTGATCAAGTGGTTAAGTTGATCCCTCCCACATCCATGATCATATGATGACATCAGAAGGCACTGGTGGTACCAATGTTGAAAAAACAGGTGTCCATTACTCTGTGGATCTGATTTACTATGTATCCATTTGTGACTGAATCCATGAAGCATATTCATTAATATATTAGCACATTATGTATGTATATGTATAAAACAAGCAAACATGCATTTTATGTATAAAAACAAGCAAACATGCATTTACCTAGCCAATGGTTTAGTTCAATGAAATTGCTTCTATCCTGCCCCTTCTAAAGACAAGTAACAACTGCACACAATACAAGCAAACTGCCCCCATTAGTTAAATTAGTTACTCCACCATTGCATAATCCAAACTTCGCAATGCCAGCCCAAAGATGAGAGTTTTGTAGCTTTCCTGGAATGTACCCATGTATTAATTTTGATGCGCCTCCGGGGAAAGGAGCTCCACAGCTGTGTGGCCACTGAAAACACCTGGTTGCCCTTACTGCTCTTTCTTGGCCACATGGGTGATAATTAGATGTTCTCAGTTGAGCTGAATGGGATTGATGGTACAAAAGGAGATAATGTGTTCTCTCAGGTATTTAGTACCCAAGATGTTATGAAACATCTAAAAAAACAAACATTGGTTTCCATGTGACCAATAGACCAATCCTATCAAGGGCCTGTGGCAGAGGATCTTACAGTCTGCTGCCATAGGCCCTGTTGTGGCAGTGCGAAAGTCGTGCTGCCATTGTGTGTGACAGAGCTGCTGCACCAGACTCACCCAGATGCTCTGCCAGCCCAGGTAAGGTGGCAGTAGGGGTGGATCATGGGCAGACTGTGGGTGATTTGGGGGAGGTTCGGGGTGGAGAGGGGGAGGGCAGGGGTTGGGAAGGGAAGGGTGATTCCCTGGCGGTAGCAACTTGCACCGGGAGCCTATCCCTGATTTTTCAGTCCACCCTGCCCCCTTCGTCTCCTTGGACTTACACCAGCTACATAGCTGGTGTGAGTCCAAAGCTCAGTTGGCACGACTGCATGCTATAGCATAGCAGGGGATAAGATTGGGCTCTAAGTAAGACAATTCATCAACTTCAGTTTCATTATAATCTTTACAATTTGAGTAACATACACCATATTATGATTTTTAAATACTGAGATTCTCTGAGAGTCAATGAATGTGATAAGATAAGGTGTCTTATCATAGCATTACAGAGCCTCAATTTTACAGTATTCTACAGTATATCAGTACTTTCTGAACTTTTTAGCACTTTTTAGTACTTTTTAGCACCGTGACTCAAATTTTAAAATAAAGAGTCCCACATAGTTTTACTAGACAATCTATCACGACCCATGTAGCTTTATGTCTGGCTGTCCATCTGGCCCAAGCCTTGCTTCCACCTCCTCCCGCCTTGCCATCGCCCTGCCCCCATGCCTCACCGTCTCCCATTGCCTGCCTGGGGGTGAAATCAGCCATGCACGGCTTGCCTGCCTGCCTCAGCGCCATGCTGGCGAGGTGGGAAGTGCTTCCCTGGACAGAAATGCTGCAAGCTTTTCCCAACCCACCAAAAATTGGCCCATGATCCACTGGTTGGGTCGTGACCCACAGTTTGGGAAACACTGTTCTATATATTAGAATATTCAAGCCATCATGTTATCAGTAATCTTGGACCTCCTTGCTACAAAAACCCATTCATGAATATTCTTCCTCATTTGAGAAAACTAAAGCATCACTAGGGAGAAGAGGGCTGAAACGGATGGTTGGTACCCCAAGGTGCAAGACCATTGTTCAGAGTTCTCTTGAAGTCTCGAAATGAGTCAACTAAACTTTCCTAAAGCATTCAGTGAATTGAGATTGGATTGAAATCAAGGGTGCTGTATTCAATTACAGTCTCCAACCTTCTAACCCACTATTCTCCTCTTCTACTCTCTGCCCCCTCTTCCTTTCCAATCCAGGGAGTAGGAGGAGGAGCAGGGGGGAAGGAGTGGATCCAGTGGCAGTCATGCCACTATCATGCCACTATCTAGATCTTATTCCAGTATCCCCACCCCAGAATGCCCCCTCGTTCTCCTTGGACTCAGGCAAACTCCATAGCTATCATGGATCTGAGGAGACCCATAGACAGCCAGAAGGTTTTTACCTACCTCTGGTTTGCCTTCTGGGTTGTCGTCCCCCCTCCCTAGCATGCAGCACAATCTCCATTGGTGAGGCTGCATGCTATGGCACAACGGGGGCTAGGATTGGGCTGTTAAGTTATCGCGTCCAAGGCATTCATGTTTACTAAGACCAGCTGGAAAGATAATTTGTGAATTCAATAGAGACTGTATTTGTAATTAGTGATACATATTATGTTGTTTTTTTACTGTTCCAAGTGCTTCATGCACATTGTCACAGCCATTTGTACAACAACACTGTAAGGAGGTCCGTATTATTATCCTCACAATGTAGCTTGGGGACTAAGACTGAGAGATGGTGGCTTGCTTAGGGCCACCGAGGGACTTCATAACAGTGGATGCAAGACTGGCAGCGCAATCCTGTGTAACTTTGCACCAGTGTAACAGTAGATGCACCGGTGTAAGTGCACTTACACTGGTGCATCTGCTGTTACACCGGTGCATCTACTGTTACACCAGTGTAAAGTTACACAGGATTGCGCTTTGAAACTGGCAAGTTGCTCTTCATGGTTCATCCTCATAGCCACTCCAGTACTGTAGCTCTACATTGTAGATCTGCCATGATTTAAATATTTGTTAGCCTAATTAATTATTTTCCCCCACTTGTGCGCCCTCATAGCAATGTAAAAAGGTAAAGGTATCCCCTGACAATTAAGTCCAGTCGTGTCCGACTCTAGGGTGTGGCGCTCATCCCCATTTCAAAGCCGAAGAGCCAGCGTTGTCCAAAGACGCCTCCGTGGTCATGTGGCCGGCATGACTCTCCTTGCCGCAGCGTGTAGCATGCGGCTGGAAGACGGAGCGCTGTTTACCTTCCCGCAAGCGGTACCTATTTATCTACTCGCATTGACATGCTTTGGAACTGCTAGGTTGGCAGGAGCTGGCCAAGCAACGAGCGCTCACCCCGTCGCGGGAATCAAACTACCGACCTTTCAATCGACAGCTTATGGTTCAGCGGTTTAACCCGCTGCGCCACCCGCTGGCCTACGTCCACGTAAATAGCACTTACCTGAGCCTTTCATGTATTCCTCAAAATCTCCATAGAAAAGATTCTGCGTAGGTTTATATTTGGTTGTTCAGTATATGAGGGGGATTTTTATTTTATTTTTTGCACCCAAGAATGAAATGAATCAGCTGAGCTACTTGCTGAGGTTGACATTGGCTTGGCTCGGCTCATTCGAGAACATGAAATATTTGTCATGCTCTTCTCCAAATAATGCCTCTTCACAAAGTATTAAAAACAGTCTTTGAAACAGCTTTCCAATGGCAGCTCTTTGGCATTGATTATACGGGGCTGTGGAGGTCCTCTGCTTTGCCGAAAAGTAATCATATTCTCTGTGGGTCAGTCAGCATGTTTCTCTTACAGACCTCCAACTGGGAAAAAAACACTGTCACTTTAGATAACTATTTCTCAAGCGAAAATATGTGGTAGATGGGGAGGAATTGAGTGCCTGTGAATTCCAAATTTCCGCCTACTGTTCACAAATTAAATGCAAATGTGAGCAGCGGGAGGTTGACTTTGAGAACAGACAAGTGTTGCCACACATTTACAAGATGGCTCCTCTTCAACGTTTTCTTGGCTTTCTTTGTCTTCTGCATAAAATATAGGCGGTTAGGGCCTGGCTCACTTTTATCCTCTGAGCACTTTAGTGCTGGGTCAAGCAGCCAACGGTGCCATACCCAGAACTGTCTGGTTTGGTGCTGACAATGGCTTAACAGAATCTCATGGTAAAGAGGTGTAGAAAGTTGAGTGAGGAGAACAGGTGCAGCATGGATTACTGAGTATCAGTCAGTCATCAGATGACTAAGCACTCAGCACTTGCACTCACTCCAGAATAATGTAGGTGTGCTTTGCCCTTATTAAACTCTATGGGATTTCCAGTCCTGTCTAGCAGTACACAGCAGAGCACACAAGGCACCCTCGCTCCACATCCCGAGCAGGATTGGGTCTGCCTCAGCGCAGCTTGTCACTTCCTCTGGGTAAAGGGACGACGTTTGTCCCTTTACCCCAAGTAACGTGCCAGCCGCCCGAATGGGTCTCCACTCCTGAGGCCTTACATTTGGGAGGCCTGTGTAAGGCTCAACAGGCCCAGGAAGGGGGATAGGATATGGCGGAGGCCTCCTCCACTGGTCCCGCCCCCTTCCAGGCCCAATCCTCCAATCTCCCTCCCAGAACGTCACCATTCCGCCCTCCCCCTGCTCCTCTACCACCTGGCAGGGCCTTACCTTTCCGCCGTGGCGCTGCTCCATTCTGCAGCGCTAGAGGAGTGGTGCAAGCCTCTCCACTGGCGCCACTTACTCTCTGGGTGCCACAAATGTTCCTTATGGCAGATTTGCAACACCCTAGACTGGTGGACCGGTTGCTCCGCTGGTCTAATGTTAGACAAGATTGCTGATTTCAGAGGACCACGTTTGCACCAAATGTCATACATAATTTTGAAGCTGAGTTTCTATTTTGGCAAAATTCACCAGACCTACCTGCTGTGTTAGACTCAACAAGATGCACTGTGGGCCTAGGGGGTAGCCTTCCCAGATCCAAACCAGACCTAGACCTTTAGGAGAAGGAATGTGGGCAGGTGTAGCAGCACAATCCTAGGCATGTCTACTCAGAAGTAAGCCTCATTGAACACCCAAAGACTATAGCAACCCTATGAGAAACACTTCCTGGTCATGCCACAATTCATTTCTGCTTGAACACAATGACGCTTACTTCTGAATAGACGTGCCTAGGATTGTGCTCTAAGGGTTTAAGGTATTTCTCTATGCATGTTTACTAAGAATTAAATCCCACTGTGTTCAGTTGATTTTACTCCCAAATTGGTATACACAGGATTGCTGCCATAGTGAATCAAAACCCAAATTAATTTCTCACCTTGTACAGAAGTGTACATACAGAAGTGATAACATTTCATTGTGCTGAAATATTTTTAAACGTCTCTATATCTTAATTATTTCTCTCTCTCTCTCTCTCTCTCTCTCTCTCTCTCTCTCTCTCTCTCTCTCTCTCTCTCTCTCTTTTTTTTACTGGAGATGAATGTATGTTTGATGATAGGTGCCTGAACATGGTTTGACATTTTCGAGACATTCATCTGAGGGCTGCTTCAAATGTTACAGTTCTCTTGTGGAGGTTGCTAAAACGGGTCCAGGATATCTGGTTCTAATGGTTCTAATGGATAACGGTTCGGGCCCAGGATATCTGAGGGACCGCCTTCTCCCATACATTCCGGCCCGCTCTCTTAGGTCATCTGAGGGGGCCCTCCTGCGAGTGCCACCTCTATTGCAAGTTAAGGGAGTGGCAACACATGGATGAGCCTTCTCTGCTGTGGCGCCACAACTGTGGAACTCCCTGCCAGGGGATCTGAGAACCACCCCCTCCCTCATGACTTTTCGGCGAGGGCTCAAAACGTTTCTGTTTCGTCTTGCGTTTGGGTGATGGGTGGTTGTCTGCCTCCAGTGCCTCAGTTCCAGTGCCTTGCTGTTATTCTGCTCCACATTGTTACCCCCAGTAGATCTTATGGTTTTTTTAATTTATGTATTGTTTTCGAATTATGTATTTTAACTGTTGTAAGCCGCCTTGGGCATTTGCCTTTTGCATAGGAAAAGGCGGGGTATAATTTTTTAAAATAAATAAATAAAACCCATTTCTGGCATCACACATGCAGGAATCATAGGTTTCCTCTTGCGACATGAACCTGCCCAGTTCTGTGGAGAGTTTCCACACCAATCCCAGTGGCCACCAGGAATGTTCAGCACTGGGGTTAAAATGTTGAATGTGATCAAGTTTGTGTATGCAATAGGAGGCTAAGATAACTGTTATGGTCCTCATGGACACGTTTACTATGGTCTCCATTTAGAAGCTGTCATGTTTGATTCAACCTTTAATTCATTTGTGTTTCACTGGACTTTGCTCATTTAGTTTGCTCACATACTTTATGGAAAGGCATCAGCCCTTGTTGGCTTAGACCACTTCACTCCTTACAATTAATCAAAGCTGTTTGAGGAAGGATGTGGCACAGTCATCCACCTGATTGTATAACTTCAGAGTTAAATGCACATGGTGGCTCACCAAGAAACAGCATCAGAGATTTGTCAGTTTAGGCACTGGCCAGTGTGGGCATGTGGCCATGCCCCGGAAATGACCCACCTAGTGGGCTGACCTCTGAATCCTCAGTACCAGTGAGAATGTAATGCACAGTGTGTTATCAGGGTGGGCAAAGGATCCTGTGGGGAACCTAGTGCAGTATCTCCAGCAATCTGGCACCAGTACTGAAGCTCACATGTCTGAAAATATACCCGCCACAAAACCTCACAGTATGTGGAATGCTTACATGTCAGAAAGAAGGCTTCTAGATACTTGATATAAATTTTGCAACATCAAATGCTAAGTAGGAGTGAATGAACTTCAATTCCAAGACAAATCCATCCTCCGCAATCTGAAACACAGGTTCCCTAAAGCCTATTAATGTCATCAGTGGTCATAGCAAGCAATGCTGAAGCCACCACCATCCTGCACGATAATACTCAGCACAGAAGCACAGACTGAATGTTCTTACAGATTTATTTTTCATTGGTGCCAGCTTGTGCTAATTACTGATCTGGAACATCTCTAAATTCAATCTCTTTTCTCCAGACTGATTGCCTGTGCTTTTGGGAGGTAGCAGAGTCCCGCCTTCAAAGTAGAAAAAAGTTGGCTTGAAATTACTTTCCTTTCATCATTGGTGGTGGTGGTGGGAGGGAAATAATCACCAACTGAAAACATTTGCATTTTTGCCAGATGCTTGGAGTCCTTCAAGCTTCCCTAGTCAGATGTATTGTTATATATCAAACCTCAGGCTATCCTATTACATGAGGGAAGGAGAGAAGGATTTTGTGCAAAATTCAAACTCTCAGCAGCTGGACAGATCATGTTTGAAATGCTGGCCCTGGTTAAGCCATTGTGTTCAAGTGGCATTAAATGTATAGGACACTGTGACCTCCCCATTCTTTTCATTTACTCACTGCTTTAGCTATTGTATATTCTCTAGTTTTGATTTTCAGGATCAAATATAACCATTTTGGTGGGGGTAGAGTTTTTTTCCTGAAAAAAAAAAGCCATGTAAGTTGTTTCCACACTAGCCCCCTTTTCTCATATTGGTATCCTTTGTTCACTTTCTTTCACAGAGCATCCAGATGACATCATTTCCAAATATCTTATTTCCTTCCCATGTTTTTTTGGACATGGTTTGGGGTGACTTTCAGGCAATAAAACACAGTTGATCGTCCAACCTGTCCAGTGTGAGAGACAAAGCACTATGAAAGCTTTTCGGAGTTCCTGTGCCTTTAAATTAAACACTTCTTTGTAATTTCAGCCCATTCTATTGCTTCCATTGATTCTAACTGGGGGATTAGTGAGCAATTAGCCTCTCCATAAACTGCTCAATGTCAGTTTCTGTTCCAGTAGGGTGGGGAAGGGCAGAAACTTTAATGACTCTTATTTCTTTTCTTAACAGCAAAATAGAAATATTCATACAGAGGCTATTCAAGGGGCAATTACTCACCATTCCCACTGGTAGAAGGCAATACACTCTTGCTAACTAAATTCCAATAATAGAAGCAGTAAAATGGGCTGAACCTGAAAGCAAAAGACCAAAACAAAACCTTTTACTTTAAGTTGCTTAGAACCTGTGTTCTGTGGAACTTAGGACCTAATCCTATCCTCCACACCAGCACCAATGCAGCCATGCCAAAAAGGCACGTGCTGTATCCAATGGTGGGGGGTGGACCCAAGGGCAAACTGGAGGTAAGTAAAAAATATTTTTACATACCTCCATGTAAGCCCTGGGGCCGCCTATGGATCTCCTTGGACATACAGTACACCACCTATTTTGGTGGTATATGTCCAAGAAGGGGAGATGAGGTTTTAAAAAGAGGGGATAAGATCCAGAGTGCGCCATTGCCACTGGATCCACCCCCTCTTGCCTCCTCCCTGCCCCCAGTTCATCCCACAGAATGTCCCGGTCCTCCCCCTCCCCACCCATGATCCAACCCCACCACTGATTTACCTGTGCCAGAGTCTCCAGGAAGGCCACTGCTCTGTGGCCAGCATCTTACCATATCTGGCATCAGTCCAGCAGCTCACTGTAGAGCATCACATTTTGCGACATGGCTGTAAGTCAGACTGTAAACATAGGAACGCAACCATAGGATTGGGCTGTTAGACATCACAGAAGGATCTTGGCCATGGGAAGGGAAATTTTAGTTAATATAGTGGTAGTATAAATGCTGTTTTCATTCTACTTGTAGCAAATTGTTGAAAGCAATGCTTCAGCAGTGCAGAAGGGTTTTTGTGTGGAAGCGCCCTTAGACCCTATGAATATTCACCATTTTAAAGTCTAATTTTGTCACATTTCCCTTTCTGCTGCTGCTTTATCCCTGGGTTAGTCACATGGGTGTACCTTATGAATCAGGGGTATGCAGTGCACACAATGACATCATAACATGGCATTTTGCATTATCAAATGCTGGAAGGTGTGGGTGTAGGGTGTTAACCTGTAGACTCAAATTGTGCCTTATTTACATTGCTGAGCTCCTGATCCAATTGGGCCTCTGTCAGAGAACCAGGTCAAATGCGTCATCTCTGCAACCCCCTGAGAAAACTGATTATCAACATTATGAACAACTGCTAGGAAAAAAAGATAGGAGGTGCTAATGAAAGCCAGGCTGGCAAATGAAACATGCAGTTAGATGGCTGCATAGTTGATTGCCATCCCAAAACACATCTGTGCTTTCTTAATCTTCATTCATAAAAGTTAAAGTCATTTCCTTACTAATACAGATGTCATTCATCCTTTGGAATATCAATTCTAGGGCAGTATGAATAAGTGGAAATGCCAACACAAATTCACTTAGGCTACTCCTGGAACTTAGATCTCCTTGGCATCATTTTTCTTGATGAATATCTGTGTCAATTAGCTAGCATCTGGGTTTGTCCACATTTTTTCACAAACTTAAGCTTATTGTCAAAGCCTGTAATTCTATATAGAGTTTACTTCCCAGTAAACATATAGGATCAATCTACATAGGAGAGGTAAAAAAAAAAAACACCTAAGAACAAAACACACTCAAAACTATTGTTGGCTGTTTTGTAACCACTCCACAATCACTTTGCTGCCCATGTTTCTGTCCAGTAGTAAGAAAAGACCTATTTAATAAGCAAGAGTACTCCTTTGCTTACTGCTTTTCCTCTGTACCTCTTTGTGTGTGTGTGTGCACGCGTATGCAGGTACGCACGCACTGACTGAGGATAATGCTTTGAGGATAATGCTTGGAATGAGGTGCCAATTTGAAAGTGGTCTAGCCTCATCTGCTCCTTATGTATTAAAAGTCACTCTAATAGAGTATGAGAACCATGTTGACTTCCTTGGATCAGATCATGGATCCATGATGTGTGTTGTATAGGGTCAATGTACATCTCGGGTTAGACGACTTGTGTCTCAGTTTACTTGAAACTAACGGCCTAATCCTAAATAGGCCTTCCACCGATGGAATTCACATTCCGTCGACAGAGGGCCCAGCCCTCTGGTGCTGCAGACACAGTGATGGCACGTTCAACGGAGCCACCAATGCAAATGACTGGCAAACATGTGTGCCACCGGAGCACCCAGCCACTGCCAGTGCCGGTAAGTTGGTGGCAGGGGTGGGCTGCGAACAGGGAGGGGGAGGGTTGGGTTGGGAAGGAGAGGATTGGGGAAGGGCTAAGGGTGACTGGGGGCATGTAGGGGGAGGGCAGGTGGTGGATATCAGTGGCAGCTGTGGTGCCAATATCTCCCCCCCCCGGCCTCCACACACCCCTTTGGCGCCCACTCAGACTTGCACCAGCAAGAGAGCTGGCACAAATCCAAGTAGACCCTTTGGGGACCATGGCATGGTGTAGGTAAGTAAAATTTTATTTTACTTACCTTTCCATTGCATCATGGTTCCCAGCAGGCCCATAGCATCTAGCAGAGCTCACACCAGTGCCGCTGCATGCTATTTGCCGGCTGAGGATCGGATTGGGCTGTAAGTGAAATTCTCTAGCAACAGCAATGGGTTTTTTGAGGAGTTTTGACTCTTTTGGTACACCTTTCATGACATACATTAGTGGTGAAGCACTTGGGAGCAATATTGTGAGCTGGGCAGTGCTGAGAAATTATAAACCTGATGTGTTTGTGAGAGTTTAGTTCAATATTTTTAGAGTATGTGTATATTTTGATGGGGCTAGTTGTTGTGCTAACTAACTGCATCATCTCTCCTGCCCATGTGGCGTTTATTTACATATGACTGGAGCGCCGTGGAACTGCGCCATGGGGAAGCAGCACCCACACTGTGGAGGTGACATCTGATCCAGCTTTCAGTCCACAGCGACAGAGGTGGACAAGATAAATCAATATTCTTTAGAGAGAACCAAAGGGTTTGTCAAAGGATATGTGTGTTATTTTCACAGTGGGGAATCCTTAAACTGGGGGGGGGGGAGAGAGAGAAAAGAATAAGCAAGAAAATTCACTCAAACGTTACCCCATATATGCATTTTTGCATTATTTGCCATGATGTAATTGTCTTCAGATGCCCCAATGTATCAGTGTATGTTGCCTGGGGATTTACAAACTGTGAAGTGCAAAGAAAGTTTAATGAACTGAATCTTGCAGCAACACGCCTAGCAGGTATGTGAGGAGGGTAACTTGTCAAAAGTGTTAGTCCTTAACAAGCTTCAAAAACATTTTCTTTTCATTTGGAGGGTATGTTCTCCAAGGTGTTTAAAAAAAAAAAACCTGTTGCAACTATCTGGATAATGAGTATTTCTAGAAAGTAATGTTCATTTTTTTCTCCACAGGTTTAGCAAATCTAGATGTTGAAAACTTATTAATATGCAATGAAAGTATAAAAAGACAAGATACCTGCTTCCACAAAGAAAGTGAAATGGAACTCTCAAAAATCATGATGGTGAAAGGTGCAAACCTCAATATACAGCAAGTCTATTAAGTGAGCAAGTCCTCACTTAAAGTTGTTTTGTTTTAAAGTAGATGGGAAAATGCCATAGGAATGTTTGTTTATCAATTAGCCTATGGTCAGATTGGTTTCATTATAAGTCATTTCGCCTAAAGTCACAGTTTCCAAGAAGAACCTATCAAAAACAAGTGAGGACTTGCTGTACAGTACAGGTTGGTTACCACTTATCCGGACAGCCGAAATCCAGACTATTCCGTTTGGGGGGGCTATGACTTAAAAAAAAAACAACTTTTTCCAGCACCTGGCTGGCATAGTGCAAGGCATGCTGGGGCACAAAGTTATTAAAATATTTTATAATATTTCTTTCAGGCTATGTGTAAAAGGTGTATATGAGACATAAATGAATTTCGTGTTTAGACTTGGGTCCCATCCCCAAGATATCTCATTATAGTTATGCAAATATTCCAAAATCCAGACAGCTTCCGGTCCCAAGCAGTCCGAATAAAGGATACTCAACCTATACTTATCTCATATAGATCCTCTCAGTGGCGTCGCTACCGTGTGGCGGGGGAGCGGGATGCCGGGGGTGATGCGGTGGGAGGGGGTGATGCACCAGGAGGGTGACATGCCAGGACTCCCGGCATGTCACCCCCTCCTGGCGTGTCACCCCCGGGAGAGGGTGATGCGCCAGCAGGCCGAGCCGCATCTTCCTCGGCGGCTCGGCCGCTTCTAAGTAGGCCAGGCAAGGCTTCGAGAGGCATGCGCACAATGCTGCTCGAAGCCTTTTCCTCAGAAGGACCAGACAAAGACCCAATCGGTCTCAAATATAACCCTTGCCATCTCCAGGTACAACTGGAAAAATGCCCTTTCTGAAATCCTGAAGAGCTGCCACCAGACAGTGTAGACAAAACAGATGGACCAGTGGCCTGACTCAATATAAAGCAGATTCTTATGTTCCTAAAGCTGGCTACACTGGGGATATAAGCTACA
>JANXHW010000002.1:66568190-66758190 GCA_026170595.1 Plestiodon gilberti rubricaudatus
CACAGGCTAGGTGATGACACATTACCTCTGTGTAGTGCCAACATGATAACCAACTGATGTAGTGAGTGTCTCTTTGTTTATGTAAACTGAAATCCTTTATTTTCTATCACGCTAGGAGTGGCTAAGTCATCAGGCTCATTTATCAAGCTTCTCCTTTTGAATTTGTTTTTTCTGTTTAATTTCATGCATTAAAAGTTGCCAACCTTTGTTAGACATAATAATAAAGATGATGTCATGTTTTGCTGGTGAATTTCTTCACCTTGACTAGACCCACAAATGCACCTCTCCTGAGTCAGCTCGACGATGCAGAAAGCCTGTGACAAAATCAACTCCCTGTGTAATTACAGAAGCTAAATGGGCAACATCCACCAGACAATTACAGAGTTATTGTTTCCTTGTTAAGAAGCTCCAGACATTGTTTCCACGTTTAAACAGAAAATTGTAGAGGCAGGCCCAGCATTAGTATGAGGAACAGTGGACAAATCTACTTGTTCCCTCGCTGCATCCCATCTCAGAAGATTCCTAATATGCTTAAGGTCCACTATTTGCAATTAGATTCAAACAAAACATGACTATCATCACAACCCAGCTGCCATCCCACCTTGATATTCAGAAGCAGGGGTTCTCAACCAGTGGTACTAGTAGGTACCAGGGGTTCTCCGGTTCTGATTTGCCCTCCTCCCCACCCCATCACCACCCCACTCTGCCCACACCACCCTGTTCCATCCTCCCCCTCGCCTCCCTGTGCGATCTTCTGTGCGAACTTACCGGTGCTGGTGGATGCCCATTGGCGTGTGGAGCCGGCCGCTTGCCACTTGCAGTGGTGGCCAGGGCACGCACTCCAGGGTCTTGCATTTTGCAACACCCAGAAAGTGTCCAATGCCGCTGGAATGCTCATAATGCTTCCAGTGGCGTAAGGCTCTAATAGGATCAGCCCAAAATTTAGACCACACAAACTCATCCAATAAAAGAATATACTTAATAATTAGGCTTACCAGATTTTGAGGTGCCCAAACTGGGGCAACCCCCCCTACTTTTTCCCCTCCAGATTTTTTTTTTAATTTCAGGCCACTTTGCCTCTGTTTATTTCTTTTTTTCTTTTTGCATGCGCAGAGTGCCCTCTTGCCACCTGTGAGGCCACCCGAATTTTTTTCACTTATTGAATTATTTTCCTTGCCATTTTCGCACCTTTTTTGGCACATTTCACTGTTTCCCCACCATTTTTGCTTGCCTTTTTTTGCTTGCTTCTTCCTTCCTGCTGCTGCTGCCGTGCTACCGCTGACGCCGCTTTTATTTTCATCTGATTCCTTGCTGGCCAGGGGTCGATTGCTATTGCTGCCGCTGCTTCCATGACTCCTCTAGGGGTTCTGAAAGTTCTCCTGGGTGCTGCCATCTTGGATCTCGTGAAATCTCGTGAGATCCAAGATGGCGGCGCCCATTTCTCACAAGATTTGGGCACTGCCATCTTGGATCTTGCGAGATTTTGCAAGATCCAAGATGGCGGCATCCAGGAGAACTTTCAGAAACCCTAGAAGAGTCATGGAAGCGGCGGTGGCGGAAGGGGGCAGACCCAGAAAACCAGGACAGACCCATTCCGGGCCCTGCTGGCCAGGACCGGGCTCTGGAAACCGGGACTGTCCCGGTATTTCTGGGATGGATGGTAACCCTAATACAAGTAGAAGCTTGTACTGGTTTTGTACATAATTGATAAAAGAAGACTTAATTGTGACCCCTGTCAATTAAGTCCAGTTGTGTCCGACTCTAGGATGTGGTGCTCATCCCCATTTCAAAGCCGAAGAGCCAGCGTTGTCCGAAGACACCTCCGTGGTCATGTGGCCGGCATGACTCTCCTTGCCACAGCGCGTAGCATGCAGCTGGAACATGGAGCGCTGTTTACCTTCCCGCAAGCGGTACCTATTTATCTACTCGCATTAACATGCTTTGGAACTGCTAGGTTGGCAGGAGCTGGCCAAGCAACGAGAGCTCACCCCGTCGCGGATTCGAACTGCCGACCTTTCGATCGACAGCTCATGGTTCAGCGGTTTAACCCACTGCACCACTTTATCCCCAAAAAAACACATTAGAGACATATGCTGGTAGTTGCCCAAATTGTTCACCTTACCAGGCCCAAACAAGAGCAGGAAGAATGCAATAACTCTACCCTGTGATAGGACTATGCTGAATGCATAGACTGAATACCACTCGGTTCAGGTTAACTTGGTGAAGTCATGCTCCTCACATACCAGACTTATGAGCACTTCCTGGTTTTAGGAATGCCACACAGTCCACTCAGCCACATCCGTCATTTGACAGATATTTTAAAAATGACGGCATGCTGCCTTCACGAATGCTGAATGACATGTTTCTTTAAGGGTTTGTTTTTCAAGTGTAGAATAGGAAGGAGCACTATTCAAGTTTATTTTCGCGTGGAAAAGTAAAACTGAAAATGTTTTTCCTTCCATTTTTTCCGCCTGATGTCAGAAAGAGATGGCATTCGCGTTTTCCTTCATGACTGACATTTATACTCTCGAAGTGACATGTTGGATGTGGCAAGGAATAATAATTCCTTTAAGTCTATAACTAGGCAACGTATGCTTGGTTAGGATGAAACAGATGACCTAACAGAAGACTGAATCTTGGCACCGGTGACTTGCAATGGACAAACTCTGCCAACTCAATTCTAGCCAGCTGGTTGCCTCAAATCCTCTCCTGCTAAGTCTGAGCAATTTTGTATGGGTTTCATGCCACATTCATTCATCTATCAATTGAAATTCCAAACAAAAATGCATTTGGGGTGAGAACATAGCGCAGATGAAATGTCTGATGGCTCACTAGGCTGGGGATGAAGCCAACAACACTTAGACACATATGAAACTGATCACATATCCATATCTTCACATTATTAAGCACAGAAACATAATTTGAAGAACTGAAGAACCATTTGCCCCAGTGGTTTCGTTAAATGGACAAACAGGCGCTAGCTAAAAGCTCTTGCGTACGCCTGGATTAAGGTTGGCTTTTTTTTCCCCTGCAAGAAAATGAAAATCAGTAAGTGAGAATCTATTAGGCAGGAAAATTGTAAACAGCAGCGATTGGCATTGTCCCCTACCTGCATATTCAAGAAGTCACATACTTTGACCCCTATTTGCACTTTGGGTGCATTCCTGATCACTGACAGCTGAGAGGACAAGGAAACTGCACACAGGAGTTTTAGCACAGGAGACCACACCACACTCTGTCATGTCGGTGTAAACCAGGGTGGTCCAACGCATGGCCCCCGGGCCGCAGGCGGCCCCCGAAGCCTTCTTCTGCGGCCCTCTTGCCGCTCGGAGCCCCCCCTTCCCTCCCCCAGTCTCTTCCCTCCCCCGGTCCCAATCGCAGCAAAGGCATTCCACTCCTGAGCGTGATCGTCGGCTGGAGATTGGGGAATGCTGCAGTGATCTCTCCGGAGGCTGCTGTCCCATCCCACTCACTTGAGGAGGCTCAGAAAGAGAGCAGGTTGGGCTGGCTGCCTCTTGGGAGCTCACCCCAGCATGCCCTGCGCTCCAGCTGACGATCAAGAGCGGAGTACCTTTGCGCTTGTTTGGTCGGCCCCACAGCGCTTGCAATTCCTCAACTTGTTGCAGCGCTGCGAGAACTGCTCTTAAAACACAGTTTGGGAAGGGATCTGACTTTTTGGATGACTAAAAAGGCCGAGGACACTGTCCCAAGCTTCTGGCTGAAGAATGAATGTGCAGGAGAGGGCCGTCCTCCCATCTGCTGTAGAGCTGCCCAGCCTCTCCGTAGCGCTGAGTAGAGGCGCGAAAATCCAGGCATGCCATTCATGCAGCCTGAGTAGGGGGAGGAGGACGCTGCGCGTTGTTTGCAAAATACTCCAAGTCTGTTTGGTAACCACTTGCTGCCTGCCCTAGCCAGTTCCTTCGTTTCCCAGCTTTTGAACTGCTTGTAAGTTAATGTCTCTTCCCTTCAGTCCTGGGAAGAATGATCGTTTAGTATGGTAATTGCGCCCCTGGGCACTGATCCTTAGGTGGGCGGCTGTATCCTTGGTTGAAGCTGGCTCACTCCCCCTCTTTTACACTTCACCCATGCTTCTCCAGCTCATCTGTTTATCAATATTAAGCAGTCCTTGTTCCCCTCCCCCCATTTCGGAGGGTTTTCCTGTATTGCCTTTCTTCTCCGTTGGTAGCCCACTGTTTGCTTGCCTTCCATTTTGTGATCCCCTGGCGCTTGCATTTCTCAATTTTCCCTTCATCCCCATTCCAGCTTTTTCTTCGTAGTTTTTGCTTAGTTACCTTCCTGTTCTTTTATTTCCTAGTGTGGCTCTGTTCTCTTACTTCCTAATGTACCTGCTGTCCCCTTAATGACCTGTATTTTTGTTCTGCCCTGGTTTTAATTGCAGTAACTTTTTAGAGCCCAGTCCTATGCATGTCTACTCAGAGGTAAGTCCCATTGTGTTCAATGGGACTTACTCCCAGGTAAATATGCATAGGATTGCAGGATTAGCCTCCTTTCTGCTGGTTTTTGCAGGCAGTGGCAGGAGGGTTTGATGCATTACAAAGCGACAAATATGCTCATCCTCCTCCACACAGGAGGGTTTCTGAGTGAGAGAAATGGGGAAAAGGGATGGGCTACCCTAGAGGAGCTGCATTTGTGCTTGGGCTTTGGAAGGAGCAGGAGCTGCCTGTGAATCCCCACAAATGTTTTTTTTTAATCTTCAATTAGTACTCTACTCATCTTTTAAAAATATCCCAGTGTGAGTCTTTAGCTCTGCTTCTGCAGTGGTCATTCTGTTATTTTTGTTTCATTCCATTTCCGGCCCAACCATCAGATCACACCTTCTGCCCTATGTGTATATTGTGTATATTAAATTAAATACATATTGCAAATGCTTTAATTTACGATATGAAAAATTAATTCATTATGCGGCCCCCGGGTACTATGTCAAAGTTTGCATGCGGCCCTCGAGGTACGAAAAGTTGGACTACCCTGGTGTAAACATTGCAGAGGACCATCCGGCCCACAGCTCTGGGCCACTCATAGCTCCTGCAGCTAATGTATGGGTCATTTCAGATGTTGATGGGCTAGAGCCTACTAGAAAATCACAACTCCTTATGTCTGCTTACATACTATCTTGTTCTTCTCTCTCCCAGCCGTTTTAATAAGCCAACCCCCCATAGTCCAATTTTGCTGTTTCTGCCCCACTCTCTCCAGGCTGGATCAGATGACCCGACAAACCATGAATGCAGTTCATAGCTTGTTGAGTCTATGTGCTCCCTCCTTCTTCCTTCCCTTAGCTCCTCCATGTCAGTGTGGAGTTGTTGCATAAACATCCTAGCATTGTTAAACCACAGCTCTGCATATCATCTGAACCCAGGAGCTGTGGTTTAACTGTGGTTTGCAAACCACAATAGGGACCCAGAATTAAATCTTGGTTTCTTTTTGTGGTTTGTAAACCATGGTTAAACCACAGCTCCTGGGTTCAGATGACATGAAGACCTTGCTGGCACCATCTGATGGAGGCTCTGGGGCAAAGTTCTGTTTGGTCCCGCCATGGTGCCTCCTGATGATGAATTGGGCACTGCCACAAGTACTGAGTGTTCAGGGGTTGGTCTGACCAGGTGGGCCTTCTGATGGTATGGGACCTTGGCCAGTGCCTAGCCAATCCCTGACTTCACCCCCGCATGGATGCTGTGGATGAACAAAGATGAACAAGCTGTGGATGAACAAACTAGAATTCTCTGGGCTCATGAGCTAAGGGGGGGGGGGGTGGAGTGAATGGGCTAAGAATGGGGGAGTGCACAGACTTGACAATCTTCAGTAGGCCTATCTTCACCTATCTAAGGACCATAATAATAATACAGCTAACACCCAATCATATGCATGTCTAGTCAGAAGTAAGTCCTATTGAGTTCAGTGGACTTACTCCCAGGAAAGTGTGCATAGGATTGCAGCCTAAGGAGACATATGCCACACCTAGAGCAGCCCTTCTAGTTTGATTTGAAGCTCCAAAGAAGCATTTGTATAGATTTAGGGTTCAAACCCACAGACTTGCTATCGTCTAGACCAGTGGATCTCAAAATTCTCTCTGCAAGGCAGGGTGAACTCTGAGTGTCTGAAGGGGCGGGGCCAGTGGCAGCGATTCCTGGGGATCACCGTCACTGGGAAAAAAAACACCCCCAAAACCGCTGTTTTGGAAAAAAAACATTGTTTTTTGAAAACCAGAAGTGCCCCAAAATCGCCGTCTTTCGGTGATCCAAGGATTGGAGAGGCCTGCAGAAGGTCACGCAGGCCTCCCTGAAGCCCCTCCAAGCCCCGGTAAGGCCGAAAATGGCAGTTTCAGGCACTTTTTGGGTCACAGTGGCACCAATCCCCGGGATCGCCGCCGCCATGCTGTCCCCGCCCCTTAAGGTGTCAGGGCCACCTGACCCACCTGACCCACCAGGGTGTCGTGACCCACCACTTTGAGAACCACTGCTCTAGACCAGTGGTTCCCAAACTGTGCATTGCAATGCCAGGGCATCGTGGCACAATCACAGGGGCATCATGAGATTTTCCTGGTAGCTCCTCCTATCTGTTCTCCTGGACGCCACCATCTTGGATCTCATGAAATCTCACGAGATCCAAGATGGTGGCACCCAAATCTCGTGAGAATTGGGTGCCGCCATCTTGGATCTTGCGAGATTTCATGAGATTCAAGATTGTGGCACCCAGGAGAACAGGTAGGAGGAGCTACCAGGGGCGTCATAAGCCAGGAAGAAGAGACTGCGGGGCATTGTGAGCCAGATAAGTTTGGGAACCACTGCTGTAGACATTGACATTTGCCCCTAGGCAAATTCCTCAGTTTGCCTCCTGCTGAACCTGATGCATCTTCTTGGCTATAGTCCTTTTGAAAAAAATTCAGAGGCAGCTCTTGAGCACTTCTGCTGATGATATCACCATTCCTGCTATAGAAGAAGCCCCGGAGGGATGCATCTACCCCCGGCTCCCCTTCAACAACACCCCTGGTGATGCCATTTGAATAGTTGGTTTTGGTTTAGCTCAGTATGATTTGTGTGTTGGAGGGCAGCTTTCATTCAACCAATTCAGCATAGGTGAAAAGCAGCACACGTTAATTAGAGAAAGGGAAGCTGCCCTAGGCTCAACCTCCTGTGTGAATCAGCTCTGAGTTTGTGGTCCAGGTGTGTGACCAAATTATCCTTTGTCCTTCTCAACGCTTTTTTGTTTTCTCGAAGCAATCCTGTTCCGCGCACCTGTAAGAGAAAGGTTGAATGATGTTTGCAAAGAGAAGAAATGATTAAGTTCTGACCCACTGCTGCGCTAACTGCTGAACCTGCTGTCATTCGGACTGGCAAGTGACCAGTGCAAGCCAGAGGAGATCCGAGCAGCAGCAAAAGGATGTTGCATTGAGGAAGGGCATTTCCTGTAAGGTCCTTTACCTGTCTCGAAGAGGCTTCTCTTTCTTCCGATGATTTATTCTGGGTATCATATCTGTGCACAATGTTTCTGCATCAGCAGTGGCCCGGACTACACCTCTATTGATTACTGTCCTCCAGGCCTCAGGAGAACCACTTGTCAACTTGTACAGACTATGATGTTTACTGCTACAGTGGGGAGGAAAAAAAAAAAGGACTTAGCTGCTGCAAAACATTTTCCAGTGATTTAAGGCTCTAGTATTCTAGCAACTCACGGTTATAATGAGCTGTGAGGCTTTTCCCTTGGAGTTTTCTGGATGTGCCCTTGAATTATTTATAGCCGGAACAGATAACTGGTTGCAGCCGTTTCTCCATTTGCTGGGATTGTTACAGGTGAGGATGTCGCTTCTTTCTCCCCTCCCCACCGTTCATAACTCAAAACACCCCCTTTCTGCACGCACCACCATTTTCAATCAATGGTGCTGGCTCTGCTGTTAAAATGGATGGACGTTGGGCCCCTTGCTGCTTGCAGACAGACACAGATGGTGTTCATTTATTTGCAAAAAAACTGAATCGCTTCCCCAAAGCAGAGTCTTAGTGCGTCCCTCAAAGCCTGAAAATTCATAAACACATGTATGCAAAACGGGAAAAAAAAATCCAGCCCCAAACAAACAAACAAACAGCCCCTTGCTTTCAGAATAGAGTTCTGTGCTGGCAAACAAACAATATTTTTGTCTGTTCTCTCCCTCTTTGCCCCCCTTTTTTCTTCTCTTTCTCTCTCCCTTTAACAAAAAGAAACATTACATGTTTGAGTAGATAACAAGAGGTACCATTAGGATACAGAAAATTGAAAACCTAGACGGCAATAAAATTGCAGACCCTGGGGAATTAGTAATGGTTTCTTCATGTTTTCGTAGGAGACTTCTTTTTCTCTTCACCTAGCAAACACTGTTCACAAACAACAGTGAAGAACAAAAGCTGTGATTTATATTTCTGGACAGGTATACACGCACCCCTGACCTCCTGCTGCCTTCCTCGCCCTCAGCACCAGAAGCAATTTATGGAGACCAGTCTAAATAAACATTAAGGAGTCAAGGCCACAAACTGACAGCAAGGAAAATCAATGGCTCCAGAAACCAGCTCGTAGGATCAATAAAAGAGATTAGGCATCACAAGCTAGCGTAGGGCACTTACAGGTAAATGTGGCTTACGCTTCATCTGACAGGGTTCTCTTAGCACCGGGATAAAAACTGTCATATAAACAGAAGCACCTGGAGTAGCCAGTGGAAGACGCTCCTTAGCTGCAAACACCAACTGCTGACCTCTGAATGAAGGGGATTTAAACAGAGGCCACAGGGAATTTCCAATCATTTTTCCAGAGTCATCTTGTATACCTGTGCACACCACACTTGAATGAATTGCTTGGTGTATTCGTTGAGCGTATTTCTGACTTCTTTTCCTGCTTGGTTTGTGGGTTTTGGGGAGGGGAGGGGTGGGGCTCCCGGCTCCCTCTACCTTGGCTCTCATTTTGCTCCAGCCCAGAACAGAACCTGCTCACAACATCTTACTGTGAACTGAAAGAGTAAAATGACTCCTAATCAGGCTACTTCCTTTCACACTCTTTTCAAAAGAGTTTCAAGTGGAACAAAGCCCTGAAGTAGGCAAAGCAGGAGGGGATGGTTCGAAGTCGACCACCCTGCTCAGTCCACATGCCTGGAAGTTTCTCTCATCTTCTTTTTCCCTTTGAAAGCTGTTCCATAGAGCAGGTAATGAAGAGGTTCCTCCTTATGAGATCCTGACCTAGAGACCTGCACATTAGAATCACTGATGGTGACCTTGAGAATAGTGTATCTTTGTGTTGGTCAGTTAGAGGATGGATTCATGTTCAACTTCTAAGATGAGGATGCTGAGATTCAGTGGAAATTATTCGTGCAGATTCAGGGCGAATTATAGATGTAATTATTCAGTGGAATCCACAGATTCTGTGGAATCCGTTTCTCCTATCTCTCATCCGTACCAGAGATGTTGGAGACATAGACAATAACTCTTGGAGGTTGGAAAAGCTGCTGTTCCCCTCCCCCAAGAGCTTCAAGGATTCTTCTCATCTCCAAGAGCTTGGAGGAATTCTTCCATCTTGCCCTGCCAACCTTCCAACTTCCCCTCACCTGTTTCTGTAGCAGCAGGGGAACAGCAGAATCAGCAGCAAAGAGTCTGTGTGGACAGGAGAGAGGATTTCTTCCTTCTCTTCCTACTCACCACTGTTGCAGCACCACTGGATCCTCCAGCAGGAGATGAGTGGCTGCTGATGGAGTGGAAACTAAATAGTTTCCCTTCTATCCTCCTCCTCCTCCTCCTTTCTCTGTTGTCACTCTGCAGCTCATTGGGGAAGGGATAGAAGACAACAGGAAAGGAAGGAAAAGTTTCCTTTCGTTTAGCTTCCATTGGCAGACTCTTTTCTCCTGCTGGAGCATGTCATGATGCCATGACTGTAGGGAGGGGAAAAAAACTTTCCTCTCCCCTACACAGACATTCTGTTGCTGTCCTAATTCTGCTGGAACCAGATAAGGAGAAGATGGAGTGTTGGCAAGGAGGTAGGAGAGAATTTCTCTGAGTTGCCTCAGATTGGCTTGGTTAATTATCTGAGTTTTTTTTATGGTTTGGGGGGAACTCTCAGGCAATTTCCAAGTGGCTCCAGGATGCATTCTTTCTCAGCAGCTCATCACTAATCTGTACATTGTGACTGAACACATTCCTCAAGGGCCCTGAAGATAAATTACGCCACCGTCCACATGTAAATGACGCAGGTACTGTACTTTGTCTTCCTTCTTCCTTTCCTTGTTGGCATTGCTCATGTTGGTATTCAGATCTTGGTTAGATATATTGGACACTGAGATCTTGTTATTTTACAACGAAGAAAATACCGGTAGATTGTTCAAGGTTTTAAAATTGCATTGATCTTAGGTTCAGCAATATGCTATATCCTGGTTGTGGAAGAACTGGAAAAGCTCCAGACCTGACATGGGCAGTGGGAGGGACACTCGCACTCCCTTCCACCTGCTTGCAAAGACTGGAGGACTAAACGGAGATGAGTCAGCATGCTGGCTGTGCTTAGATGACTCCCTTGCTGTACGTCTCATCAGACACATTTCTTTCTCCTAGATGCCCCCTGATAGCCTTAGATAGCCTTAGACTCTGATGAGCCACAGTCCTCTTCATAAAATTGTTACAGGCAAGTGACCAAGCAAAAAATATCTAATGTAATAGAAATAAAGCAGCATAGATAAGATACATCAGCAAATCTGATTTACTCGTTGCTGAATTTGATGCTCCTTGAACACTGCACTTGTCGCTTTCATGATATGAAGATCACTTTTATTCAGGGCCGGCCCATTCATGAAGTCAACTGAAGCAGTCACCTCAGGAAGCAGATTGGTAGGGGGCACCCATCCCTACTTGCCTCCACTGCCTCTCTTTCTCCTTTATTCCCTGAATTGGAAAAGGAATAGAGCAGTGTTTCTCAAACTCTGGGTCGGGACCCACTTGGTGGGTCGGGACCTGATTTCTGGTGGGTCCCAGGTGATGGAAAGATCAGATAAGTAATTGCCACAAGCCCTCAGGCTATTCAAAAATCAGATACGGTAGCTACTAATTGCCCTTCAAAGAGCTGAGCTCCTGCAGTTTGCAAAATAGCTTCTAATTACCCTGCAAACAGCTAAGCTCCTGCAGTTTGCAAGCTTGTGTAAATATAGGGAGATAAATGCTTGAGCTTCTCGTAAAGTTAGGTGGGTCCCGATATAGTGTCATTTTAAAAAGTGGGTCCCGGTGGTAAAAAGTTTGAGAACCACTGGAATAGAGGAACAGGGAAGAAGAGGAAATGTGAAGAGGAGGCGAGTGCTGAGCTAGAACATTGGCGAGCAGGAGGAGCAGAGGCTGGTGCATCATCAGGTAAGGGGGGCAGCATTGGGCATATGGGGCCTCAGGCATCAAGAGATCTTAGGCCAACCCTGCTTTTGTCTACACACTGTTCAGCAAATGGTGACTCAGGATTTGATCTTCAAGACGCCACTGGTGAGAGGCACAAGGAGGGTGGAGGAGTGTGTACAAAGTTGGAATGTGCCCCAGAGTACTCTGTGCCATGGCACTGGCCTGCTGGTCACACTCTCCCTTTAGGCTGTGGACATTGGACAGCCCCAGGCTCACTACAGCTCCCCAGGATTTGAGAAACAGTGGGGGGTGAGGTGCAGAGGCGAATCTAGGGCGGAGCAAGCGGAGCACCCGCTCCGGGCGCCATTGCCCGAAGGGCGCCCCGCTGCTCCGCCCGCGAGTCGGACTCGGAGACTCGAGTCCGAGTCCAACTCGGACTTGGAGACTTGAGTCCGACTCGGGCCGGCCCCCTCAATCGGGAGAGCCGGCTGGGGACGTCTTCCCCGGCCGGCTGCCCGGGCCGCTGCACAATTTTTTGCGCATGCTCAGACTGTTACTGAGGGAAAAGGGCCGCGGCACAATATTTAGTTATAGGGGCGCCTACCCACCGGGAGGCGGTTACGCCTCTGGTGAGGTGCACAGATTTTGGATCACTTTTATTTGCAATAAGCCAAGGTATACATATTTCTGAGCACAAATATAACCTCCCCCCACGTAAAAAAAAAAAGTACAGACCAAAAGCTAAATACAGTACTAGCCTGTATAACCTGTGAATGTTTGAATAATATTTTTCAAATACTTGAAAAGGCAGAGGTGGAGGAGGGGAGAGAAAGGGCAACAACCTGGAAACAAGCACAAACAAGTCCTTTAATTTCTCTGTTTGGAAAGTGTCTCTCATACCTTGGTGGTCTAATGAGCCTAGCAGTTCTTTGGCAGGCTTCTTGCTTCCAGGTTGCCGTTTCCACAATAGGTTTGTTCATATTGTTAGCTAGTTGCTTCTCAAAGTCTATTTTTATTTTTATTTTTCTCATCGTAAGTTCCGTTAGGAATACTGCTGGGGTTCTTTCCTTCTCATGGTGTGTCGTACCATCTCCTGCACCTTGTTATAAGATTGCAATAAACCTAACTTGGATTAAGCAGTTTTCCATGTCAACCCCTTAGGGCATCTGATTATAGGTTTGACCTTTTGAGATTCTGTGTGTTTCCCACTTAATCAGTGCTGGAATGAGTTGCTGCTAAGTAGGATCTATAGAAACCCTATGGGAAAAGTGAAGCCATCTAAAATAATGAGTCTCTTCCCCCCCCTCCTCCTCTCCCCCCTTGCCCTCCCCTCTCTCCTTTTGAGCTCTATCGGACCATGATAACAGTCTTAATCTCCAGGCTACACAAAAGCAAAACTTGGCATGTGATGTTTGCATTATTTGCTGAGAAGGGGAGGGATGGGAAGAGCTTTTGGCAACCCCAAATGGAAATGAGGCTTTCTTTCTTAGTGAGAAATCCTTCCTTGCCTCTCCCGCAGCCACCCTCCCTCTTCGTATAGCCATTGATGCACTTTTCCTTTTCTGCCGACTAACATTTGTTTGGTAGAGCTGAGGCCTTGTGAAGCTTTTAAGCTTTAGCACCTCAAATTTTGACAGAGTAATTGGTTCCCTGTTGCCTGGGCAATAATACAAAATTGGACCCATCTCCATTTTGTCTTGTTACAGTAACACACTCAGAGGTTTAGATATAATCTCACAAAGTACTCTGCTTTGGCCATCAGTTCATTTCTCAATAGCAGAGGCCTATGCAGGTTTCTTTCCTCTTCCCCTCCTACCCTTTTGAGTTGTGCTCCCCCCCAATCTGCACCTTCCTCCCCCAACCTTCTGTGAAACTGAACAGCATAATAGATGTAATTAGACCTTCAGTAATAGGACCAAATGGAGCACGCAGAGATATTCCTTCTAGGGAAGCAATCAGTGCATTAGGTCCCCAGGACTGAAACTACATTTAACAAGGTTTGGGGCTTAGGGATTGTCATTCTAAGGCTTCTCTGACTTCCCCAAGAGAAAGCACTACCCAGAATGCAAATCTTTGGTTGCCATTGCTACAAAAGAGGGGCAAAGAACATTAGCCACTTTATTACGTACATAATGAAGCGCACAGTAGCTGTTTATATATATTTTCCCTAGGCAGTAAATCAAAGTATTCACGAGTGCTAGGAGGTATAAATATGTATCTCATTTATGTTTTAAATCTGTTTCCCCTGTTTTGCCCATTAATTCTGGAGGAGGATAGCTTTGTATGGTGCCAAATAAAAAACATGCTTCATTTTGTCAGAAAGACACAGGCACATTTCAGCTTGGACTAATAAACTTCCACAAAAGGCAGTGTGGTTACTTGTACCTTATATATGTCTCAATGTCTATATTCCATTCATCTTTATATTTTAGAAAAGAGAGCTAATTTGTTTTTGTTTTCCTCAACACACATTGTCTTGCTGCTTTTTAAGAAAGCTTTTGTGATGTGGAGCTCCTGTGATGTGGAGCTCCTACGAATCTTTGCAGATGTGATGGCAATAAAAAAATGGAGTGATTCGTTGCAGGAAATATTTGTATCTGTAGTTTATTCATGTTTATTAATACATTTCTTATTTGTCTATCTTACTACTTGGGTTAAAAATGCATAGGGCAGTTTACAATGATTAAAACAACAACAACAACAACAACATTAAAATACATTCATTCAAACAGACAGACCCTTAGCATAAAGCTACACATCAAATGTTTTAAACAAAGCAATCTAAAAAGCCTTGGCAAATATAAAAAAAAAGCCTAAAGGTCTTCAGCCGATGCCAAAAAGAAAATCAACTTGGTGCCAGGCGAGCCTCCCTGAGGAGAGTATTCCACAGACAGGGTGCCACCACAGAGAAGGCTCTCACTCCATTAAAGCATGGCATTTAACATTAAAGATCCGAGGTGTTTAAGGAAGGAAAATAAGGGGGGGGGAGGAATCAGCTTTGCTGCCCACAGTACTGGCTGCAAAGTTGGAACTGATGTTTCAGCCCGACTCAACACAGAGCTGCTTTGGATGTTCAGAAGTGGGGCTAGGGCTGGAAGTGAATGGAAGTATGGGTGATTTGCATTTTCTGACCCCACAATTCTGAGTCTTGGGACATTCAAAACCAGGGTAATATACTCTCAGAAGCTAACCCTTGCAAACAAGAAGGGAACCTGCAGACAGAGCAAGTTATAGTGATCTCATCTGGAAGTGAACAAGGCACTGGTATAACATGGCTAAGGAACAAACTACACATTATGTGAAATATCTAATGTGGCCCAGTGTTTTTTCTTAAACATTGCACTGGGAAAAATCATGGTGGGAAATAAATGTAGCTTTAGCACTTTGCCCCTGCTGGTATTCCAATCCTGACCACGGTCCTCTGCATGCTACAGTATATTACTGGGGGGGGGGGCTAGGGGGGAGCCTGCATTTAATTTCAATGAGAGCTTTTTTCTAATTAAAATGCTTGGTGCAGCAATCGGGATTGGAACTGTGGTTGGGGGCAAAGTACTAAAGTCCCCTTACCTCCACCATGGGTTCATCCAGTTTCACCGTACCTGTTTATCAGCAGGCCAGTTATTTGACGGAACTGCAGATCAGGACTTCCAAAGTTCAATTCTCACCTCTGCCTTGAATTCTCACTAGGTGCCCCCAGGTAAGCCATTCCTTCTTAGCCTCAGCTGCAATAGGGAAATAATAATACATACCTTATACTTACAGGATTGCTGTAAGGGTTAAAGTTAAAGGTATTCCCTGCTCAAAAGCTAGTCATGTCCGACTCTAGGGTGCGGGTGCCCATCCCTGTTTCTGGCCAAAGAGCCAGTGCTGTCCAAAGAAGCATCTGTGGTCATGTGACCGGTATGACTAAACGGAGCACTGTTAGCTTCCTGCCGCAAGAGTACCTATTTATCTACTTGCAGTTTCTTGCTTTCAAACTGCTAGGTTGGCAGGAGCTGGGACAGGAGACAGGAACTCACTCTGTCACTTGGGTCTTGAACTACAGACCTACGGACCTTCCAGTCTGCAGTTCAGTGTCTTAACCACTAAGCCACCACTGCTCTGCTGTCAGGGTTACATCCAGATAATCAGGTTTACCAGATCCTCGCCGGGACGGGAGCAGTCTACCCTTAAGGGGGAGGGGCGTGGGGGGGCCAGAACGTGACGCGTTCTCCCCCCACGCCCCTCCCCCTTAAGGGTAGACTGCTCCCGTCCCGGCGAGGATCTGGTAAGCCTGCAGATAATATATGTTGTGCTTAGCACACTCAGAACGTGCTATAAAGATGCTAATTATTCTAAGTATGTCATCGTGTTTTTTCAGAATGGTACATCAATGTAGGATAGCGCCACCCTATCTAGGCCAGAAATTCTACTACAGTGCTTGCAGTGCGTTTTCAGGATTCAGGGCATTTTGGCTATTCAATTTTGAGTCAAGATTGCTTTTCAACACTTTAAGCATGCACCTTACTGATCTAACCCCCCCCCCCCACACACACACACACAAAGTTACTTGAAAGCTAACATGTCAGGACTTCAGCTTTTCCATGGATCCTGTTAGAGAAATTTTAATTGAAAGCAAGGGTCTAACCAAACCATTGGTTTTCACTACTTATAATGAGCCCTGCTGTGGAATAAAATCCATTATCAAACTAACCCCCTAAGGGGTATGGAGCAGAATAGCTTTGTTCCACACAATGAAAATACTTTTTTTCCCCACACCCAGAGGCTGCATCAAGTCAAGTGACATCAGGGTTGCAAGATCAGTTTAAACTGTTGTATCCTTCACACAGATCCATGTGCCAGGAGGTGAGATTCAATACACTCCTCTGACAGGGAAACAACACACAGTGGCAAACCAAATGTATATTTGCACCCATGTCATGTGTGGAGCAAAGGTGAAACGCATGTTTGCAAATCTCTGAAATTCACCACAGTTTGAATTCAGATTTGCATTTGGTGTGTACACATTTTACCTCAGACTTTGAAAGGTGAATGTTTTAACTTGTTGGCATCTCTTGGTTGTTGGCAGACTTCAAATATGAAATCTCATCAACTGTCAAATAATACTAATTACCATGGTTTTGTATCAAATGCTACCAGAATTTAAAATGCAATTACATACAACAACAACAACAACAACAACAACAACAACAACAACAACAACAACAACAACAACAACAACAACAACAACAACAACCACCAGGATTTATATACCGCCTTTTCTTTGGTCATCGAATTTCCCCTCTGACTTTAATTCAAAGACGGTTTACATAGGCAGGCTTTCTAAACCCCAATGGTTTTTTACAATACAATGTGTACTAATCTTGCATAGAACCCTTCATTCTAGGTGGTTTCCCTCACAGTCCAGTCTCTCTTTGGTGTTTGCCTCACCACGCTTCGACTGACAGGCATATTATATACAAACTACTTGGTACTATCAAATGTTAAATACTATTACATGCCAACCATCATATATTGTTGAATATTATATACCAATGGTTTTCACATTGTCAGAGGGAATTCTGTGTTCTTTGGAAGCTTCTCAGGGATTTTTCACTGAGAATATCACTAATGGTAGACAAACTTCCCTGGTCGTCGTCATCAGCCCATAAGAACCAGTCTCCCTAGGCTATGCACAGCTACAGCATACTGTCAGGTGTGTTTTAAGACACACTCTCATTTCAGTGTAGGGATGTCACTGAATTCCTTTCTTATAGAAATTGGTGACAGGACTAAGGTTCTAGGCCCCTCCTACTCTCCAACGAATCAGACGTTAGAAAATATGGGGATAAGTACAGAATCAATCCATTCTGTGCATTTATATAAAAAGACACATTTAAATCCGTAAGCTGCAGTGTGTTATGACACAAGCTGTTCGGATAGGAAATACATGACATTATTTGAAAAAAAAAATACATACTGGTACTACTGTATTTAAATACCTTTTTTTTTTTTTACAGTGATGAAGGAAAAAAGTCTCGGGATTTTGAGCAGAGGAGAACAGAATAGAAATCACTGTATGAAGTTTCAGCGCAATGGAAACAGAGAGATCTGTACATCCCTAGTTCAGACCCAATTCTTGGACCCAATGGCGTCGCTCCCGTCAAGTGACGGGAGCGGGCCGCTACGGGGTGATGCGCACAAAGGGGTGACGTGCGCAACCTTGCGCGCATCACCGCCGTGACACACATCGCCCTCCGGACACTCTGAGGCTGGCCCAGGAGCCGGCCTCGGAGTGTCCGGCCCGGCCGGCGCGTCAATACGGCCCAATGCGTCAATACGGGAACTTTTACTGTTTTCGTGCATGCGCAGACCGTTTTGAGGGCAAGAGGGCAGGCCCTTGCCCTCAGAAATGGTCTCTGCGCATGCGCGGAAACAGTAAAAGTTTGCGTATTGTATTGACGCATTGGGCCTTCTTTCAGAAGGCCCTGGAGCGCCGGCCGGGCCGGATGCTCCGAGGTCGGCTCCTGGGCCAGCCTCGGAGCGTCCGGAGGGCGACGCGAAGGGGTGGGGGGGCGCCCAGGGCAGGGTGCAGCTGGGTGGCCCCCCAAAAAATTGCGGCGCAGCCATAGGCCGGCCGATAGTTCTATTAGGGGGGCATAGTTGGGGGGTCAGTGGGGTGACGCGCGTCCTAGTGACGCCTCTGCTTGGACCCTCTCAGTGTAAACCGCCTTGGATTAAAGTCAGAGGAGAAATCCAATGACCAAGAAAGGTGGTATATAAATACTGTATATTATTATTATATTATTATTCTCAAACCCAGAACGTTTACAATGTTTATGGGTTCTGTGGTAAGAGACATGTTGATGCAGAAAGTGCCTGCTGAAAGTAGGAAGCATGACAACCATAGCATTTCAGCAACTAATACTGTCAATAGTCATAAATGCCATTGCATATCCATGATCAAATACTGTTAAATGTCAGCTGTCAGATATTAAATATTGAAATCAAATCTCTTTGGGTGTCAGTTACAGATATCAAATATTTGGTGATCGTCTGGCAAGTCTTCAAGCATCCAGGGACCATATGGAGGCTATTCTGTCTCCAAATTCTTAGAAGGGAAATTTTGGGGACTGGGGAGGGAGGGGATGAGAAATCTGTATCAGCCGTAGTGTGCAGTCTTCCTGTACAACAGTTTTGCATGTATTGGCTGGGAAGGCTGTTGAATTTTGTTTTACAGAGAGCTGACATGGTCACTGCTTGAAGATGGCGGAGCAATCCGGCATGATGGTGATTATTCTCACTTGATATCTTAGGGAAATTCAAACCACTAGTGACCCAGGATTCCAGAGACTACACTTCAATCAATCAATCAATCAATCAATCAATCAATCAATCAATCAATCAATCAATCGAGAGGTGACTGATATGATTCCATCCCTTCTGAAAACAGCTATCTGGTACATGGGCTACATTTAAAAGAGGGGAGAGTTGTTTCCACTTGCCAAACAGATGAGATGTAGAAATAATGGAGACAGGATTTGCCTCATTGGCTGCTCATAATGTCAGTCGCACAACATAATTAATTTGGAAAACCAGTAATTATAACATAGCCTTAATGTTCTGGCTTTAATGCGTTTATGTCTCCTTGTCTTTTTAAAAATGGAATGCTATATATTATGTTGATGACAAAAAAAATGTTGTAGATTCTCTTCGTACTTTAAATGGAAATGCTTACTAGGAAAATTTAAATGTTTGGACTCATTGCCTTAGCCTTAATGACCCCATTGTCAATGGGCACAATAGAGTGACAATCTCCATCTCACTGCCCAATCCCAGGGGCCTGCTGCATCACTGGAACTTGCATTCTGGCGGCACAGCACACTTTATGGTGGTTGAAAAACACAATACACCATAGAGCGCAGCCTGGCCGCTGGCACAAACAGTGAATGGCAGTGGCCAGGCAACAGCGGCCTCTGCAGGAGCCCCGGTGCTGGTAAGTCAGGGCAGGGACCAAGAATAGAGGTGTGCTGAGGACAGGAAGGGTGCAGATATTGGCAGCAGAAGCTCTGCCGATATCCTATCCCCTTCCCGGTCTCAATCCACCTAGCCAGGTCCACTCGGACCTGTGCCAGCAAAATCGCCAGAAGAATAGGTCTGAGTAGACCCATCAGGGCAGCAGAGACTTACCCCAGAGTAAGGGAACAAATGTTCTCTTACCTGGAGGAGACCTCCAGCACTGCCTCCCGGCAGGAAGCATGTAAAATGCTCTTGTGGCATGGCTGCATCAGTGGTGGAGGTGGTTTGGATAGGATTGGGGTGTCAGAGTACACAATTAAAGACAGCAGTATTTGTGCAAATTTCAATTTCCCATTTACTTGGACCAGTCAGTCTGCCTCACTGTTGCTTCTGTGAATTGGACAGAATAGACCTGCTTTACCATTGTACAAGGAAAAACTTGTTGTTTGTCATAAGTAACTTGGAAAATTGGTAGTTATAAATATAATTATTAAAATATAATACATTATGCTCCCGGAACCCCTGAAGATGCCAAAAACCGCTTGAATTCAAATCTGGGCGGCCGGAGCGGCACCATTTTACCTTTTTCAAAGCGTCACGCGGGTCAGCTGACTGGTTCTTCAGTCCTGCGCCGCATGGTAATGTCCTAAAAGCCTGTTAAAAGGGGAAAAAACGCAACCAGAAGTGACTTCTGGTTGCACACGAAACCGAAACATGACTGGTTGCTTCCAGTCATGGTTTTTTTCCTTTTAACAGGAGTTTAGGACATTACCATGTGGCACCGGACTGAAGAAGTGGACATGGACCTGCACAGCGCTTCAAAAAAGGTAAAACAGCCCTGCCCCAGTGGGAACCCTCCATGGAAAGCTATCCATGTAAATTCAAATCCGCGGGTGGCAAGGGCCCACTGTATATACAGTACACACACACACACACACACACACACACACACACACACACACACACACGAGTAAGTTTTTGGTCTCCATCCTATTCTGAGGGTCTGTGGTATCTGTGGGGGTTCGGTTCCTGCAAACCTCAGTGGATACTGAATCTGCGGATTGGAAATTATCCTACTATGGGAGCATTACGGGAATGGGTGGGTAGCCTACCTGCCAGCAGCAGAGACCCTGAAAATAGCGAGGAGATCCTCAGAATAGCATGGAAACCCTCAGAATTTCAGTGGAGACCTTCAAAATCCGCGGTTTAACAGTCTTCCCAGCAATTGTGGGCACCATTTTAAAGTGCTCTCTGCGCCATTTTGAAGGTCTCTGCTGTGTTCAGAATGCCAGCAGAGACCTTCAGAATGCTGCGGAGACCTCCAAAATGACAAAATGGTGGAGAAGCTATTCAGGCCATTTTGAAGCCTCCCATGGGCATTTTAAAGGATTCTGCACTATAGGTAAGACACTTTTAAGACATACGCTTAACACATGTCTTGAAAAAAAATGTGTGAAGTTGTCTATATAGTGACCTTTGTCTCAATGATATTTGGGAATAGATCTACATCAAATGCTCTCCAGGATTGATACTCCAGGATTATAGGAGCTACTCTGATACTTGGGTCTCATTTGTATACTGCCATATTTGCAATTATTACTGTCCGACATGGACCATGGTGCAACCACAACTAGCACAAAAGCAAAAGCAATAAATCAGCAAATTATTTTGCTGCATGCCAGTCATCTGTATGCTAAGAATAACCAGAGTAGGTCACTGTGGGGGGCGGGGGGGGGCCGGAGGCTTAAAGTGTTTCATTATTAGGAAGGAATGGGTTTTTTTTAATTTAAAAAAATTAGACAGCCCATTGACACCTCCTTTTTTGCTTCTTCGTGATGAGTTCATCCCATCTAATATGCATTAGAAATAATCTACACATTTGATGAAAGGTTTCCAAAGCATGAATAAAGGGCCAGGCTGGTTGTCTACCAAAGCAATTAACAGAATCACACAAAGCCTCTTTCTCTGGCCTGTTTTCTCAGGCCAGCCATCAGTGTAATTATCCACATTAGAGGAATCTTTGGAGATAGAAAAGAGGGGTCACAAGTCAAAAGAAGCTCACTCGGGGGAATTTAACTGTTTGGCTTTACTAATTCTTTATCAAACACCCCCTCCAGGGTATGAAAAGGCATCATCTCTGGCAGCATTCAGAAGCGCCTTTCTTTCTGTGCTAGAGGAGAAAGCCTGTTTCTAACTAAGCACTGCTCCCTGGTTCCCACATGCGAGACCAAACTTTCAACCATTCTTAAACAAAACAAAAAAATAATAATGGGGAAAGACTTCCCCCCCTCCCAACCCATGGATGAATACAAACTATGCAACAGAATGAAAACTTGTTCATCATGGGTGGTATTTCAGTCTTTTTTGGTGGGAGGGGGGTTAAATTTCTGGCAAGGATCAAAACAGTCTACTCTAGGAGATATTCAAGATTAAATTAAAAAAATCAGTGCATTTTAAGAGCACTTTCCGCACAATCCTTCCTACCCAGTCGCTAGGCCGGCACACTGGCGTCGCTCTAGGTGGGGCAGAAAGCTAGGTTCTGCAGCTTTCCACCCCACCGTTACTCTCCTGCACGAGGTTCCCAACATTAAAATTGACATAAGGCCATATATATGTTTGAGCTCCTGTGCTTTCTCATGTCAATAGCACTTTTCAGTGTGCAATTCTTACCTCCTTCATTTAGCTGCCAGTAAACCTGAGAAGTAAATTAGATGGAGAGGCAAGCCATATTTACAAGAAATCCTTTCCACATTCGGTAAACGCTGGGAGCAAAACGGCACCTGTTAGCCCTGTCCCCTGCCAACATACCCATGGGCTATACCTCCAGTAGCTATGCAGCATTCAGGGTGTGTCTGCAAGGGACAGGGCCAGAGGGTTTCTCCATGCATGTTTGGAACCCTGATTGTCCAAGCTTCCCAAATGAGCCCTCCATAGTCTGCAAGTTCAGTACCACCCCTTGCAGATAAACTCTGGACACTGGGAAGCATGACTGGCAGGACACCAGCAAAGCTTTTCTCAGATTCTTATGGTCATGAGCTTTTATGTTAATGAATGGAGATTTAAGTGTGTATGAACCACATCCAGACCCAACGTTCTGGCTTGTTGTGCCACGCTTGTTCTAGTCTACAAGCAATCTAAGAAATGTGTTTATAGCAGTGTCCTTTGTTGCCTGCCATTGCTTTTGTTTTTATTATTTCTCTGTTGTTGCTTCTCCCCCACCTCGCCGTTCCTATGCTTCTGATAGATGTCTGTAATACTTGCAATCAAGGAATAGTTAGGGGACAAGAGACCCGATGAGGACCAAATAACAATCTGTAGCATCCACTCAATAAGATCTATTTCCAGATTGGTGTGCCAACCTTCTCCTTGAAACAGCAGAACGGAGCATTTTCCAGTGAGCAGATCTACTCCTGGGTAGATGCTTTAGTATTTTTCTACGTGGCAGGTTTGCAGGGACAATGTTTTGTTGTATGTTCAGACATTGCAAGAAATATTGCAAGGGAGTAGGTGCAGTTTTAACGAGATTCTGATTTCCCAGAACAAAACAAGCCAGCCTTATTCAGGGGAGGCTCAGTAGAAGAGCCCGTGCTCTACCTGCAGAAGGTTTGGTCCCCAGCATCTCCAGGTGGGGCTGTAGAAGACCTCACCTGAAACCCTGGAGAGCTGCTTCCAGTCAGTGTCAACAATACAGGGCTGGATGGATCAACAGCCTGACTTGGTATAAGGCAGCTTCCTATGTACCTAGGACTTCACGGAGGGATAATGGGCTCTATCAGCCATTCCCAGTGCACCTTGGGACATGTTCTTGGGGAAAAACTGCTGGTGCAGTTGCACCTAGTCCCTAAGGGTTAAAGTAGATGTTGGTTTAAGCATATGATTGCAGCTCCTCTGCTTGTGTTTTTTTTATTTAGTAAAAAGCAGCTGGATCAGGCCATGCCACAGTGCTGATTTGGACCCCATGGCCACTATTTGCCCTAGGAAAAAAAAACCAATTGGTACCAATGGGAAATTGTCTCCCAGGGGAAATAGTAACTGTGGGGAGAGAAGAGGCGATCTGGAATAGGACTGTGGTGGGGACAGAATTTTAAAACCTCATTGACCCACACTGTGATCGCTATGCACAGGGCCTGATCTAGCTGCTCTTTCATGACTAAAAAATAAGTATGAACTAGCCCCAGAAGCATCACTAGGGTTTTGTGCTGCCAAACTCCCCTTTCCTATCCCTTTAAGAGTCCTAGGCGGATTAATTCCCTTTTTTCTCCACTCATGGGTTCAAGTCAAAGTTCAGAACAGATTTCTCAAGCCTGTCTGTATTCGAAGCCACAGCAGGGTTTTCAAGCCAAGGTCAAAACCACAGCAGGGTTCTCAAGCCAGTCCAGGGGTTGGTCGGTCACATCCAAATCCATCACCTCTCCTTCCTCCAAGTTTTGCTCCTCTTCTGTCCACCAGGTGCTGCGTTTATACTTGAGGACCTGGCTGCTTTTAGTGGCTGCAGCTGTGTACCTACTGCTAAGCCTAGGCTTTAACCCTTTATTACCCAGTTTTGCCAGAGCAAGGGGCCACTGTAGACACCACAACCTATCCCCTTGGGCTTGGGGAAATCTTCCACATTTTCCAATACAGGTTTGCATCACCCGTTAAAAGAGCTCATCACTTCATCCCAGTGATGTCACTGGGGTTAGTGTCATCCAGTGTGGTAACTCATGGTGTCACCCTCATTACTTTATTTTAATATATAACAGTTCAGGTCATTCACAAATCAGTAACCAACAAAAATATCAGTGGCCAACTTGATGACACTCACACAACTGTGCTAGTATTAGCTCTAATACATAGAATTGAGAGCTGACTCATACTAACACCTTATTGGTTCCTTATTGTTATTATGACCTTATTGGTCATAATAACACCTCATTGGCTTTCAGAACAATCAGTCTCATTGGTCAGTTTTGAGTTAAGAAAATTCACTTTTTGTTACATAAGGTAGTTGTGTTTTCTATTTTCGGTTATTTGGCCATAACATTTGATGGGATACAGATAATTCAACATGTTTTTTAAAATTACTTTTCCAATGATATATAACATCATGGCCAGTGGCGTCGCTCTAGGTGGGGCAGAACGCTAAGTTGTGCCTTACTCCCCGGCACAAGGCGGCCCTGCCCCCTCACCATCGGAGCCATTCAGTGGGGCAAAGGCAATGCGCAGGAGACACCCTGCGCATTACCTTCACTCCACTGAATGGTTCCGACACCATGCCCGAGAGTAACGGAGGGTTCAGAGCGGGGCGGAACTTAGCATTCCGCCCCACCTAGTGCGACGCCACTGATCATGGCAGTATTCCTAAATACAAATTTTCTAAAAGGTTTCCACAATTTTGGCCACTAGTGGTGTCACCTCCCTGAGGGTGTCACCCGGTATGGTCTGCACCCCTTGTACACCCCCCCTAGTGAAGCCACTGGCTAGCTCAACCACAAGCTTAATGTGAGGCCTATTTGACCCTACCCTTTTAGTTCTGTTTGAAGATTGGTATTGTGGCACCTAACAATCAATTGTAATGATTCCTCCCTCCCTCACAAACACACAGCCATCCACAAAAACTGTGGAATGGTTCAATATTAATTGTAAAGGGGTGGTGGTGGTTATTTTCCTATTACTCGCCACACATTATGCTACTCCTGCGCAATGAGTCAACTTGGTACATATTACAAGACTCTTCCGCATAGCCTTAACTGGCGGCCATTGTATCTTCCTTGATGCTTATCTTGCTCATGGTGTGAATATGAGACTACACGACCTCGGGCATGTGTACAGCTAAAATGATGTGTACTGTACCGTGTGTACAGCATGTTCTAATGTGGTGATTTATGTTAATATGACTTTTATTTTTAATATATACCTCTCCAAATGAGATAATATTCCCACTGTGACTGCTGTAATGCTCTCTCAGCATCACTGCACACTGTAACAGCTTTTATGATGCTGGATAAGCAGGCCGATCTCTTTTTAGATTAGATTTTTAGATTTAGATGGCTATGTTTGTTTCTTTTCTTTCTTGAAGGAAGATTTTGTAGCTTACCTTTGGGAAAGCCTAAGAGAATAGCAAACTGGGGAGACTTTCCACTGGTCCTTGAAAGAACGAAAGAAACTTATAGTTGTACAGCGCAATCCTATGTAACTTTGCATCGGTGTAACAGCAGATGCACCACTGTAAGTGCAATTACACTGGCATAAGTGCACTTACACCGGTGCATCTACTGTTAGGTAAAGGTAAAGGTTACCCCTGACAATTAAGTCCAGTCGTGTCCCACTCTAGGGTGTGGTGCTCATCCCCATTTCAAAGCCGAAGAGTCAGCATTGTCCAAAGACGCCTCCGTGGTCATGTGGCCGGCATGACTCTCCTTGCCGCTGCGTGTAGCATGCGGTTGGAACACGAAGCGCTGTTTACCTTCCTGCAAGCTGTATCTATTTATCTACAAGCATAAACATGCTTTGGAACTGGCCAAGCAACGAGAGGTCACCCCGTCGCGGATTCGAACTGCCGACCTTTCGATCGACAGCTCATGGTTCAGCGGTTTAACCCACTGCACCACCCGCTGGTTACACTGCCATCTACTGTTACACCGGTGCAAAGTTACACAAGATTGCGCTGACAGAGATTGTTTTAGGCCTTCTTGGTGTATAAGTGAAAGTCACTGCCATGCTGTGTTGCCTTTCCTAAGGACCAAACTAAACGTTGTGAAGGGTGTGTGAGTTTGGACCTTGGTTTCTTCTTCTTCTTTGAAATAGCATGCAGGGAGCGTAAAAAACACAATAAAACTGCAGCAGTGGTAAGGGGGTTTAGCTCCACAGTTCTTATCCCAATTGTGTCCCCTATGGTATTTATAGTTTGTTAAAAGCTTCAGTTGGCTTTCAATGGAAGATTGATTTATTTTTTGAAACTGCAAACAGAGCACAGACGTTGTATGTTCAAGGTTGATATTGTGGCAACAGCTAAGGGCTAAAGTCTCCATTCCTCCCATTACAGCTTTGCTGTTGTTGTTGTTTTTGCACTCCCTACATGCTCTTTCAAAGAAAAAAAATGGACCAAACTCATATGCTTTTTGTAACATGTAGTTTGGCCACATCCTCATACTATTAATCATAAGGAGAAAGTTCTGCTATGTGGTAGCACTAGCCAATAGAGTGATGCTTTCCCTCTTTCCTCCTCCTTCCAAGCTCACAAGAGCAAGCTGCAAAATTTACAGATTTCCACTGTGCGGTGGGCATCTTCTGGTTAATGTTGAAGAGCTTTCATATGGAATATAAAAATAACTATATATATTTCCACAAAAAAGACAATGCCTCCATCGTCATTTTAATGGGTTCTCTTTTCCGGGGAACAATAGCTCCTTCACGTCCGGTACCTATGGGGTTAATGCAGAAGGTTATTGCCTAACAACCACATCGCAGTCAAATCTCATCACCTTCAGCAGGAATAATTTATGGTTTAATCTTACATGCAGGCATATTAAATTAGTATTACTCATCAGAACCCGCTTATTAATAAAACAAGCTGAATTAGCCACTGGAGAATCGTATTTGGAAATTCAATGACAATTTTACATTTTTAATAAAGGTTCTGTAATATTATTGCAGAGCAGGTGGTGTGCAGAAATGTGGTCAAATTTGACATTCATTAATAATTGAAGCGTGGGACGTGACAAAGGTGAAAATTGATATTGATTTTCTCTCCCTCTAATATTTGGATGAGTTCTGAAAAGTAAATAAAATGGGATAACATGACATATCAAGTTGCACTGATTTCTTTAATCACCCCTCCCTGAACACACACATATCTCGCTATTTTCCCTATCATGTTCTGAATAATTCAACACCTATAGTCTTACTGGTTCAATGCATTATAAAACACACTCAAGCTGGGTTTCAATCATATTAGACGGAAAGCTGAATTTTTTATGAAGGATTATTTAAAACAAAATATGTCTTGGGCCCTACAGTCTTGGAAACCAAACAATCCTGAGAGTTCACTGAGGAAATGTCAACACTGTGGAGAATTTTTCGATTTGGAGAAAAAAAATTAAAGGAATCCTGTTTGATGTATATTAACCATATCAATATTAACAGCCTGCTGTTGGATTTTGGAAGTGATTTGAGACTGTCCTTATTATCAGGCGTGTATTTTAACGACTTGGGGAGGCTCTGGAAGTACGTGTACTCCTGCTGAATTTGGCCCGCCTTTGGGAGACCTCAGGCAATGCTGCTACATCCCAGCAACTGGGCTTCAGCCACTTTGAACTTGGAATGCCAAACAAACCAGCAGGATATGGCTTGCTTGACCCCCTGCAGATCAGGTTCCACTATTCTCTTTGTGAGCCTCTCTGCAAAGTGGACTCAATCCAACCAGTGCTGGATAAAGAACACTAGTGACTTTTAGCAGCCATATATGGCTGTTTCTTGCCTCCTTTCATTCTATTGCTGCTCTGTTATTGAATGAAGTCACTGTAGTAGTAGTAGTAGTAGTAGTAGTAGTAGTAGTAGTAGTAGTACCGGTATTTATATACCGCCATTCTTGGTCATCTGACTCCTCTGACTTTAATTCAAGGCGGTGTACATAGGCAGGCAATTCTACCGCCCCCCTTTACAACACAAAGTTCTAATCTTTCATAGAACGTCTTCATTCCAGATGGTGACCTTCACAGTCTGGCTTATCTCTGACATTCGCCTCCCACACTCGGCTGACGGCACTCTGCCTCTCACTCAGAGTGTTATCTGACAGTTTTTTCCTTGCTCTCACTGAGGGCTTCTGCAGATCGTCAGAGGCATGTTGACAGCTCTCAGATACTTCTGGTTGTCTCGAGCTGGCGTCCTTACATCTCTTCAGGCATTACAGGGCGGCAGCTCTACCACTCCTGTAGGGTCATCCGTTCACAAGAATGGTGATACATTGATGGAATTTCGCCCTGTTCCTCTACATGAACTAGCCTTCTTTGTGTAGGCGATGCCCAATGGGATTTCAAAATACATCTTGTTTATCTCCAAAAGCAATGCATAAAAATGGTTGATAACAGGGGTGCAGATTGTTGAGCTCTTGGTTGAATAGGCAAACCATTTGTTTACTCAATTTCAGGTAGCTCTCAAGGCTATGTTTCCAGGTGTTTACTCCTCCTGTATGGTAACCTACTACAAATGAAAATGGCTTGCCATCTGATTCACCCACATACACACAAAATATAGTTGATCTCCATGTGTTCCACACATGTTTCTGTTGGCATCTTTCAGTAGCATAGAGACAAGCCATATGATGGGTGCAGATCCCTGTGTCAGACTGGTTCACATGACGTTGCTTGCTCAGCTGCCTCAAGGAGGCAGTTCCAAATGGCCTCTGTATGGCAGCAAGATCATGCAAAGTGACTGTCTTTCTAATATGGCTCACTGTATTTGATAATGATGTTCCTTTTCAGTCCTTTGGGAATGCAGGAGTGTAGTCCAGGGGAGCAGTTGGAAGCAGAGCTCTGACACTTCTGCTACAGCTCAAAAGCAGTGATGTCATCAGCAGTGATGTCATCAGCAGCATACTCAGGTGACCTTAGTCATAAAAAAGCATCAGGCTCAGCAGGAAGCAAACTGAGAAATTTGCCTAGGGACATATGTTAATGTTTCAGCCATCATCTTTCCCAAGGGTTGCCTGACATATAGTATGTAGCTCATGATATATTAATGGCCCAATCCTATTAGGGCCTTACCCCTCTGGAACAAGCGTTTCGGCGGCAGGCCTTTACAGCTGTCGTTGACGCAGCCTGGTCAGTGCCCCAAGCAACGAATGGACAGGTCCATGTGCTAGAGGACCAGGGAAGACCACTGGCACCAATAAGTCAGCACAAGGGGTTGAATGAAGGCAGGGAGGGGTGGAACAGGGGCGGGGGAGGAACAGGGTGGCAATGGGGGCAGGGAGGAAGGCAGATCGGAGCAAGGAAAGGAGCAGCATTGACAGCGGCAGTACACGCCGATATCCTAACCCCCATCCAGGCCTCAATCCCTTTGCCTGAGTCCACGTGGACTATATTGCGTCAGCTATAGAACTGCCACTGGTCCGAGTAGACTCGACAGCCCAGCGTGGGCTTACTCCCCTACAGGATTCAACGAGTGCTGCATCACTGCGTGGGGGAATGTAGGATTGGGCGGTCCTGCTATAATCCTATGAAAGGATTATCCGATTATGGAAGGATGTCCTTACAGAACACAGTGGGACTTATTTATGCATAAACATGTTGAGGCTAGAGTTGTCATATCTTGTATATTTTTCTGAGATATTTTTAATTTCATTTCTTAATGGTTATAAATTTAATTAAAACTGTTGCAAGCCACTCCAAAAGTTTGGGATGAAATGATCCATATCTTTAAATGTAATCCTATGCATGTCTACTTATACATAAGTCCCATTGTGCTCAATGGGCTTCCTCCCAGGTAAGTGTATATAGGATTGCAGCCTGTGTTACAAAGTACAAACAACTGACAGAAGAAGAAAACACTCTAATAAGACATTTAAAGTTGATTTTGTGTGTGTGTGTGTGTGTGTGTGTGTGTGTGTGTGTGTGTGTGTGTGTGTGTGTGTGTGTATTCTTACTGAGATGTGGCCATGGGGGTATGTGATGGTGAGCACCTGCATTTCAAGATTTTCCTGTTAAACACTGTTGGAAGTGGACTTCCAGATGGCCTGCAGCCCACCATATTCAATCATTGAAAGCTGACCCACTCTTAAACAAACAGCACTGTGATTTCTTTCTCTGTGAGTTTCTCCTGATCCTTCATTCGTTAAATGTTAACCTAAAACATGATTTTATGGTTACACAGCACACACACACACACACACACACACACACACACACACACACACACACACACACACACACACACACACACACACACCAGTTATGTAGAACAAGACCAGCTCTTAACAAATGCAGCTTGTCTAGTTCTGTGCTATCATTATAGGCAGAAGAATTCAGTCTCACATGAAATCTGAAAGCCCTCTTTCAAAAGGCACCTGCCCGCTACCTCTTCAGTCAGCCACTGACAAATGGTCTGCCTTGAAAAGTATGGACTGAATTTTCTTCACTGTTACATTTTGGACACAAATCAAATTGGCTGCCATTCCATGACCAGCCACATGGTTCAGTGGGCTTCAGTGCATGTAACGGAGAGCAGGGTTGCAGTCATATGTGAAATAATTCTGAAGCTAAATTATCTTTCTCAGCCTTTGCTACTTTAGCTTAATATTCTACCAATGAAAGACATAAGGGTAGAGAAGACTTGTCCTAATGGGTTGGATCCAAAACCTCTCTTGTGCAGGTGCTGTCTCCCGTTTGTGCAAGAGTGGGGGGGGGGGGAGTCACAATTTTCAGCAATTCCTCCTTCCCCCGCCAGACCCTTGTTTCCCCTGAAAATCTGCTCCCGAGCTCTAGGGGATCCTCAGGGACAAAATGGTATGTAGCACAAGGGGTTACAGCAGGAAGAGGAATAATACAAAATCACACAGCACTCACATACAACAATTTGGACCAAACCCACTGAATGCTTGTTCCACCAGTGGGGCAGCCCAATAGGATTGGGCTGCTCATCCCATTGAGCTCAGTGGGGCTTACTTTTGAGTAGACATGCCTAAGATTGCACTGTTGGACTTTTTGAATTACCAACAGATCACTGGACATGTCCCGTGGAATCTTTGATGACTTCTTTGTGAGAGACGGGTCCCCTTGTCATCTCAAAAACTGCTTTTAAAACTTGCCTCAGTTTCAAAAGAGGTTTACCATGCAACATGGATGGCTGCTGTTCAAGAATGTCCAAATCTCCCATGATCACATGGAATCAGTCTAGAAAAAAGTGCAAATGGGTTATCACTGAAATGTTAGTTAGAACAACACTCGAAACAAATCTGGGTGTTTCCTCTCCTCTGAGGAACGTTGAGAAACTGTGCTCTGAAAGAAATTAGCAGAATTTAACAAGGAAGTGTGGCACACATCTAGATATGAGAAATATAAGGAAAACAGATACAGTTGGACTTTTTTATCCACGATTATTTTATCCACGGATTTGACTCAACACGGATGGCAAAACTGTGGAAGAGGGAGTCCAAGCACACTACATTACCTCTTTCTTCAGCGTTGTTGGGGGTCTGCCAGCCACTTCCAGCCTCCTGCGCATGTCCAAACCACTGAAAAATGCACCTGGGAGTCTCTGGTGCCATTTACAGGTTGCTTCCAGTAGTGGCTTTTGTTTTTTCTATCAGTTTAAACAAACTCAGGAGGAGGGAAGCAGCGAAGATGCTGGAAAAAAGGTAATGTGGCACTGCTCCCGAAACCCCCCCCCCCGGATTTCATATAACACTGGTTTTCTTATTCACTGTGGTTCCAGGAACAGAACCCCAGTGGATAAAAAGGTCTGACTGTACATTGACTCTAGTCAAACAAAAGAAAGAAAAAGTTGGAACAATGCAGAGTTGCTTGGAAACCAAAAGGCCTTAAAGAAAGAGAATGTGTGCATGGGTGTAACTCCCTGCTGGATGGCACAACAGTTAGTAACGTGATGTCTTCTACTAGGTCAACATTTCATACAGTAATAATATATTAATTACAAATTATCATCATCATCATCAAACCTTTATTGGTATCACAAACAAACATCCAAAAACAAATACATCAATACACAGTCACCATCTCTCCAATGGCATAAGTCACTGTCCAACAGAAAAGAAGAGAAAACATTTTACATCTCTGTGTCAATAGTTAGGCTAGATGTCTGTAATACACTTCGACGGCAGAAAACCAAATAAAGATATTTAGCCACTATCTTGGTGAGCTCCTGATCTTTCCCCTGTAATAAAAGACGTATGGCCTCCATCTCTGGTTTCCAAGCGGGAATACAGAATTGATTTAGGAATTGTTGGCAGAGATCATCATATAGTTTACATTTAAGAACCATATGTGCTAGGGTTTCCACCAAGTGATCATCACATGGACAAATCCTATCTCCTTCTACCATACCCGCGAACCTACCCCAAAGGAGGTTTGATGGGTTTGAATTGAATCTAGCCAGAGAAAATGCCCTTCTTTCTTGTGGGTTGAACAAAAATTGTAAATAATTGTTTTTAAATTCATGTGCCCAAGAAAGTTGAAAACAGAGAGGGGAACATGTTTTCTCTGCTGCTACACTTAGCTCCTGGTGTTCAATATCCCACAGCCTAGTTTTTAGCATAGCCTTGGCGGATGGTAAGGACACAGAACCCAGATGATCCACTGACAGCCCAAGTTGCTGTATCTTTGTGTGGAATTGTTGTAGCCCTGGGGCAGAGAAGGGGTCTGACAAAAGTTCGCTAAGGAAAGGATCTTTGTCTGCTAAAAAGCAGATGTTTAGCCACCATAAAAGAGATCTCACCCAGGCAACTGTCTCTACCTTGTGTTGACCTACCTCTAAACACAAGGCTGCATAGGGTACGCAGCGTGGGACAGCAAATATCTTAAATAGAAAAGCTGCCTGCACTCGTTCTACCAACTGGGTGAACCCTGACATCCAAGCTGGAATTCCATAGAGCAATTGAGCTATAACTTTGGCGTTGAAGACCTTAAGAGCAGAAGGGATATGTAAATTACCTCTTATTACAAAGAAGCGCATTATGGCCTGCATTGACAGCTTACTGGCATTCATCACTGCTGCGCGGTGCGAAGACCACAGAAGCCTATGGTGGAATGTGATCCCCAGGTAGTTGAATTCAAATACCTGCTGGATGGGTTTCCCACCAAATACCCAACTATAGCTCTTACGTGAATTCCCAAAAACCATTATTTTACTTTTATCAAAGTTCCTACACAATTTCATTCTGGACAGATAGTCGATACAGGCACTTACCAAGCGTTTTAAGCCTATTCTTGTCCGTGAAAGTAGAATCATATCATCTGCATATAGGAGAATGGGAATACTTGATACGTTAAGTTTTGGACTATGAGCATCCACCAGATTTAATGATGGAGCAAGGTCATTTAGAAAGAGGTAGAAAAGAGAAGGAGCGAGTACACAGCCCTGCTTCACTCCTCGATTTATAATAACGGGATCTGTCAATTCACCCCCTGGTGTTGATCTTATACAACAGGTGTTCTTTGAGTAAAGCTTTTTAATCAGGAAAAGTAACCTAGGTTCTAGGCCCATTGTCTCCAATTTGGTCCACAGCAGCTCCCTGTCAACTGAATCAAAAGCAGCCTTAAGATCTAGAAAGGCCACATATAGACATTCTTTATGGTGCCGCGTGTACTTGGCGGCTAAGTGAGATAACACCATACAGTTGCGCAAAGTGGATTTCCCTAGCCTAAACCCTGCCTGCTCTGGGCCTATGATGTTATTCTCATCAAGCCAAGTAGTTAATTTGTTTAGCAGATGTTTTGCATACATTTTCCCAATATTGGACAATAGACTAATTGGCCGATAGTTAGACGGCAGCTTTTTGTCCCCCTTTTTGAAGATTGGGACAATTATAGATTGCTGCCATGAATTAGGCATAATTCCAGATCTATCTACCACAGTAAATAGTTTCGCCAGCATCGGAGCCCACCAGTCTGGCTTGGCTTTGATTAGTTCAGGCGGGATAGCATCAGGTCCTGCGGCCTTGCCTGGTTTCATCTGGGCAATTAAACTTTTTACTTCGGTGATGGAGACCGGGGGCCACTCATCCAAAACAGATAAGAAGACATGATCCTGACAGTCTGGTGGAATACAGTCGTCGAAGAAAACCGCCTTGAAATGCTCTACCCAAAGCATAGATGGAATCAGTGTCAACGAATTATCCTGTATCTGAGGGGAGTCTGCTACAGCCTTCCAAAATTTCTTATGATCTTTGGTGAGGATGGCTGAGTGCAGCGAATCCCAACATGCCTGTTTGTGTCTTAGCTGACTAAGCTGGATAGTTTCCCTAAGTTGCCGGGTTCTGGAGAAGTAAGTATCAGGCAATCGGGAGCTGCCTGTTTCTCTAGACTCTCTATAGATTCTCCTAACCTCGGTTTTAATTTCTATGGTTTCTTTATCTATCCTCTCGCCAATTCCTGACTTCTTAAGTGGCCTATGCCGGTGTAAATGGGACAGTTCAGTTATTAAGATGTCCGTAAGTTCCTCAAACCAAGTGACTCTAGCAGCTGGGGAAAGTTCACCACTCCCTACCAAAATCAGATGAATCACACGGTCAGAATACACCAAACTTTGGAAAGAAGATAGTGTATGCTCATTAACTCGAATCCTTAAGTGCTGAGGTCTCTGTTCCTGGGGGGATGGATTAATTACGTGTTCTGGCACTCTCGGTGGGAAGACAAATTTACAATGTAGAGGGAGATGGTCACTAAGCATAGGATCACCTATGTAGAACTCAACCACGTGGGGCAACAATTTTGTGGGGACCAGAATATAGTCCACGACGCTATTTCCCTGTGGGGAGATAAAGGTAAAATTCCCAGAGCCTTCCCAGTCAGTCAGCCCATTGAGCCACACCAGGGCCCTGGTGGTAGTCAACTTAGCAAGCCGCAGGCCCACCAGATTGATTTCTAGATCCCGTGGCACAACAGTTAGTAACGTGATGTCTTCTACTAGGTCAACATTTCATACAGTAATAATATATTAATTACAAATTATAACTTTCTCAGGAAGAACAGAGAGGTTGATAAGTCTTAATTATATGCATTCGTTTCTAAGTATAAAGAGAGCCCAATCCTCTGCCGGCCTTTGCCGGCAGGACTGAGCTTTGCGATGTCGCAAATGTGCCGTAAAGCAAGTTGCGACAGCGTGGAGGCCTGTCTCGCTGGCATGGAGGCCAGTGCTGGCAGGTGAGCTCCACGCCGGCCGATGGGGAGGTGGAGGGAGGGCAGCGGGGAGGAGGCATTCCGGGGCGGGGAGAGGGTTGGGAGGAGGGCGGATTATGTCCGGGAGGGGGCCTCCACTGAATCCTAACCCCCATCCCGGGCTTGAATGCCCAACACAGGGCTTTTTGCTGGCACACCTCCAAGTAGCCCTGGGGCTTGACATGGGGGAAGGGATGACCATCCCCTTCCCTCAAGACGACCTCCTGCCCCATGCTGGATGCAGCGGAGCATGCCCCGGTGGCGCTGCATCTGAGCACGGGGCTTTTAATAGGATTGGGCTGTCATTTAGGGGTGGTTTTTTATGAACATTTGTATTCTAAGTGCTTGGATATACATAAAGTATTGGCTCTGACCATTTTCAGTTCATGGTTTCTTAGTGCTTGCAGTTTGTGAGTCCCTCTGACTGTGTTAACCGATGAAATGGCTGCTGCTCCCAATCTTGCTTTGTTGGAATGAATTTAAATTGACAGTAACCAGAATTAATGAAACCAAGAGAAATTACTCAAAAGGTATTCTGCAAGGTATTTTACTTTAATTAGTGAAATATATTGCAGAAAATGTGAGTCATCAGAGATTTTACAGAAGCGACCATATATTACCCTTCTTTAAATGGAGAGAGCAAGTGGCAGAAATAGTCTCTCAAATTCTTGAGAGTGCTTTTTAGAATTGTCTGTTTAGATTTTGCAACACTGCACAGCAAATTTAGTGGCTATGCATCAGACACAACACACAGACTCAGAAGGTCATTGTAGTCCACTCAAACATTAATATGCCTTGTTGTAAAGTGACATTTCGTTCAGACATTTAAATTTTGTGCCAATTAAAGCAACAATCAGAGCTACATAAATCACTGGAATACATCTAAGCGTACGTGCCTTAGCTTGCAGTACAAGTTTATTTTTATTATTTATTACATTATTATTCCACCCTTCTCAAAGGCGTGTGTGCATTGGGGTTATCCCATTTTATCATCACAGAAACACTTTGAGGGAAGCTGAGAAATTGTGATCAGCCTCAGGTCCCCTAGGTTGCAATCCTATGCAACAAAGGACCCAATCCTAACCAGCTTTCCATCGTTGATGCAGCCATGCCAACGGGGCATGCACTGTATCCTGCAGTGGGGGGGGGGTAGTCAGAGGCCTCCTCATGGCAAAAGAATGTTTGTTCCCTTACCTTGGAACTGCATTGCAGCTGCATCAGTGCTGGAAAGTTGGATAGGATCGGGCCCTTACCTAAGAGTAATTCCTCATTGATCTCAATGAGACTTATTTCAGAGTAGACATGCATAGATCACACTGCTGGTAACTGCCAAGTGATGGGCCAAACACAGATTCTTATCATTCTTATCATTCTGAATGGTTGTCTACTCTGCAGTTCAGAAAAGAAGAGTCTGATTACTAGACCCTTGAGTGCAATGCACCTGTCTGCTGTCATCCCTCCTCACACAAACAAGCAGTGTTCTGGGAGTTCTTCCCCATGGCATGACTCCATGCCACTCATGTTTGTGAATATTGCAACCACATGGACAGGGCTGATTAGAGGAGTCTTGTCACCTGATCAGCCTTACCCGTCTTGCTGAAGCAATCCATGCACACTGCCCAGGAAGAAAACTCTGGAAGAAAGTGACACCCATATCACTCTGATTGTATTTGGAGGTTGTGGGCATATTAAGCATTCAATTATTATGCTGAAGTAAACCTTTTTTTTTTTTTTGCATCTGTTATATTGCATACATATCTGTATAGCAACCGTTTTTCCAAGAAAAGAGTTAGAGATGGGTGGAGAGGAAAAGACAAAACAACAGCAGGGCATGGCAAGTTTTCTTCCACCTTCAGCTATGAGGGGCAATAGCTCTATTTATTAACCTGTGCAGTTTGGACCTCACTAACGGAAAAGACATTTGGTATTGCTCTGCCAAGCATTTCATTCTAATTCCCTAATCCCAACACTTAATATTACTCTTAATCCCTGTGCCCTCACAATTAATGCTTATATTCTCCAGAGAAACCTGCAGTCAGGACCAGCTGTTATTAATCTGCCTCAGACACAGAAAATCCATCCTGTATAATGAGAAACCTATTGCATCAACTTTGCTTCTCACTCTCAGGTAATCCCAACACGCTTACTGGTATATGGAGTCCCTTTAATTTTCTAATGGATCAAGTTACAGTGTTGGCTAACTAGATCTTGTGCTTTTAGTGGTGTAAAGATGTATATTTTTATTTTCTTCTATAATTACAGTGCCCCTGTCCTTAAAAGATCCAGACACCATACACACACACACACACACACACACACACACACACACACACACACACACACACACACACACACACACACACACAGTCTAATAATCCTGCCAATCTCCAGGACCGTAGAAGAATGGCTAGGCCATGACAATATATTCCTGAATTGTATATGAAAATGCAATGAGCTTGTCTTCTCTGCATCACTTTTTTATTGGCTGTTTTATCAGACCTTGTATGGTCTATCTAAGGTCATATTTTATGTACATTCACAGCATTTCTTGCAATGCATAAAGTCTTGCTTATTTTTAATTCACATACATTGCTTTTATTTGTTTATTATTTATTACATTTTTATTCTCTCCTTCCTCCAACAATATGAGGGTACCATACATCCCCTCCCCCGTTTATCCTTAGTATAGCTGTGAGATGGGCTTTTCTGAGAAATGGGGAGTAGCTAAGGATCACTCCATAAGCTTGTGCAGATTCATACCCAGGTCTCCCCACTAGCCGTGAGCACTAGCCATACTGGCTTCCATGAGCCCATCTGCATCTCCAAAGTACATCCAAGGTGTTTCAGTGGTACTGAATGTGTTGCTAGTGTGCAGTGCTGGCACCAAGTTACTGAGGGCCCAGGGGCAAAAACTTTGTACTGGGACCCCCCCCCAAGCTTATCAGTGGCCGTAGTTGGCAGCTCCTCCTCTCCACCAGCCAATGGTAGTGTCCCCTGGAGTCCCTGTGATGATGAAAGCATCTCTGGGGCTTTCTTCTATTTGTACATGTGGCAACAGGTGCATCAGTGGCACAAGTCTCTAGGCTGGTCACCAACTCTTGCCACCACTGCTGGAGGTTCAAGGATTCACCCAGCTGGATGTGCCTAGTGCCCAACCTGACTGACCCCTGATACCACTCCTGCCTGTGAAGCCGAATGCAAAACATCTGGAAGAAAGAGAATGCAAACCTCTGACAGCAGGCTAATTTGGTAGCATTCTGGGCCTGTTCCCATCTATGCCATCTTGTTTATATGATAGACCTTTCAGTCTCCCTTTCTTTTTTTTTGAGGGGGAAGAGCGAGGGCCCAAAGCAAGAGGGTGAAAATTCAGAATACTTTGTTCCATTTCATTTCTTCAGCTATTTTCCAAGTGTCTGGGTCTGACTGTACTCCTTGACCTCCGGCGTCTTACTCCCTCTTCCCTTTTGACAAGCCTTGATAGCAACACCTAGCACACACCGATCAACAGGGGCCTTTGGTCTCTTCTCTAAGTTTTGGTCCTTTTCAGCAGCAAATAGCACGGCACTGCAGGTCATTCACAGATATGTTTTTGACTCACGTATCCTTTGGCTGAATTTTGTATTCCTGAAAGTCTTATGTAAAGGCAAAGGGGATCTCAGAAAATAGCATTATATTGGTGGGGAAGTGTTACCGGTTTAGGAAGAAAAAGATACTTGCGCGTTCTTGCTCACAAAACTTTGCAATCACTCTCTTACACAATTAGACCTTTTACAAGGCCTGAGGTTAGAATTTGGGTCCGTTTTCCTTCTGGAAATAAATTGCAGGATGAGCAAAGTTCATATGGAGGGTCCATCATTAGGCTGTCAAACCTGATTATGATAATGGATGGGTCTGTTGCTCAGTGGTGAAGCACCTGCCCTGCATGCAGAAGGTCCAAGGTTAAATCCCTGGTATCTCCAAGTAGGTCTGGGACAGACCCTTATCTGCAACAGTCAGCGTTGGCATCCCTGAAGAAGATGATCTAACTCAGAGGAGCCTATGTCGTTCTCTTGCAACAGGAGACCCTGCACTAGTTTGGACAAGGTCCAGGGGTGGCCCATGCATTAGGCGAGGTGATGCGGGTTGCATCAGCGGCAAATTGCATGGGGGGCAATAGGGCAGTGGAGGGGGGGGTGTCCTTCACTCCCATTTTGTTGGTGCCACTGCCTCCTTCCAGCCTGATGCAGATAGAACCCACACTGATCTGCTTTCTACCCACCTCCTTAACTTGCTCCTTGCACGATTTCTTCAAACACGGAAGTGCAGGACTTCCGGTTTGATTTACACTACAGGGACCATGTGAACGAAAGAGCTCCTTCATTCGCACAGCCCCTTTAAACCAAACGTGGAAATCCAGCACCTCTGCAGCTGAAGAAACCACATGAGGAATGCAGTAAGTGGCTGCTTTTAAAAATAAATGGTGCAGGGGCAGCGGACTCAAGGCAGCATTGGGTGGCATCCTGGATCCCGCCACAGGTGAAAAAAGTCACATGCATCCACCCAAGAGCCATGCATGCTGTTCTAAATTGCATTGGTTACCCAAAAACTCATCTTGAGCTCTTAGACAGGCAGAGAGTAGCGTAAATCTTATAAATAAATAAATAAATAAATAAATACAATCAGGAGGAATGCTTCCAAAATTCTGTTTTTAGCCAAATTCCTTCTCAAATGTTGGAGTTCCAGATTACTTGATTAACAGCCCAATCCTGTGTAAAAATACGCAGCTGGCCTAAAGGGCCGGTAGCTGTATACTAAGCCCATTGAGGTCTGCCCCAGGGCTGCTAGGCCGTACCTTAGGAGAAGGGGATGTTCATCCCCTTCCACGGGTGTAAGCGAGCCCAGGGCCTATGGGCCTCCTTGGATGTACTTTGTGTACATTTGGGAAGGCGGTATAACAACGGCGTGGGCCAGGAAGGAGCTTAGGAGCTTAGGATATCGCCGCCGATATCCCTGCCCCCTCCCAGCCTGGACGTACCAATGGCCCCCCTCCCTTGCCGCCCCATCCTGCCCTCCCATCAACCGGCACGAGACTTACCTGCGGAGTTGGGTAAGTTCTGCGGTGGAGTGAGCGCTGTTGGCTTCTGCACCAACGCCGCTTACTCCCAAGTCATTGAAAAAGTGCCTTATGGCACTTTTGCGATGCTTTCGGGCGGTGGAGCATGCACTCCGCCACCCTAAAGTTACGCAGGATGTCGCTGTTTGTCTCTGCTGCTGATGCACAAGGAATTTCCCATTGTTCTGTTTTCCTGCAAATTTATAGAGCAGCTTTTCGTTCTTACTGTTTATGATGGTTGTTCCCTCCTCCACTTTACCAAAGTGTATGGGTGTATTGATAAAACACCACATAAAGTTAATTTGATGTAATCGTACATATGGTTGTATCAAGATCATTTTGTGCAGTAATAAATATGATCACATCAAGATGGGGGGTATAGTGTTTTATCAATGTCCCATGTGTGCATTCGTAATACAGAGGAGGAAAAAGATGCAAATGAACTGAATCAACTGTACACGGTGATAAATCGTGCATGCTCCATTTTCAGCATTTTAGAAATTATCCTAGTTAAACTGGAATTCAGGAGGAGTAAAATGAACAACACACTGAATCAGAGGAAGAATAAAATAACAGAATGAGTAAAACCCCTTAAAAAAATAAGATTGTGTCAGGCCCTCATTATGCTTGGTGTGCCTTCCTAGAGGCCAACTAGGTTTATAGGAATAGATCAGACAGGGCCAGCCCATCCATGAGGCCAGCTGAAGTAGTTGTCTCAGGCAGCAGATTGGTGGGGGGCACCCATCTCTATCCACCTACATGCCTCCACTGCTAATCCTTCTCCTTCCATTTCCACAAACAAAAAGGGGGACAGAGAGGAAGAGGAAATGTGGAGGGGAGGGGATTGCTGAATTAGAACACTGGAGAATGGGAGGAGCAGAGGCTGGCTGGCACATAATTGAGTGGGAGGGGGAGCCCTTGACATGTAGCCTCAAGCATCAAGAGGTCTTCAGCCAGCCCTGTGATCAGGCCACACTAAAGGAAGGAAGCTGCCTCCTCTTCCTGATCCAACCTGATCTTTTGTATCTGGTCTGCCTCAGTAGAAAGGGATCCGTCACCACTAGGAAGCATTTGAAGAGTGTGGGTGGACCCAGATCTCTAAGCCTGTCTCTCCCAGTGGCAGTGGAAGATTGGATGAGGGCTATAGAAATTGGGTTAGACTTCTCATAATGGACATTTCAATACTACTGATTCAATACTACGTATATTAGCTGCCCAATCCTATCCCTTGCCATATTATAGCATGCAGTCGCGCAAAAAGAGGGCACACTACATGCTATGGTGGGGGGTAATGTTCAGTATCTCACTATGGTGGGGGGACAATCAGTCAGCCTGCAAGAGGTAAGTAAAAATAGTAAGGAATATTTTTCTTACCCCTTGGTAGGCTGCCCAATCACCTATGGGACCTACACCAGCTATTTTGCTGATGCAAGTCCTACAAGAGCCAGGGGCGGGGTAGGACATTGTTTTGCCGGAACACTAGTTTCCGCAGCTCAAGGCCCCAGTAGGATTGGAGCCTAGTAGTACTTGGGCTCAATCAATCCTGACTGTTCCCTGGAAGGACAGGTACTGAGGCTGAAACTCAAATATTTTGGCCACCTAATGCGAAGAGAGGACTCTCTGGAGAAGACTCTGATGCTGGGAAAGATTGAAGGCAAAAGGAGAAGGGGAAGGCAAAGAATGAGATGGCTAGACAGCATCACCGATGCAACGAACATGAAAATGAGCGAACTCAGGAAGATAGTGGAGGACAGGAAGGCTTGGCGGGATGTGGTTCATGGGATCACGAAGGGTCGGACACGACTTAACGACTGAACAACAACAACAAGTACTTGGGCACAGATCAGCATGATGCCTAACATTCTTTCAGTGCAATACTGCACTTCTGTGGCTGGATTGGGCAGATGTCTACTAAATTGAAAGTAAGCTGCAACCTACTGAACTCATGTAACTTGCTTCAGAACAAATGTGCATCGGATTGTGCTGTAAATAAACATGGCACTCTCACACAGGCCACACGGGCACACCAGTCTCCTCTTGCCTGTCCTACCTTGGATAAGAAACTTACAGATGGTTTTTCTGCCAGGTGGTATGCAAATAAAAGAAATATTTCGTGTTCTGTACGTTCTCAAGTAATTTGTATTTTGATTTGAGACTTATAATAATAATAATAATAATAATAATAATAATAATAATAATAATAATAATAATAATAATAATAATTAAATAAACCAGTATTTATATACTGCCTTTTCTTTGGTCATCGGATTTCTCCTCTGACTTTAATTCAAAGGCGGTTTACATGAGCAGGCTTTTCAAACCCCAAGGGGTTTTTACAATACAATAATGTTCTAATCCATTCTAGATGTTTCTTTCATAGTCCAGCTTCTCTCTCTCTCTCTCTCTCTCTCTCTCTCTCTCTCTCTCTCTCTCTCTCTCTCTGGCGTTCGCCTCACAACGCTTCAGCTGACAGGGCAACCTTGACTCTCACTCAAGTGCAGCTGCAGTTCCACTCCCCCACTGAGGCTCTGCAACTTATCAGCTCGGCGTGCCAGCAGCTCTCCGACAGACACAGACACTTCCGGCTGTCTTGAACTGCCGTTCTTTAGATCTTCAGGCATATGAAACAGTCGGTCTACCAACTGAGCCAGACCTAGCAATTAGAAGCACTGGCTATTGTATACCTGACAATGTTCAGTTGAAATCAATGGCAATATGTACAGTATTTTATTTTATATCTGAATTTTCTATAAAACGGAGTGGATTTTATCTTGTTCACTCTTTGAAGCCATTTTGGCTCTCTGTGTCTCTGTTGTCTAGGGACATTTCCAGGAACATTTCCAGGGTATTGCTCTGAGCTATGGGGGAATGCCTGGGTTCCCTGGTGGAAGGAAAGTGGGATATAATTATATTAGATAAATATGCTCCTACTTTAAGAGAAGCTATGGCTTTCTTTCAGTATCCTCAGAAAGTTGCCTCTGTTGAGGAAATGTAATTGCATTTGACGGACTGATTAAGGACCAGGTGATGAATCAACTAAATAAACCTCCAACTCCTTGACAGCCTGGATGTGTTTTGTTACGGGCCTCTTCTTCAACTCAGGATAAATTCTCCAGTCTTGAGCTGCTCTGTTTCTGTTTACTTAAGGGTCTGTACAGGGCAACGTATGAAAAAGCGCATTCTAATCCTCTGAAAAACATGTCTCGAGGATGCATTGCCGAGGCCCCGGACACATTGCTGAGGCTTTGCCATCTAATGACAGTTAAGTTAGGCACGGAATTGGTGTAAATCCTGATGAAAAATACATTCTGTGTGTGTGTGTCAACAAAAGCAAAAGAGCAGGTCTGCGAGCAGGTACCCTGCCTGATACAGTAGCCAATAGGATGCTTTGCATCCCTGCATAAAATGGTGAATGATTACTAGACTTGCACAGCCCAGAGGCAAAGTCAATTCCAAATCCTTTACAAGCATCACCCATAAAGCACAGAAGAGACCAGGCGCACAATGCATTGCTTGCCAAACTCCTGCCTGGCTCCCCCCGCCCACTCCCAGGGTCCTGCATGGCTCATGTTTGTGTCTGTATACACAGGATTACAGAGAGAAAGGTCTCCATTTCTCATCTCCAACATAAACAAGGCCCCTGTTTATCCCAGGGGGTTAATTTGGTTGGACTTTGATCCATCACATTGTGCCTGGTGTTAATATTTTACTCCAAATGCCATATCATCTTTTATCTTTTATTTATAGTGATCTTCATATTCATTTCTCAACCAAGGCAGGCACTGCAGGGGAAGAAGGCATTGATCTTTAATATTTTTTTTTCTTTTCCTTTTTGTAATGCGTACTTTTTGACCCTTAAGAAACAGCAAAGAGAGAATGAGAGAGAAATGAGTGGGAGGAAAAAGCCCAGCACCGCACACTTTGGGAATTCTTCATAGGAAGCTAGAGACCAAAAGCAGCCTTTGTCACTCAGCGGGTGGTTCTCTCTCTCTCTCTCTCTCTCTCTCTCTCTCTCTCTCTCTCTCTCTCTAGATATACACACACATACAAGAGAGAGGGGGGGAAATGTTTTGTGAATTTGGCAAATGGCAAATGGATGGGGGACAAAAGTCACAAAGATGAACATCGATGCTCTCTCACACACATTCTCTCTCTCTCTCTCTCTCTCTCTCTCTCTCTCTCTCTCTCTCTCTCTCTCTCTCTCTGTGTGTGTGTGTGTGTGCGCGCGCGCGCACGATGTGCACATGAATCCACACATAGCCTTTATTATTAGACAAGGTGATTAAATCCACAGTTACTGTAGAGATGTGATTAAGTACAGATTATTTTCCTCTGAATACCAAGTATGTGTATCATCAGCATAATCAGACGTAGCCAAACATTTCTGACCCTATGAGCCACATACTGAAATCTTTATATTGCCTGAGCACCACGCAAGATACACAATTTCATGCATGACAAGACACTCAGCCCCATCTCTCTTTCTCTCTCCTCCTCTCTTGTGGCTTTCACACACACACACACACACACACACACACACACACACACACACACACCAAATTCTTCTCCTGTCTGTTGTATTGCAACTTGTGCTCACATTCTCTACTCCCTGCCCTCCATTCCTACTGCATACTTCCCTGGTTCCATTAGATCCACTTCCTATTTGTGGAAGGTGTAAGGAAAAAAGCTACAGTTCAAGAGCAATTTGAGGTGCATAAGAAAGATAATGTTTTTATTTATTTATTCAGAAACATGGATATTTACAGTGCTTCACCAAATAACATAAATTGCAGATCCCTGCCCCAGGGAGCCTACCCTTCCCACACATGGATCTAACAATAGCTTTGGGAGTTATTTATGTCTTAAGCAGACTTTCCCGGAGTGCCACTTCCATAATGTTCAAAGCAGCCTCATGATGCTGCTAACTAAGTAAACAACAAACAAAAACCAGGAGATCCTAATCTTGAATCTTCTGTGCTATGTGCTCTTCAATGAATGAAGAGCAGTTGAATAGTGACCAGGCTACATCAAACCAGGAATGTCTAGATATTTAGGAGAGCGCATCTGTGTCAATATTTATCAGACCCTTGTCTCTTGGATCCATATCTTACAGAGTTCCCTGCCCACTTCTACCACAAAATAAATGGTTCAGGCTGCAATCCTATACACACTTATCATTGAAGAGCACATAGCACAGAAGATTCATGATTAGGATCTCCTAGTTTTGTTTGTTGTTTTCCTAGATAGCAGCATCATGAGGTTGTTTTGAAGATTATGGAAGTTGCACTCTGGGAAAGGCTGTTTATGACTTAAATAACTCCCAAAGCTATTGTTAGATCCATGGGCGGCAAGAGCAGTGATTGACTCAGACTCGAGTTGGACTCAAGTCGCGTCAGTAACTTGACTCGGACTTGACTCAGAGATTGTAAAAGACTTGAAAGACTCGACTCGAGACTTGGAGCCTTTTACGACAAGTAGAATTTTATTCGGGTTTAAACCCATTTCCCCCCATTAAATAGATGGGGACTCGCAACTCACAACCAAAGACTTGGGACTAGGGGGCAAAGACTTGGAACTTGACTTGAGACTTGGACCCAGAGACTTGGGACTTGACTCGAAACTTGGAGTCAGAGACTTGATTCACATCCCTAGGGAAGGGTAGGCTCAGTAGAGGATATTGGTGGAGGCTTCACTGCCAATACACGTCCCACCACTCCTCCAAGGCCCAGATCCCCCCCATTCCACCCACCCCACTGATTTACTGTTGGTGGCGGGGGTAGCTGGGTCCGGTGGCAAGCCTCTGGTACTGCTGCCATTTGCAGTGGCACTTCTAAAATGGCTGCTGGTGGTGCACTGTGCGTACCTCCAGGAGCCATTTTACAACAGTGTAACCATGTCCTGCTGTCATTAAAGCCAGCCCAGTCGTAGTTAGGACTGGGCTGTAAGTCCCTCTTTACTTCAGCGATACAGCTCTTCACACACAATTGAAATGGAGTTAAACTCCTCTATAGTGCCTTCCAAGCCCTAGTTATGAGTCAAAAAGAGTACTTCTAATGTCCCGTTTCATCTGTGTAAATAGATTAAAACCCCAGTTTTCATGCCATAAAGAATCTGCCTCGTAACACTATCCTTTATTCACCAAAAAAAGTAAGTCACTAATCAACCACAAAGAAGCAGAGTTACCTCTTCTTCCAAATGGCTGCACTTTAGGGGGACAGACAGGGTGGTATGTGGGCCTCCAGAGGTTGATAACCCCTGATCTAGCCAAATCCAATGGAAGAGTTCATGTCATTTGTATACGATACATGTATGGCTCCACTTCTATATGTAGAGAAGAGTGACCAAAATAACTAGTGGCCTGAGACACCTCCTTTATGAAGAAAAGGTACAATGTTTGGGTCTTTTCAGTCTAGAAAGAAGGTGCCTGAGAGAGAGTTCATGACTGAGGTCTGAGTAGATCTATTGTGCGGGCTGGGGCTTTCTCCTGGGCAAGAGGACAAATGTCATCCCAAGGAGACCTCCCGTCTGCTAAATTCCCACATAGGATGCAGTCAGAGGCATCACTAGGACGCGCGTTACCCCAAGGCGGGGGGGCGCGTCACCCTAGTGACCCCCCCGACTATGCCCCCCCAATAGAACTATCGGCATGGCCGTAGGCCGCACCGCGATTTTTTGGGGGGGGCACCCGGCTGCACCCTGCAAGTGTGCTCCGGACGCTCCGAGGCCGGCCCAGGAGCCGGCCGGCGCTCCAGGGCCTTCTGAAAGAAAGCCCAATGCGTCAATACGCGAACTTTTACAGTTTTCGCGCATGCGCAGAGACCGTTTCTGAGGGCAAGGGCCTGCCCTCTTGCCCTCAAAACAGTCTGTGCATGCGCAAAAACTGTAAAATTTCCCATATTGACGATTGGGCCTTCTTTCAGAAGTAAGTCACTAATCTTTCAGAAGGCCCTGGAGCACAGGCCGGGCCGGACGCTCTGAGGCCGACTCCCGGGCCGGCCTCGGTGCGTCTGGAGGGCAACGCGCGTCACAGAGGTGACGCGCTCCGGGGTGCGCGCGTCACCCCTTTGTGCACATCACCCCATAGCAGCCCGCTACCGTCACTTGACGGTAGCAACACCAATGGATGCAGTGCAGCCTGCGCTGGCCCCGCTGCATCAGCGTGGAGGAATTTGCACTGGATTGGGCTGCCTGACATATAACATTGACTGGTGAGAGAGTCAGAACACACAAAAGGAAATATGTCTTCACCCAGTGCTTAATTAATCTGTGGAACAACTAGCCACAGGATGTTGTGATGGCACCTGGCCTAGATGCTTTTAAAAGAGAATTGGATAGATTTATGGAAGAAAAGTCTATCACAGGTTACAAGGCATGATGACTGTATGCAATCTCTGGGTTTTAGGGGTAGTCTATTTCTGAATGCCAGATGCAAGGGAGTGGCAATAGGATACAGGTTTTGCATGGAGTATGTGCATATTGGGCACAATAATCTAGTTATATTTCACACAAATCTGTTGAAAAATGGCAAATAAAACCATTAAAAATTAAATACTGTATTCTGTTGTGCTTGTTCTCTTATTTGAGACTGTTTTTTGCCCATATATAACACACGTGTAGGGGGTGGGGGTGGGTGGGGACATAACAGGTGTGGGGGCGGGGTGGTGGGGGGGGACTTGTCCCTGTAGCTGCATCCCAAAAAATCTTGCTATTTCTGTTTTAATCAACATTGACAGTGCATTTGTCAAGTTATAAGGTTTTAAAATCTCATGGTAATGTATGTGGCTTATCATTTACATGGCATGGAAGTTAAGATGAGCACCAACTTACAGTATCCATCCTTCTGGTGCATGAGTGAATGTGTTACTGCTTTAAGTATCAACATATATGAACAGCAAATGTATAAGCCTATCCCTATCATGTCATTCCATCAATATATTCTGCCCTAAAATGGCAGCCCGAACTCTCTTTTTGGGGGTCAACTCTTGCCATTCAGTCATTCCTTAATTGCCCTGTTTATGCAGTTGTAGCCAATTAAAGTGTTAGTACAGTGTCATATGTCACATACATGCTTCACCACAGCAAGTGGGTTGAAAACCACAAATCTATTTCTCATGTGCAGTAAAACCTCATTTATTCATCCCTCCCACCCACATCAAGGTGCTGTATCTATGCAGCATGCTTCAGTTCCTCCATTGCTCTGTAACCAAGCATTTTCTGATTTTGTTTTAGCAGGCCCTTCTCCTCTGGCCTCTTGAGATGGGCAGACATCCTGTCGTATGCTGTGAGCTGATGATGGCGGCCCTTTTAAAAATGGGTTTGATTTTCATCCCACCTAATCAACAAGAGCTCAAGAGGGTTTGCAGTTCTCCCAAGGATTTTATGAAACATCATAATAACACATGCAACACAAGAAACCCACTGTAAAATACACAAACCAACATCATTAGCAAATGATATTTTCCAAACACAACCCTGGAAGAACACCTTTGCACTACAAATAAAATGAATCCTAGTTTCCGAATACTCTCCCTCAAGCTTTCATAAACAAGAAAAGCTTCGCAACGTTTCCTTAGGTAAGAACGTCCAGGCTCAGGCAAAATCTCTCTAGGTAGCATCTTCTTCCACAGGACAGAGAACAGGCTGAAGGCTCGTTCCTGCCTTCTGCAGATTTAACTAGTGGAGGGAGGGATGAATGGTTCGTATGCTGGGCCCTATAGGTCTTTAAACCAGAACTATAATGGCCCCAGCAGAGAAAGCCAGGGCAATAAGTGGATTCTTAATTGTATATGTTCCGACCTCCTTATTTCTAGCAGGAGACAGGTAGCTGAACTAACTTGGAACTTCCAAACTACCGTATTTCAAAGGCAGATACAGCACATACCTTTACCCAACCCAGAGGCATATCAGGAAAGACTGGAGCGAGCGGAGCAGCACCGCCCGGGGCCGAGGTGCCGCCCGGAGCCGCTGCTCCGCTTGCTCCAGTCTTTCCACGCTTCTGACCCAACCCTAGAGGTTACAAGAGCATGGTTGATGGCTCTGTAACCTCTAGGAAAAGTCACCATCTGTGAATAATATGCAATTAAGACAACACACTTTCTGGCCATAGATACCACTTGAGGTTCTAACATCAGTGCTTGGTCCAGGAATGTTATCAAGACTCTGAACTTGATATGCTAGAGATGGTGAAGCACCATTAAGATGAGTGAAGGTATCGTCCAATGTTTGGATCTTCTCCAGCATCACATCTGTCTTGCTCAAATTCAACCAAAACTTGTTATCTTCATTCACTCACCCTACAAACAGTAGGTCAGGACTGAACAGTTGTAAAAGATATAGAGTTGGATGTCATGGGTTCATTGATGGCAGCACTTTCAAGGATCCAGAAGATTTTTCCTAGTGCCTTAATATACCCACAGTTGCAGCAATACCAATCCCTGCAGAAAACCACATGGCAGCTCCTAAATTGTTTCTAACCCTTCAAGAATGACTCACTGTCCATTCTATAAAAATTAGCACCTGCAGGTGGTCCACTGAAATCTGATGGTAAACTTCTCAAATGCTACTGAAAAGTCCAGGACACCCAGAAGAGATATATGGTACTGTACTACCATTGAAAACGATGTATCTTTCAAGAATGTCTGATTATTTATTTATTTATTTATTTATTTATTTATTTATATACCGCCTTTCTTATCCTCAGATTGCTCTTCGGATGTTACTCGAGGTGGTTTACATAGGTAGGCTTGTCTAGATTCGATAAGGATTTTTACAATGTTTATATATATCCCGAAAATTCCAGCTGGTTCTTCCACAGTGTAGTCATCTTCACTAGGTACCGAACACAAACCTCGAGCTCTCTGCAGGACACCACAGATCATGCTGAACAGGGAAACATTTTTTTCCAGTCGTTATCGCTTTGTCACTGACATTCTCAGAATTCCAGTCCGTACTCTCACCACGGCATGCAACAGGTTCACCTCTCTGCCAACGAGGGTCGTAACAAGGTCATAACAGCTTATCAGTAATATCAGTGACTTCCAATATGTCTCCCTTCCAACACAAACTGGCTGCTCCTGCTTAGCTTCTGGCAGTCTTCAGGCAGTTCAACCTCTGGACCACACATCTTGCAACTCCTGCACACCTCCTGATATTGTTCTGCAAGTACTCATGCAATGGTTCCCCACTCCCACCCTCCCAAAAAAGATTGGACACTGGAGTCCAGTGGAGGGCTGGACTTCAATTGGAGGAGTCATTTATAGCAAAAGATAGGAGTAACTTAAGGGACCTTCAACAGGGTCCTACCTTAAAAGAAGTACTGAAAATCTTCTCGATAAACCAGTTCAACATTGTTTAGTCCTTCGCTTTAAGATCCTTCCTAGAGTTGTGCTACCTGCTACAAAAAGGTAAAATGTCTATATGACGACTAGCACACCAGACAGCTTGTCTTGTTCATCTTCAGTGTCTGATACAGTCTTTCCAATTCTGCTGCATCTCAGTGTTTCCATGTAGCCTAGTTAGACTTTGAAGATATGTCTTCTCATTTACAGGCAGGTCTTTCTGGCCCTCCAACCCACACAGCAGTGTGTGCTCTTACAGGGTTAACACACTTGGCTTTGGTTTTAGATTCACAGAGCACATTGTGTCCAGCCTTAATATTTTACACTGTAAGCCATATCATCTTTTATCTTTTATTTATAGTGATCCTCATATTAATTTCTCAATAGCAGCTGGCACAGCAGGAGGGACAAGGCATTGATCTTCCAATTTATCCGCTGCTCTTACATATCCCGAGGTCGTAGTCAGCTGGAGAGATTGATGGAGCGCTGGCACCAATCCAGCAGCTGTGTGTTTCTCATGCATGAAAATCAACAACAGGAAACTGAAATTTGACAATTGGCAGTAATATCAGCCAGCTCTGTAATAAATATAACAGGATACTCTTTAATAATTTAGCAAGGTATGGTATTCAGTAATGAAAAACCAGCCATGTGAGAGTCAGGGTGTGCAGCTTGATGTGACATTGCGTGTGTGCACACCCGCACACATTTGTTTGTGCATGTATGCAAACAGCGATAGCTAACACAGCTATAATATTTGTTTTTAATTTAGGGACCAGAAAGGAATAAAACAAACTGTACTGGATCAAGCACTTTGGAGTGTGTGACTTGACTCATTTGATTGAATCCCCTGGAATTATTTGTTCTTCAAGCACCTTCATGCAGTACATTGGCTCTCTGATTGTGGCACAGTGTAGACCGGATATGTGGGTATAGGAATACCACTAATAGCCATGATTTTCCTTTGGGGTGGATAAAAAGTGCATGTTCTCAGTGGTAAATATGTGTCCTAAATACAGCAACAGGTTTCTGAGTTGTTATTGTGGATCCATGCAAAGGGTGGGTGGGGAGCAGCAAAACAACACAAAAACACCAACATCAATACATCAATACGCGTGAGGCACAGTGATGAGGAATAGCCCAGCACCCTGTGCCATAGCTACTCAGTCCAAAATATAAACATTAGTACAATAAGGAAAGTTCTGTTTGTCCTTATGTGGAATGATCTGAACTAGAATGGTCCTGTCTAGCAACAAGCTGTTGGCTTAGAAGCAGGGCTGATGAATTAACCAATTAATCAGAGTCACTGATTTTAAAACGTTTTGTCAACCCAAAACTGATAAACTGAGCAGCAGAATATTTTTTAAAAAAACATCTAATAAAGAGGTGTCCCTGATAAATGGAGCAGCTCATTAAAATAAAAGTATATTTTAAACACAAGTACCTATAAAAACTGGAGGTGGCGAAATACTGCTTGAAAAGAGGCATTTTCCTTTTTGTCTCATATAGGAGGGAATGCCTCTTCTAAGATGATGCCTGCTTTGATACATGCATGCATCATCAAAAAACACAGGCAGTCTGCCTCTTGCTTCAGAATGATAGTTTATTGCATTAAGCAAAGATTTGCAAATTTAATCCATGGCTTAATTGATTACTCAATTAAAACTCATGCAATTAATTGACTTCAATTTATTTAATTGGGTGACAGCTCTAATTAGATGGCATTTAGTCACTCCATCCTAAGAGCTGGTACATACGGCTCCAAATATGATAAGATAGGGCTATGCTTGCATCTGTCCTCACACACATGGGAAAATATTCCATGAAGGCATACCATGTGAACTGCTGCATGCATGTACTCCCAGCTCCTGAAATCCTTCCCCCTCAAAAAAAGGAGAATGATTGTGGGAATCAGATGTACAAGTCAAATGTACAACTCTGCATATGTATTTTGACATTTTGGACCATGTGTGATAGCCCTAACTCTATGAACTGATCAAAGCAGTAAAGATCTATATTCAGTCACCTTCAGGTGTGCGCAGATCTGCTGGTGAGCTTGTGACCTTGCCAGAACAGAAGTGTCACTTGTATGAACCAGAACTTCTTGTTTTCCCAATCATAACTTGTTTATTATTAAAAATACAATTCATACACCCATTCATGCCTAACTACTTCAGCCTTGAGTTACAAACAGACAGACAGACAGACAGATGATAGACAGACAGACAGACAGATGATGATAGATGATAGATAGATAGATAGATAGATAGATAGATAAGTCTTTAGTTCTTTATCCAAAAGGCACAACATTTCCATCCACATACAATGAATAATTCAAAATGGAACCAGAACTTCTCTGTGGTGGTTATACATATGGCTGCTGTGGTTTGAGTGATGTCAGTGGCTTCTTTTTTATGGAAGTCATAAAATTAGGTATATAATTGGGACCTCAATATGATCCTGGTTGGGCCACAAGTCATCAATGGCCTCATGCATTTCCAGAGGTGCATTGTGGAGATTCACAGCAAACACGCAGACAGGACAGCTGCTTTGATCAGTGTTTCCTTTTGTGCACCCAGCACATTTCAGTAACAATCTTTGTCATGAGTATAACTGAGTAATTTGTGAACAAGAAAAGGATCTTTAAAAACTGAAGGTCGCATGTCAGGAATGCCGATAAAAGGGGACACCAATCCTAGAAGATGGTTTGTCTATGTGTGTGGCTATTGTGAATCTATAGTTGTCCTTGGTTCTTTGTTTTGTTGAGCTGTACAATTCCCATACAGTTCTATGAAGATTACATCCAGTCAACTGTAGTCCCGTAGGTTCTTGGTTCTGTGTGCAAGGTGTGAGAATTTTCCTTTCTCCAGTGGTTCCAGGTCTGGCCCAGTGTCAGTGCTATGCATAAGGAAGTGTATAAGGAAGGCCTCTGGCCTACAGGTTTCAGGCCTAACATGCCTTGTGTTGTTTTTTTCCCCTCCCTGTGCTTAGGCCTAGTATGCCTTTTTTCCCAGTGCTACTGCATGAGGGCGGCCTCAGGCCTACAAGCTGAGTGGCAGGCCTAGCATGCCTTTTTCCTTGTGCTACTGCATAACGGAAGCCTGTGGCCTACCTGCTGAATTAGGCCTTGCATATTTTTGTCCCAGTGCTACTACAACCCAGACCTGGCAGGCTTTCATCCCTGTGCTACTGTGCATAATGGAGGCTGGTGGCTTACGAGTTGACAGGCCTAGCATGCTTTTCAGACCTGTCATGCTTACTTCCCGGTGATACTTCACAAGGGAGGCCTACAAGCCGACCTATAACCCGGCATAGACTCCTGGTAGGAACACGGAACGTGAGAAACGGTGTCCTCCTCCGACCCCCTCCTCGGGCTGGAGACGGAGCGAGTCTGCGGGACGTGTATCTGGAACCCCTAGCATTACCCTTCTCCATACTGGGTTTAGGAGCGACTGGGGGAACTGATCCCTCGGGGCTGCTGACAGGGCAGTGACAGTCCTCGTTGGCTCCCACAAACAGCATTGACGGTTTCAGCTGCGGAGAAGAGGATGGAGACACGTGTTCTCGTCCGACCTCCCCCCCCTCGTGGGGCGGGAGACAGAGTGAGCGACTGGACTTCGTTGTATACCCCTCGGCGTTACCCTTCTCCCTACGGGGCTTAGGAGCGGCCGAAGGGGCAAGGGACCCTGACCAACGTGCCCACGAGACTCGCTGACAGGGCCTGGACCTTCATGGATGGGACTTGCATCAGCCCCCAGCGTTACCCTACTCCCTATGGGGTTTAGGAGCGGCTGGGGGACAAGGCACCCTGACCACCGCTCCCTTGGGACCCGCTGACAGGGTATGGACCATCCTAGTCGGTGAGTACGATGAGCCCCTCTCTTCCTCTTTCTTCTGTCTCCCCCAGGATGGCTCCCCCCCCCAGGGTTGTGGCTCCCCCCCCCAGACTGGAACCACAGAGAAGGGGAATTCACGGTAAGTACCAATCTCCCCATTTTCTAGACAAAAAGCAAAAACAAAAAAATACTAGTGATAGACTCTGGGTACAGAAGGGACTCCCCCCCCCCCCCAGTTCTTTGCAAAATTTGACTGAATTTTCCATCCATTTCATTTTGGAATACTGGTTAGTTTATTTGAGCTAAGCTAGGAAAGAGATGGTAAGCTTCTGTTCTCATTAAAGAGAATACTCATGAAACCCATTTATTCTGAGAAATTCAGAATCTTCTGAAGAAAAACAGAATTAGGATTCTAAGTTTTCTAGCTTCAGCAATCATCTGCATTATTAAAATGTTTTGCAAAAGTCTGAACTTGACAGTGGAAGGAAAACAAATTCAGAGTTTGTTTCTTTAATCCTCAAATAGAAACAGGGTTTTTTTTCCAGGCCTCTACATATTTACTATTTTATCTTAAAGCTAAGATAACTTTGATGCATTAGAAAAAACGTCCATTGATTTTACTGAGTCTTAGAGCTGATTCAGACTTAACTCAACAGAACAGATACATGCTATAAAAGTGAAAGGAAGACACTGTCTTAACATCCAGGACAAGTCCCAGGAAACCAGGGTCAATTTTGGTTCCTTAAAGCATGTCTAGACTTGAATCTCCCCACTCACATTTGATGGTGTTGACTGGGGAAAACATGATCTGCCACACAGCTCTCGTTTCCTAATAAGCATAGGTTACCACAGCGAGTTACACTGCTTAGGACCTTCAAGAAAATTAGAAATCCAAATTTGACTCCTGGAGTTAATGCAATTTTGCATATCCAAAAATATTGCAAATGAAATTCGGGTTAATTTTGCTGGTATGCACAAACTATTGTTAGGTAGGCCTGCATACTCACTTAATAGATATTTTACTTCATAGATCTAACCAGAACTAGCCATATACTTGTTAAAGAATAGTTTCTCCAACAATCTGTTTCCATCGCTGGACATATATATATCCCGTATATATATATCAATTTGGTATGGAAAACTCTTCAGAACTTATCATACGGGTTCAGAGTGATGTAATTAATTTGATACCAGTGGTGATCCTCGGGGAGGGCTGCCGATGCCACGCCCCCACGTGTCCCGGGCATGATGTCAGCTGTGCGCGCCCAGCGCGGCTCCAATCACCCCCCCCCCACCGTTTTAGTTACTATTTCGGAGCCGTTCAACCTCCAGGGCGGGAGGGAGGGCCAAACACCAAGATGGCCGAAGCGGAGGCGACGCATCGCGGAGGCAAGTACGCCCCTTCGCCGCCACATCCAACCCCCGCCCTGGGGCCCGCCGCACCACTGCCCCAACCCCGACGACGCTTCTGTTTGATACCAGATAACAGGCAAATCCAAAGACAATTAAGAATGCCCAGTTCTGAGGTACATTAATGAGACATCACTGAGCTACATTCTTCATATCCACTGATTTCAATCAGTTTTACGGCCCAATCCTGTGTAACATTAGGCCGGCGGAGCAAGTGCTCCACCGGCCTAAGGTGTCACAAAAGTGTCGTTGGCGCTGCTCACTCCGCCGTTGATGACCCGTGCCATCGGAAGCCGGTAGGTGGTGCGTTGGGTGACAGGAGGGCACCATTGGCTGACCCGGCCAAGGAGGAGGCAGGGATACTGGTGCTGCATTGCACCAATATCCCAAGCCCCTTCCCGGGCCGGGACAGCCTTACATGGCCTTCCTGAGGTGAGCCCCGGTCACGCCTGAGCGGGGCCTCATCCTGCCTAGGATGTAGTGGCCGGCCATTTTGGCGGGCCGCCACATCTTAGGCAGAACCAGGCTGCCCAGCTTGCCTAACTTTCTCTGAATTGTGCCCAACACAATAGGAAAGCACAAATATATATTTTTAAAAAAATTCCTAAAGAAACTAGAGTTTTTCACTTAAGGTATCTGCAGAAAACACTCATTTGAAATACAGTAGAAATATATCGGGAATAATAGGCCCATAACTAATATCAGGCCTAGTGTTCTGATGAAACTCATAAGAATTCATTGAATTCCTGGATTCACTAAACATTGAGCTGGGATGATAATGACATTGTAAAACTTATGTTTACTGTTTCCTTGTCTAACACAGTGAACAGACTGCAAACATAACAGAAGTAAACAGAATTCATGGCCGATGTGATTCATTACATAATTCATTGTAGATCTGCCAAGTGGCAGAGAATTGGAATTACTATTTTGTATATTCTGCTTATTACATTCCCAGTATAGTATCCTATATATGAGCCCAATTATTGTAAGGAAATGAACTCTATGTAATAGTGAACAATGTATGATAGTTTACTGAGATAGATAAAATATGCCATTTTTACTGTTTTCATTCTTACACACCCCTATAAAACACCAATGGATAGTTCAGATACTTGATTATTGCTCCAGCCACATCACCCATCCTATTATTTATTTATTTCATATTTGTATCGCTTTACATTTGTATCCACTCATGCTAATTATAAGACAGCATCAGCATCTACATCGAGGTCTATAGGCAGAATACAGTGAGTGTTGTGCAGTATTGAATGTAACAAATATTCCCCCTGAGACGCTTCGCGTCTCGGGGAGCTTGCCCTGCTCCCCCGGCGAGCGCTGGCTAAGGCAGGGAGTGAACTGCGGCTGGCGTGCAGCCAACCACGTGACGGGCGGGGCTGAGGGTAAGTCTCGCGAGACTTCCAATGATCCCTCAGTTGCCGCCCGGAACGTGATCCCCTCCCGCCCTCCCCGTGTATAGTCTGGGATTAGCCGGTCGCCTTTGGGGGCCAGGTACGAATTTTTGGCTGCCAACTGATTGGCCGTGTTGGTGGGGTTTTTTGCCTACCTCAGACTGTGGCAGAGGAAGGTGGCTTTTTCTGCAGCCAGTAAGTCACCTGGCAGGGGGCGTGCAGACTTTGGGTAGATAGGGTAAAGGGGGTTGGCATGCATTCTGAGTTCAGCAAGGTCCGGAGGTGAGCCAGTACCGCTCAGACGACACTTGACTGGGTTGTTGAGGCTGGCTGGCAAGCCCCCTGGCTGGAATACGTGAAGACTACCTCATCGCTTGGCCTGTTGGAATCGAAGCGGTTCTGCTGGCTCAACCCTTAGGAGTTGGCGGTGATAGTCTCCCCTGGTTGTGACCGTGGGAGCCTGGAGTTGGGATGTTTACAGCAATAATTGTTCGGGGGAGGTAGACGGTTAGTGCCGTTTCCCCCAATTAGGCCCGTACGCCTGGGGTGGTTTTCAGTACGCCCTAGTTAGTTCCTTCTGCAGGTTATTTTGTTATAAAATAAAGTGACATTTATCCAACATGCCTTTGCCTAGAGTGCCTTCTTTTTGGTGTGTGTGTGTGTGTGTGTGTGTGTGTGTGTGTGTGTGTGTGTGTGTGTGTGTGTGTGTGTGTGTGTGTGTGTAAGGGTAATATTGAGGTAATATTGAGTGTGTGTGTGTGTGTGTAAGGGTAATATTGAGATCTTTATTTTAGCTACCAACAATGAGAAATGTTCATCATTGTCTGAACTTGACATTTATATTCAGATATAAAGTTGCTAAGACCAATTATCAGGCAGTCCAATCCTATGCAAGACTGGGCTGTTGACTGTAGCCCTTTGTGACAGCAGAACACACTTCCGCTGTTGCAAAATGGCCACTGACAGCATGAGGAGTGCTCCGTCAGCAGCCATTTTGGGAGCACTGCTGCAAGAGGTGGCAGTGCTCCCCATCTGTCCCTGGACCTGTCCACAGCTGCCAGAGTAGGTAAGGCTGCGAAGGGGGCAAGGAGTGGGCCAAACGGGGTGGGGGGAGGAACACGGGGTAGGAAGGCTGCGGGAAGGTGTGGTTTCGGTAGTGATGGTGTGCGCCAGGTCCTATTCTCCCTTTTGGCATCCTCCCCACCCCTTTCTTCTCTTCGGACTTGTGCCAGCTACAAAGCTGGTACAAGTTTGATGACACCCATTGTGGAGTCGGAGGTTTACAGAGGGATAGGGGATAAATCCCCTTTACCCTCCAAAGCCTCCCAATCCTCCCTCTGCTGGATACAGCACACTACATTTTGGCACAGCTGCACCAGCGCAGGGGGAAAGGATAGGATTGTGTTCCATGTGTTTCCTTCCCTGGCATCATATAGTTTCTTTGCAGATTATCTAGGCAGTAGTTTGCATAGACCAGAAATACCATGATCCCAGTTCTAAACATAGTGTTAGAAGATTAGATAACAATTACCATTTGACTAGCAGATTACTGGCTGAAAGGCCAACCATGGCTCTGAATGAGGCATTAATAACTCCAGAGTATACTTCAGTGGTGGAGTCAAGGGTCAACCAGATGTGGCACTTCAGAGGGTCCATGCCATCAACGTGCCCACTGGATCTGGCTGGCCCATGAAAGTTTAGTACTTGGTGTCCATGATAGGGTTCAATGCACCAACATTGGGAGGGGATTCAGTGTGAGGCTTTTGCCCCCCAGCAACTTGGCAGTAGTACTGGCATCTTGTTGATGGGAGATTTCCCTAGGGGAACAGGACCACCGGCAGAGTCTTGTAAGACTTCACTTATCTACTAGAGATGAGACGTGGGGCTGAAGTTGAAATGTGACTCACTCCCCTGCTCTTTGTATTATTATTATTATTATTATTATTATTATTATTATTATTATTATTATTAACAGTATTTATATACCGGTTTTCAACAAAAAGTTCACAAAGCGGTTTACAGACAAAATCAAATGATTAAATGGCTCCCTGTCCCAAAAGGGCTCACAATCTAAAAAAGATGCAGAAGAACACCAACAAACAGCCACCAGAAAAGACACTGTGCTGAGGTGAAAGGGGGGCAGTTACTCTCCCCCTGCTAAATATAAGAGGAGCACTAATTGAAAAAGTGCCTCTTGCCCAGTTAGCAGGGGATTTTAACAACAGAAGTAGTTTTCTAGCAGCTTCTAGGTGAAACAGGGAATTGATCTGAGGGAGACAGACAGAGATCCTGAAATGGGAACTAAGAGAAAGAGCTGGGAGCTAGCAGCACCTTTAGGTGAAGAAATGTCTCTCTGGGAACTGATATAACCTGCTGTTGCTTGTAAGGAGCTCTCTGCTATTTTAATCTCCATCCAATGCTCAGTCTGTACAGTTAGCAAATACTGTATTACAAATATACCATAAGCCTCCCAGTGATTTCTTAAGGAAGCCAGAATCCAGTCAGTGCTATCCCAGAAATTCTCAACCCTTGGAGAAGTGGAGAGTATGTACAAAACCATGGTCCCTACAGATTACCATACTCCCTAGGAATGAACACTCACACACTGGTGCAGATGTATGATAAAATGGCTAAACGTGTGGCAGAATATATGGTTAAATGGTCATGGGTATGAGATTATAGTCTTTTTTATTTATTTTATTAATAAGATTATATGAGATATAATCATATTATCAGGTATGAGATTATAGTCAGATAGTTCTACTTATATTGCTGATGCAAGTCTGAGTGGACCCAGGTTGGGGGATCAAGACCCAGAAGGGGGATAGGATATTGGTGGCATTGCTGCTGCCATTACCGCCCCCTCCCTACCCCAGTCTCCTCCTTGTTCCTCCCCTCTTCGCTTCCATCTCCCACCCTCACGCCATGCTGTCTTACCGGCACCAGGGCTTGTTGGCAGACCACTGGCATGCAGAGTAGCCAGGCTGCACTATATGGCATGTCACCTTTTGCGACAGCCATGAAGCATGCTGCACTGCTGGAATGTGCGTTCTGGTACCCATTAGGATTGTGCTGACAGTTTTGCAAGATATCCCGATGCACATTTATTCAAAAGTAAGTCATGGTGAATTCAGTAGCATTTACTCCCTAGTAAAAACATACAGGATTGAAGTTGTCCCTGACTATGCATGGTAACGTTGACTTACTCTGCTTTTACTTGTTTGTACCAAGGTGTAACACGCATTTCAGTAACACACATTTCTGAGTTCATGGTACACATCAGGTGTGTGTTGATGTGGAAATGATTTGCATGATCTGCAATTGTGCCATATGCTAGTTGCAGACTGGGTATGTTCCCACCACGAATTGGGCCCATCCAATTTGCACAGCAGACATATGCAACTGCAAATGTCAGTATTAGATAGTATTGATCATACTGTACCTTGAGACACACTTCATGCTTGAATTTTGCACAGTTGAGACCCTTCCAAAGTATAAATAAAGACTATGGTAGTGGAACCGCAGGATTTTAACTATACCCTTTGTTGGACTAATGGTATATGTTGAATGATGCTTCAGAAACTGAAAACCAAGCAGATATGGTTCAAAATGAACTGGGGACTGGGCATGTTCATTACATGTTTTGTCTAGAATTTGGCAAGGTTCCTGCTTATAAGTGTTGCATTTTCCTGGAGTCTTTGGAAATACTCAGTTCTTTCTTGTCAAGAAGTCACCAGAGAAGCTCTTTGCCAGATGCTGAACCACAGGATTTTCGCAAAAGGCCCAGTTTTGAGCCATCACAACAAATAGGAAATTGTAAAAGCAAGAGTTTATGTACACCTGTATCACTTAGTTATGTGGCATTCGCCCTTCCTTCAGCATGTCTTGTTTTTCTCCTTCCCATACACCCAAAAAGAATGGAAATGTTTTCTTCCTTCCTCCCATAAGAAATTACTGGTGAAATGTAAGCTTGAAGACACCTCATCCATTTGCAAGCATTACTCAAGCATGAATGTCACAATCAATCACAATTCCTCAATCACAATCCCTGAGGATAAGAGATGATTGCCTCAGGTTGCAGGTGGGCAGGGGGCATCCATCTCCATCCACCCACTCACCTTCACTGCTCCTCCTCTTCTCACTCCCGGGACTGGAAAAGGGAGAATGGAGCAGAAGAGGAAGTTTGGAGGAGAGGATGGCCCACAGAAGCCACCTGAGTGCCAGCACACCATCTGCATACCATCAACCAACCATCATCCCCGCCCTCCCAGTAAGTCATCCTAGCGCCACAACCCACCATGGGGGGGGGGTGAGGTGGGTCACGGCACTGAAGAGTTTGAGAAACCCTGACCTACAGTATGTAAAACTGAATAAGCCACTAACTATCAACAAGTGGGACATGACTTACAAATGACCCCAACATGAACTGAGCACTAGCAGAGCCTAGTGCGGTCGGGGGAGGCAGTTGTGGCACGGGCGGGTCCTCCTGCTCACACTGCAACCCAAAGGGAAAGGCTACAGCTCTGTCAAATCAGCAGGACTGTAGCTTTTTTTTTCAACAGCAGCTGATAATTTATTTATTTACAGTATTTCTATCCCGCCTTTCTCCCCGAAGGGACCCAAGGCGGCTCACAACAGAGGAAAAAAAAAATACATACATACAAAAGACACAGTATAAAAAATATCACATTTTAAAACAGTAAAAACAATTAATGAAAATTAATAAAAACAATTTAAAAGATCATGGCTTCAATCAGAGCAGGAGCATAAAAACAGCAGCACACCCACCTGTACCAGCGAGATGTTAAAAAAGGCAGGGGCTCAGAAGGCTTCTTTGAACAAGAAGGTTTTTAGGCCTCGCCGGAAAGTGTCCAAGGAGGGAGCAGTTCGTAGGTCAAAGGGGAGGGAATTCCATAAGGTTGGTGCCACTACTGAGAAGGCCCTGTTTCTGATAACAGGCAGCGTCTCACATACCCCCGACCTACAGTCCGCGTACCCCTAGGGGTACGCGTACCACAGGTTGGGAACGCCTGGCCTAGGTAACTTATTTCACGTATGTGTATATTTAGGCTCGCTGGTCTCGTCTTAAAACGGTAATGAAAAAGCTATCACATCTGCCGCACTGAGGGGGGCGTGCCTTGAGCCCACGTGACATGCGACGCTTGCTCTCCCTCTACGTTAGCTAGTTATCCAGTACCTCCCCAGCCACTGACCTCACCACATGTCATTGGCAGAGTTCCAGTTCCTCAATTGTGCCTTGGATCTGCCTGTGACTACATGTCTTCCTCTGGCTTCCCGGATCCTTATTTGCTGCTCTGGAATTCAGCCCCTGCCTACTTCGGACAACAAACTTGTGTCTGGCCTGCCTGGACTGATAGCCAAATTCCCAGGTCTTGGAACTCTAATCCAATCCTTTGGAGCCTGACCCTTGTTGAGACCTGATGGTGCTCTTCATGCTTCCTATTAACCCCTCCCCTGCACAAAAATCTTGATTTTTGAGTCACTTATGATTCACATGAAAGCAATGTAATAAAGGATAGTGGGTGGATAAAAGCTTGCCATAGAAGAAAAAAAACCCATCCATCAAAAAACTGATATTTGATGGATTTCTAAAATGTTCTACATTATAAGAAACACCTCAAGTCTGATGGAGTCAAACAACTCTGGCTTTCATCCCTAAGTAATTAAAATGGCCCCATGCTCAAGATGTAAGTCAAGGATGTTTGAGAAATACAATTCTTTGTGGCTAACCTTCAAGACATTTTTCTTCAAAACACTGGAGAGGTTTGGCAAAGAATCTTAGAGACTAAGAAAAGAATTTAATGGGCTCTTAACCCTTTTGAATAAAGGGACATGATGTGGAATTAGGAAACAGAGCAACTACTTAAGTGTGATTTAGTTCTTTTTCTGATGATGTTCTGAAAAAAAGTCTAACAAGCAAAGTCACGTATTGTAAGTGGTCCTTTTTTCTTGATTCTTAATGACACGGGATCTTATTTGCCAAAAGGAAATCACTCATATATCTATTCAGAAAACAAGATCAAATTATTCTCTTGTCTTGTGCAACTTTGCTGGGGGGGGATGTATTTGCACAAGGAATGAAACCCATTAGCCTCATTTATGTCTGTCTACAATACCATTTTTTAAAAACTTCATGTTCTATTGTAACTATATCAGATGATTACTATTGAAATCAAATTTTTCCCCTGTTGGCCTGATAGCACCCCTAAAATTAAAAAGTTAATTTTAAATTAACAAATCTTCATTTGCCTTTAGCTTTGTTTAATTGTTACTAATGCATTTATGCTAATTAAACATGTTTCTCCGACGATAATATGAGGAAACAGTAAAGCTTTTAAGGCTTCTCTAATCCAATCCTCTCTTGCTGCGTGTTTCTAATTTGTTCAATTTAATGTAATGATTATGCGGGAATTAGACAAATAAATATGCCACAAGAACCTATCTTCTTAAGAACCTTGACCTGCAAAGGCTTTAAATCAGATGAAAATACTAAACTGCAGTTCTCACTGGCAATAATCAATTGAATGAATGTGACAATGATCTTCTACTACTCCATCTCTCGTTCATATAGTGCAATTCTGAGTGACATTCAAGGTGCAAGATACAGGTATCTTGTTGCCACGTGTGCTCCCAGAGGTGGGTCACTGTGAGATACAGGAAGCTGTACTAGATGGGCTCTTGGCCTGATCCAGCAAGGCTCTTCTTATGTTCTTATGCTAATTAATAACTTTAAAGCTCTAAACCAGTGTTCCCAAACTTACGGGCCTCGTCATGCCCCTGTCCTCCGCTGGTGCCGTTTGTGGAACCCAGAAGTAAGTGCTGATGACACGTGATGCGATGACAACTTCCAGGTTCTCGGACTAAGAAGATCTGAAAATCAGCGCTGTAACAGGTGAGGGTTGGCAGGTGGGCCCACCGTGCGCAAAGCACAGCCAGCAGAGCAGGACCTCGGCTTTGCGGTTTTCCACATTGCACTGCGGTCACATTGCTGAGCGGCTTGACCAGCGCAGGTCCCGCAGCGGCCCTGGAAGTGCATCACAATGCCCCAAGGTGTCGCAATGCACACTTTGAGAACCACTGCCCTAAATTCTTTAGGTCCTACGTACCTGAAGGACTACCTCCTCTTCTGATATGTCACTGCCTGTCCACAGTTCTATTGATGAGGCCCTTTCTTATGCGTCCTGCTGCTGTCAGAGGTGTGGTTGGTAGGGGCAACAGGCAGAGCTTTTTCTGGGGAACTTCCCCACCTTTTATGTGGAACTTTTTGCCCTTAGAAATCAGGTTGGCTCCTTCCCTGTTTTCATTTCACTGACTGTTAAAAACTATTCTTTTCCATCCAACCCTTTGAAGTTTAATTTCTCTCGGATGATGTTGGCTTCCTTGTGCTGTTCTGGGTGCTCATGACAGAATTTGTTTGCTTTGGGGGGGGGGGTCTGTTGTTTGCCATTTTGTTTTTATTGTTGTCTTTACTGTTTGTTTGTTTATTCATGAGAGTGTAAGCCATCTTAAGAGTCTTCCATTTTAGGAGGGCAAAGGTGGGGTGAAAAAATGTTTTAAAACAATACATAAAATATATGTATATATGCATGCATTTGCATGCATACACACACACACACACACACACACACACACACACACATGCATGCACACATGTACACATGCATTTAGTTACATACAAATTTCCAGTCCAAACAAGGCCTCCATAGTTCATATTTAGTCTCGCAGAGACCCAATCTCAGCCCGATTCATACTAGAAGTAAATCCTATGATGACCCAAGCAGGGTCCAAGATTATTGAGCTGAAAAAGGATAGCTAATGCTTATTCCCTCCCAGTTCAAACCACAATGATTTGTGCATGGGAGCTGAACATAGTCATTCTTGGTTTCATAAGTAATGATGGATGCTTCATTTGATGTTGGATCCCCAATGGTTACTTCAGGAGCCGAGGCCACTTGAGCATGCTCAGTCCACCTCAGCCACTGCAACTATCATCAGCTTGTGTTTGGCCAAAAGCTAGTAAATGACATGACACCACTTCCTTTCTAACTCCCTTTTCCCTCTCTCTCTCTCTCCAGCATGCTGTGCAAGTGCTTCAGAGATCTTGATAGCTGTTCCCAAGGGCGCTAATCCTTGGGAAAACAACATTCCTTGGCCACCACTGGGTCTTTCTGTCTCTGATGTGCCAGCAGCACTCTGGAGAGGGAAGGGACAGAGAGATCGGCTTACTCCCCATTCCTCTGCCAGCAGCAGAAGTGCCACCATTACTAACATGGACAAATGAGAGAGATGGGCTGACAATGAGTTGGTAGGGGCTTTGGGGGACTGAGCTTGGAAGGAAGGGTAAATCAGGAATTCTTCTGTGGCTTAGATTTTGAATCCAAGCTGGAAAAATATTTGAACACTCACAAAGCTTGATTCTTCTGTGAAATGTATGCGCACCTGAGGCATGAGGCCAGTGAACTTTGCTGGTATCTCTAGTAAAATTATTTGGCTTTTTTTTTAAACACTGGGATTACTTGTGAAGTAGAACAGGGGTTCTCAACCAGTGGTACTAGTACCACCAGTGGTACTTTGGCCGACTGCTGGTGGTACTCAGACCACTGGAACCTCACTCCAACGTGGCACTTTCAGTGGCACGTTTTCAGTCCCGAGAGGCTTCTGCCTTTGGCCAAGTCTCTCAGGAACGCTGAGAAGGGCCTACCCACCCGCCCAGAACCTCCTACCTGCATTTTCTGGCCTCCGAAAACCTGACGATGATGTCGTTGCCAGTCACTTCCAGTGGTACGCAGCAGGAGAGTGGTGCCAGAGGTGGTACTTAATATACAGTATTTATATACCGCCTTTTTTGGTCATTGGATTTCTCCTCTGACTTGGCCGGGAAGGGGTTTAGAACCCCTGATGTAGAGGGAAGACCTATGGGATTTAGAAGGCATTGGCTGGCTCTCTTCTCTAGGTGGGTCAGGAATTTTTTTGATGCTGTCCTTTAGCTCAGGTGGAAAGTCTGCAACGTGATAGACTCTGACAATGCTTCCCTCTTCTCTTTTGGCCTTTTCTGATGCCAAGAGCTGATTGTTGAGCAATTGTAAGATATGGAATTTCAATCTTCCGATTGTCTATATTCATAGAAGCTCCTCCGCATCTGTGTCATTGACCATGACACCCAGTGTTCTGAGTACAATACATATGGTTCATATTATCATCCCCAGCCCCAAAGACTGTTACATTGTTGCTGTATTCATTTCTTTTCACAGCTTTCTCCCATTGAAGTATCTCAGCCATTTTAAAAAGATAGAAATACTGTATAACTCTCAAATGATATGCTTTTGAAAATTAGCAAAATTGTGCTTCTACTGTAAATCACAAGAATACTCTACACTTGTCATTTACGGTGGATGGTTAGAACCTCTAAAAAGGATAAGGTGGAATTGGTGTGGAAGAGTGATTGTTGTCCATTTCAGAGGCTGAACAAGTAAACTTTCTCCAGTTGATAGAGCTGAATTCATTCCACTTTACTCTCAATCATAGCCCAAAAGCTCAGTCTGATATATGCTGTACATAAACAGTAACACAATAGAAGTATCAAATTTTTGTCAGGCAATTAAACTTTATGCCAAGCTAATTCAATTTTGTCACTCTTTTATTAAGTCCTCTGGAAAAAAAAACCCAGAAAACAGCCCTCCACCTAAATCTGTTCTTTCCAGTAAATCACAAGTTTCTCAAACCATTTTCTAACATGGTCTCCTTGTTCTGTTCTTTTGATATATTAAATATCCAGCAAAGAATTTCCAGGGTCATAAATCTACAGTGATAAAATTAATCCTATTGCTGAAGAGAAATAAATATTTTATTGCAGTTTTATGAGCTTTTGTTCCCTTTTTGCTTGCAAGTAGGTGTTGTTTAGTGGTACAAAGACATTATGTTGCTGGAAAATGTATTAGAAACAATATAACAATAATAGAATTTAGACCTACAAAGCTGTTGTTCATTTCTTGAACTAAACAATTCAACAGGATCCTATGCAAAACTTGCAAGACACTAGGATCAATAAAATCCAAATGCTATATTTCCTTAGAATGAGTAGTGGCCCAATCCTATCCACAAGATGCGCTGGCGGATTGCAAGGTCTGCTAGTTCATCTGGAACGGCAGCAGCTACGCCTTTCTGCAGAGAGCTGCTGATGCTACAAGGCCCTATGGGCCCCACACCACCAGCAGTACTTGGCAGACCCACCGCCAGCGATTGTCAGCTGGAAATAGGGGCAGTATGGGGTGGGGAACGGGGCAGTTCGGGGGTGAAGCTCGGAGGCAGTAGCGCACACCAAATCCTAACCTCCCTGTCCCAACCTGGATCCACCCCCGAGCTATACCTGCCAAAACGACGGTGTAGATGCCAACCTAGCAGTTCGAAACCAAGAAATTGCAAGTAGATAAATAGGTACCCCTGCGGCAGGAAGGTAACAGCGCTCCGTTTAGTCATGTCGGCTACATGACCACAGATGCCTCTTTGGAAAGCGCTGACTCTTCGGCCTTAGAAACGACGATGAGCACGCATCCTAGAGCTGGACACGACTGACTTTCAAGCAGGGGATACTTTTACCTTTTCCTACCCCCCCCCCCATTCATGAGAATTTAAGCAATGTAACCTGAGACCTTGAAAAACAAGGCTGGATCTACCCTGCTTGCTTCCCCAACCACTTTCCAGCCTCCACAGGCTTAGCAACTGTGAATGGTCCTGGCTCCGTTTTACTAGGATGATGTCTCTTGTCCAAAGCAAGAGGATGCAGAAACTGAAATCAAGTATTCGAGATAACCTGCTTTTTTGTCTTTTTGTAAACATATTCTCCGTTATTTTATTTTATGCTAACTGGAGACATTGCTCCTCTATCTGGATGATATTTGGAAAATATGGTGCAAATGTATGAAATATGCATTCCAGTTCTGAACAGTTTCTCTTTGCTTAAGGAGGCACTCTCCCCTTAGTACTTACCTTGATCCCTGAAGCGACAAGCACAGCATATCCCATTGAGTAGTTTCACTGCCGTGCCAGAATGTTGGAATACATCACCACTGGCTCTTTAAGACTACCTAACAGATGGAACAATTAACAGTTTTCCCAATATATTACTATTGTTCCGTGTAATGCTTCTAATCTTAAAAGATATTTTAAAGCAAATGCTGCCTATTAAAAATATTGGGTTTTTCTCCTTTTTTTTAAACATGTCTTCACTCCACATGTTTTGTTAAATACATATATTTATGTGTTTCAAAACAGAAGAAAACAGAATGATGCTCCTTTTTAACATTGAAGGAAGAAAATGTTGATTCTGCTTATTAAAGTTTTTAATTTTCAGTTATACTTCTGAAGGCAGAAGTTTCACTGAGGCCCTTATCGCTGTGGTATCAGATCTTGTAAACATCCATAAGTGTTTTTGCTGAAATCAATATGACCTGCTTCCATATGTTCAAGACTGACGTACTGGTCCATTAATCTGAGTATTTCAGCAGAATTTTAATAAGTGATTTCTGTCTTTAACTAGAAATTCCCAGAAAGCTCCTCACCACTAACAGCATCTGAAATTTTCATGTGACATTTATCCATTCATCTTAGGCATTATGTTTTTCATATTTAAACAGTGAACCATTCTTTTCTGATGTCCCTTTACTTTTATTAAAATTCTAGAAACCTTTCAGCAGAACTGTAGGTGAAATTCAGACCCTACCAAACCAACCTTTCAGTTTCCTATAGCAGCTGCAGTAGCGTAGCCAGCGGGGGGCAGTACAGTAAGTGCTGCACAATGTTACACGAAGGTGCAAAGTGGCCCCTCCCACTCGATGTCAGAGCCAGTCCAGCAGCAAAGGCAACGCTGCCTTTTCTGCCAGAATGGCTCTGATGGTGAGTGGGAGGGACAACTTTGTACCCCTGTGTATCACCGTAGCAGCTTTGTTACCCCTGTGTAACACCCAGCACTTACCACGCCGCCCCACCTCTATGCTATGCTACTGAGTAGCTGAATGGTTCCCCTGAGTAATTATGTGAATGTTCTGTGACATCACAGATGGTCAGCCAATAGGGGCAAGAAGAAAGGGTCCATGGCTGTGAGACATACAACCATTTTAGCTTATTGTATCTATATATTGTACATCTGTGTTCTATTCTATGCATATATAGGATTCATCCATCATTTACAACAATAGTGTATTTATAATTCCATGGAGGTACAATAGAGAAATACATTCTTGAAGGCTATGGAATCAAGTGTTCCCATACTCTTTAAACCTTAGAGAATAAACATGATCAAGCTAGCTGCTTTTGAGTAGTCACAGTAATTCCATGTGTGTTGCAGTTGTTAGAAACTGGTGTACTTTAACCACACTAATAAACTTGCATCTGGAGGGATATAGACTTGACTTATTGCGTTTCGGGCAGCCTGATCCTGCATAAGGATACGTGGCCGGCCCCTAGGGCTGGCTGCAGTATCCTGCGTCCTTTCCAGGCTGCTTTGGTGTGGCCTGGGAACACCTCAGGAAAAGGAGACATTCATCACCTTTCTCAGGTGTAGGGCTGGCTGGCCCCAATGGGCCTCTTCGAATGTACGTCAGCTCTGGAGCCAATCCAGGGCGGCGGGGTAATGGTGAAACAGGCCGGGACTGGGCGTGGGATATTGGCAGAGTTCACCACCAATATCCCTGCCCCCTCCCGGGTCGGCCAACAGCTGCCCTCCCTCGCCACTCGGCCTGCCCTCACCCCGCCCCTGCACCGACTGATGAAGAACATAAGTGCTCCAGCGGCTGCAGAGTCTGGGGGGAGGCGGAGTAAGGCTTACCGGCCTCCACGGCAGCGGCCCTTACCCCCATGTGCCAAAAACACACTTTACAATTTGTTTATGACACCCGGTGCTTGTGGAGCACGCGCTCCGCAGACGCAAAATTTTAAAATATACTTTTAAATTGTGTGAACAAATGGAACATGCAGGCTACCCAATAAACTACAACTCCATTCAGATTCTTCAAATTCTTAATTGTGATTGAATATGGTCTGAATTGACAAACCCTGGTTTGCAACTGACCAGGAAACTAGTATTCCAAACAAGAACTTGAAGTAGATTTGCAAATCAGAGCTTCTTGTGTTTACTGACTCCTACATTAACAAGCCATAGTTACAGTCATGACTCTGCCTCTGTAGGCTTATAGAAACAGCAAAAAACTTATGAACCTGAGTGCTCAAATGATGACAAACAAAAGCCAACAAGCAGCTTCATATCATGGTTCTCCTTCTGCATATTTTTGAAGCTCAAGACATGATTTGGGTTCCAAAGCATGGATAGTATAAACCATGGCTTGGCATGATGATGGCAGCATGGAACTTAGATGTTTCTCAACGCCAATTCACACATAATATTACTTTTTGATTTGTGCAGTGAATAGCTCACATCAGAGGTGTCACTATGGTGGGGGCAGTACTGTAAGTTTCACGCCGTCCTAGTCCCTGTTTACTCCCCAGTATGAGGTGGCCCTGCCCCCTCGCCTTCGGAGCCATTTAGTGCTGCGAAGGCAATGGGGCAGGGAGTCTCCTGCCCGTTGTCTTTGCTGCACTGAATGGCTCTGATGGCGAGGGGGTGGGGTCACTTCATACAGGGAAGTAAACGGGGACTAGGACGGCGCGGAACTTACAGTACCACCCCCACCGTAGCAACGCCTCTGATTCACATGAATAACACATCTTACATTAGCAGTGTAGTTTATGAGAAGAAAAGTCAAGCGGTCCTGCACATCCATTTCCATGATCAAGGTTTTCCGTTTTAGAGCACACCCTGTGCATTTTCTGTTGAAGGTTGACTACTGATTCAGGTCCTAGCAGGTGTTGGCAGCATAACTGGTTCATTAAACAGGGTTATATACTATTGTAAGGGCAGATCTGCAGCCGCCGGGTTTCTTCTAGTCTACGGGAATAGAGAGGAAGGTGAAGCCTGGAGGTTTGTCATACTTAAGGGGAGAATGCATAGTTAATTCACTGTGCCTAAATTCAACACATCCTGCTTATGCGAGCAGACCCCTGAAGTGAATGGTAAAACACAAGTAAGAGGTCAGATATATGAACTAGTCTTCAATCAGCAGGCGTTTGCAAAAGAGGGTGTTTCGTTATAAGTTTCAGCTGATGCCAGGAAAATAAATTCGGTAAGGAACAGTCAGCTAGACTGAAGCCTTATAATAGTGTTAAACTTCCCCAAAATCAACAGAAATTATAAAATAAGAAAAATCTGCACAGGGTTATGGAAATTTGTAGGAGCAGAAATAATACCTAGATGACATTTGATTAAATATTTAATTAAGCTAAATACACACAAGTATCTTAATTCAGAATGTATTTTGTGAAATAGTGTTCCACCAAAATGAAGAGGACATATTGCAAAAAGCTCGTTTCAGATGATTATATTTAATAGCTCATATATACTCTCTGTTATACCGAAGTCAGATTTTATATTCTCTCCAAGTCACATGTTCTGTTTTTCTACTCATAGAGGGTTAATCTGGAAGGGGAAAAAACAGCATGTAAGGAAGGTTTTGCTGAATTGGGAATTTGCTACAAAGTGAGAAAGGATACTACTATGATCCTCCCTGGTGCAGAAGGTCAGAAGGGCTTTTTAGCTTGCCCTTAGTGGAGTCATTAGTGGAAAAACCATCCCCTAGCAAATTCTGTGGATCAGGCTAGATTTCACTTACAAACACCTAGATGAATGTCTTTAAAAAGGATCACACAGCAGGGAAAATGGGCTAGTGCCATTTTGTCCTATGCACACTTACTTGGGAATAAGTTGCATTGAACACAGCAAGATTTACTTCAGAAAATTTGAGCTGCACATCATCCAAGGAGATGAGGGGACATATATCTGGAAAGAGTGGAATGCTGCAGTTTTAGTTACAGGCAGCTCTTGTCGAAAGCTTCAGAAGTGTCATAGATCTCATTTAATTTTACTGCTAAAGGCCAAAAGAGACGGGATGTGGGAGATCTGTTTCAGATCTGTTTCCCCAAGATTTTTATTTTGAAATAAATTTCCATTTGCACACCTGCTAAATGAAAATCTGTTATGTACGTTATGTAGCAGATACAGGTGTTGCTATTCTGTGCTGGTTAATCTTTTTAAAAGGGGGCCTGTGGTAAGACAGATCTGGTCTTGAGTACTTCTTAGGTTCCAATAGGTCCAACTCTGGTATTGGTCAATCTGACATTTCCCACACTGTCTTTCTAGACTGAGCTAAATTAGAAGTAGCAGACATCCTATGTACTGTAAATTGCCCTTCACACAATCCTGCTGCACATGGAAAATAAAAGTTGATCCACTGATCTATTATTAGCAGAAGCTTGTGCTGTATGTGAGTAAGAAATCTCATATATACTCATATACACTGAACTGGTACATTATTTCATTTATTTCCCAACTTTCTTCCACCACAGAATGTAAAGTAGCATACAGAGGGTTCCTAGGCAGCCTCCCATTGCAGACACTGACCAGCCCTGAACCTGCTTATGTTTAGCAAAGCTGCAGTTTCATATGTCTTCAGAACATGACGTAAGGATTATAAACTTCTACAGTCAGTTCTCTTTATATGCGAATTGCCACCTATCTCTCAGTATCTGTGGTCTGTTCTCACTATCTGCGCTCTTGTCAGGGCCATTGTTCTCATGGGTGTGTACTTTGCTCCCCCACCCACCCCCAGGTCTTCTGGGTCTGGGAGCAAATTTATGAGTCTGGTCTGGGAGCAAATTTCCCTCTTGCCATTTGCGACGCAATAGAAACTGTTGTTTGCTCTGTATCTTTCTAGCTGCTTATTCACAGATCTCCGCATTGCTCTAAAAAGCAAGCAGATTTTCCTTGCCTGGCACCCAAGTTGCTCTGGGAACAAATTTCCCTGCCTTGTTGCTTTTACTCTAAAAGGTAATCTCTCTCTTCTGGAGTTGCTGTGTGTGTGTGTATATTTTCTGATGAATGCCATTTGAATGCACTGGGAATTGTTTGTGCTCTCTGGGCTTCCAGGATACTTTCCAATATCTTTTATATTTGCATAATGTTGTTAGAAAGGAATAATAATTAATTTGCTAGAGTTAGGAATTGTCCCATAACAAAGAGCCAATGTGGTTTACTGGATACTGCCCCCACAATCACCCAGCCCATAAACTTCAAGGTAAGATTCAGGTTCACAAAGTTCATATAGTATATGACGAAGAAGGTCCCCTGGAACCTAACCCTATTTTCCCATAGGCTCAATGATTTGGTATCCGATAATTCGGTATCTACTAGGTTTTCCAGGAACCTAACCCTAGCGGATAATGAGAACTGACTGTAGTTTAATTTTTGCACTTGTGCATGTAGAAACAGGCAATATGGTGAAGTGTGGCTTGCCAGTTCATGCTCCCAGACCATAGATCATCAACGTCACAGGGATGAATGTTCATTCAAATCATGAGACAGATGTACATGCACATATATGCATCAGAGGACCACATTCAGTGTTAATTACACACAGCTCTCTTTTGTATGTCATGTTCACTCCATGTTTCCCAGAGGGGAAAAAATATTATGCCCCATTAAAGAATAGAAGATATGCTTTTCTTTGAAATCAGTAGGAATGGAAAGCAAGGATGACAGGTAAGAAGACATATAAAGCTTGTTTAAGAAGAATGGTTCCAGGTCAACTGCAATGCACAGTTTGCAAACTGCCTGTACAGAAACTTTATAACTTTAGTGGTTTGTGCACACTTATGCACCATTCTCGTGCACACCTGTGTTGGTGTTCAATGAACATTCAATAGTAGAATAATGAGAGAGTTGGAGCACCTTCCCTACATGGAAATGCTAAAAAATTTTTAGCATTCCCTACACGGAAATAGCATAAATTATAAAATAACAGTGGAAGGCGAGGGGCCTTCAAGTCCTGCTTGTGGACTTCCTGGAGGCATCTGGTTGGCTAGTGGGGGAAGCAGAATGCTGGATTAGATGGTCAGATCCAGCAGGGCTTATGCAGTATGCAGGCTTGCAAATAGTCAGTTGCCTATGGTGAGTAAAAGCAATGGTGACTGCCTGGTCCAGGTGACCAGGCAGGTGGCGGTAGGATTTAATTGGGGTTGTGATGAAGTGGGGGAAAAAACTTACATAGCTATGCATGAGTAGGCTTGTAGAATTGAAGGTGGTCTAGTATTTGTTGTGGACATATTTGCAAGACTTTCATCCTGAACTTTTGTGCTTAGCAGCCATTATGCTGCTGGCCACACTAGTCTAGGAGCTTTAAGCTGTATTTTGTGGGAAGTTTTTGGTGTGCATGTCAGTAAAACTCCATCATAATTGCCTTCTTTTGTGGCTCAGCAAGAAGAGTGCCAGCTATTTCTCTGGACTGCAAGAGGAAAAACATTTGGAAGGGTGAGTGATGGATGGCGGGGGAAGTTGTTGAGAGCACTGTTGGGAATGGCTGTGCAAAAATAGTTCATTAGTGTGTGTTTTCTTATTAAAGGGATTAGATATCTCAAAAGGAGCACCAAGGTGGCTTACGAAAGGTTTAAAACAATAAGATATCAACAGTACACCTGAAGCAATATAAAGCCAGAAGCAATATAAAGTCACATAAAAATAGCTGTCCGGTGGTATTAGGAGCAAAACAAAACAGATGTTCAAAATAACTGTCTATCACTCATATCCTGTAGGACCTAATATAGCATTGCTCCCCACATACTGTACTGAATGTCCATGTGTTTACCGCATTGCAAAAAGGAGAGCAGAGACTGAACCAGGCAGGATTTCCTCAGAGTCAGAATGGTGCCACCACTGAAAAAGCCCAGTCTCTTATCCCCACTTGCCTTCCTTCTGAAGGTAGGGGAGCATGGAGCAGAGATGGTGGCTGAGTGCATGAAGGGGGTGAAGTAGGCATATGCACAATGATGAGGAAGTCCTTCACATTTAGGACTATAATGGTTAATAATGCCCAGGGTTTGAACACCATTTGAACAGCAGCCCTGTTACCTACTATTTTTAGAAGACTATGGGGGAGGGGGAGTCATAGTTTGGCTAAAATTGGAGGGTATTTGGGATGTGGGTTGTGGATTTAATTAAGAGCTTTCTACCCCCACTCCCATTCATGCACTGTTTATGTTTACAGAATTGAGGGACACAGTCCCACAAAGAGCAAAACTGAAGTTGTTAAGAATTTTACTACAAGAAGGGGAAAAAAACTGCAGCCATTGTTACATAGGCACAAAAACAGGAAGCTAAAGAGGAGGTTAATCAGATATACAGTAGGAAGAGCAACAACAAACAATCTCTAACCAACAAATGAGATAGGTTACAGTGTAGGCTTACCTTTTGTCCCAGAATTTCTGGGACAGTCCCGGAAACCGGCCTCGGTTCCTGAAAAAGTCCCGGAATGATTCCAGGTCGAATGGCAAGCCACCTCGTCATCACTGCCTCCATTACTAAAGAAACTTACCCAGCGCCGGCATCTTGACTCGCGATATCTCGCGAGATCCAAGATGTTGGCGCCCAAATCTCGTGAGGGCATGATGCGAGATTTCGCGAGCCAAGAGCTGCCGGCACTGGGTAAGTTCCTTTAGTAATGGCGGCGGCGGCAGTGAGTAGCGAGCAGGTGAGTAGGTCATTCGCCCGCTCTCTCACTGGTTCAGAGCCGGCAAGAGAGAGCCAGCCCGGGCCACGGGAGCCTCGGTGAGGATCCCGTGGCCCGGGCAGGCTCTCTCCGGATCGCCCGGTCTCTCAGCCGGTCAGACAGCGGGCAAACGAGAGGCTGCACAGGCCGCGTGAGCCTCACCGAGGCTTGCGCGGCCCGGGCTGGCTCTCTCCAGATCAGCAGCACGAGGAGCAGCAGCATGACGGCGACGATGGGGTAAATAAATTTAATTATTTATTTAATTGAAAAATAAAGAAATAATTAAAAATCCGCACCCCCTTCGTTTTTGAAAATTAAATTTATTTTTAACTTTTTTAAAGTTTTCAATTTTTATTATTAATTAATTAATTAATTAATTGTGGGGGGTGTCCTGGTTTAAGGGGGTGAAATACGGTAACCCTATTACAGTGCCTTCTAGTAGTGGAGGCCAACATTTGCACCCTTTCTGACTACATACCGGTGTAGCTCTGCTCACATGCTGCCATTTCTCTAACAGTTAACACAATCACAGGGCCAGCTATAAGCCAATTGTGCCAATTGCTCCCAACTGGGTTCCACGCCTAAGGGGGCCCTATGCCAACTATTTACTTTTCAAAGATAATTACACATGTTGTTTGTTTACTTGTAGGTTTACATGTATGCCATTTTATATTAAAACGTGCTTAGATCCATTCAGTCCATTAACTCACATGCACATTTTAAGTACACATTTTGATTGTTTTTCATCTACCATAGAGATATAAAGTCTATAATACATTTTATTTACATCTCTAAGATTCTACAGACCTTGGCTATGAACCTGGGGCCCTGCAAAATTCTAATTGGGCCCTGCAGCTCCCAAGGCCAGCTTTGTGCCATCATTTTGCATTGGGTCTAGAAACAAATAGGTAAACATTACAATTGGAATAATATTGCGGAAATATGCTCTGTGCAACGAGCGGTGCTGGTGTCAGGTTGTTGGAGGCTCTAGGACAGGGGTTCTCTCTCTCTCTCTCTCTCTCTCTCTCTCTCTCTCTCTCTCACACACACACACACACACACACACACACACACACACACACACACAGAGCATACCACTTACTGGGCCAGGGAAGTCTCCATGTACCACCGGAGAATAACTGGCGATAATGTCATTGCCAGTTACTTCTGGGTTGGCGGCCTCAGCATAAGCCTGCAAAGGCCGGTAAGAGGTTCTGGGTGGGCTGGAGGACTTTTTCCAGTGCGTGAAATCCTCACGCTGGAGCTCTGGCCGCTGAGCCTCCTATTGGCCTCCATGACATGAGGTGGGTATCTGCGAGTGGCATGCATACCACCAACACCCACCTCGCGTACCACCAGTGGTATGCATATCACTGGTTGAGAACCCCTGCTCTAGGCCAAATCCATGCATTGGGCCCCCGTGGCAACCCCACCTACTCCCTGATAGTGCATTGGACACTACTACCAGCACTGAAGATTCAAGGGTCAGCCTGGCCAGGTGGGCCCTCTGATGGATGTGAGCCTTTAACCAGTGCGCAATCTCTCCAACCTCTGATGCTACCCTGGCCGTGAGACCCTGTTAACAGAAAATGCTGCAATTTGGACCAATTAAAGTTTCTGAATACTTTCTGGAGGCAGCACTGCATAGTGTGCATGACAATAGCCCTGCTTGCACTGAATGATGGCCACATCTGCTTCCTCCAAGAACTGGAACTGATGGTACACCAGGTAGACAGCCCAATTCTAGTCCAAATTGAGCTGTCTTGCACAGCCATCTACAACTGTGGAACAGATTTCCGCTGTTATACAATGGCTGTCAATGAAGTGCACAGCGCTATGCCAGCAGCCATTTTGGGAACGATGCCGCAAGAGATGGCAGTGCTCCTGGGATGTTGCCATTGCCGGACCTGTCTGAGTCCGCTGGAGCAGGTAAGTCAGCAGTGGGGGCAGGGTGGGGAAAAACAGGGCAGGGGGGAGGAGAAACATGGCGGGGAGGGGGAGGAACAGGGGCAGGGAGACTGTAGGTGGAGGTGGTTCTGGCAGCAATGGTGCGCACTGGATCCTATTCTTTTTTTGCAGCCTCCCCACCCCCTTCCTCTCATAAGACCTGTGCCAGCTAAAGAGCTGGTGCAGGTCTGAGGAGACTCATTGTGGAGTGGGAGATTTACGGAGGGGTAAATCCCCTTTATCCTCCCAACGCCTCCTGATCTGCCCCCCCCCCCACACACACACACTGGAAACAATGCTTTTTTTTTTTTGCATGGGTGCAACAGCAGGAGGGAAGGATAGGATGTGCCATAAATCATTAAAAAGTGTTCCTGCTTCCTACCACCTGGGCATCCAAGAGCAATCCCAGGGAGAAGAGAGTACAGCACGTATTGATTAGAACAAGAGAATATCAAATGATATGAGATAATAGGATAATAGAATGTTAATTAGTTTGGAGACAGGATTGCCTATTAAAATCTCATTTCCACTATGAACTAAGTGGGTGACCTTAAGCAAGCCATGATCATTCAGCCTCCCATCTTTAATATGGGGATAACCGTACCACCCAACTCTGCAGGTTGTTGCAAAGGTTATAAAGCCCAATGAATGTGATGCGCTTTGAGCACTCCAGTGCAATGTTATATCAGTATTATTATTATCATCATCTCTTTTGGAATTTGAATTATTTCATCTGGCTAGGATCACATAAAACCGAGTATAAAGAAATGAAAATGTCTTACATTTATAGCTATACACACCACAATTGGCACACAGCAAAAAATAAAAGGAGGGGGGAGGAGAGAGACCTCTTCTAGCAGGCTATCACTTCTCGCTTTAGGTGTAGCATTATCAGGAATCGTTAACAAATTCAGACCACAATTGTGCTTCAAAGGACTATGACACCTATGGCTACAAAGGGCTCATTGATTCAAGGAGGCTTAAAGCTATTTTAAAATTGAGAGTCGATTGGAAGTTCAATAAATACATTAAATGAACAGTGTCCTATGTCAGGATTTAAAAAATAATCCTGTTGGAAAATTCTCTTTGCTCGGTAACATTTCATCAGTGATGTGCGGGAGACTTCACTGAATGCCAAATAATATGTATGCCCCCCAAACTGGTGATTCTGATGTGTGGGCATCAAACTAATTGCAAGCAATGGCAGAGGTGGAAGAGCAAAACTCCCATCATTGTGAAGGGCAGGGTGTGTGTGGGATGGTGGTGGTGGAGGAGGAGACTGTATTTTGCAAGGAACCTTGTTGAAGGGACTATGCATCACTGTGGGCAAATGGACGTAAAAAATGGATCTGGTCTACTTGTTCTGTGCCTTTAACAACAGCTTGATTTACAGAAATCAGCAGGGAGAGCTTTCCACAGCACAGAGATAGTGACCTGGATCAGATGTAATACTAAGCCATTGTTTAACATTACAAAAACATGCCAAAGCGAGCCTTGGGCTCCTGGTTTCTCTCCTCTCCTCCTCCTGTGTGTGAGGAGAGGAGATTGCAAGCTTCCCTTTCAGTTTTTAATAAACTACGGTTTCCCAATGTTCCTGACCCAGGAAACATTTTCTGTGATTTATTTAAATACATATAGTTAGTTCAAAGAAATGAGGATCAAGCCATGGTTTCAGATCCTGGTTTGTTAATCAACCACAATTAAAATAAACCACAGTTTCCTGAGCTCAGCCATAATGGCAATTGTGGTTTATTCAAAACTCAAAGTGGAAGCTTGTAATTTCTTTCCTACTCACATTAAGGAGAGGGGACTTTCAGGGGGAGTCATGAGATAGTAGCTTACTGCAGTGTATTCTCAACCTTGGTAATATGTCTTAACTGGGTCGTTATCATCTGCTCATGCCTGTGCATCACACTGCTCTTAGAGGTCCAGCTACTCAGGCCACCACCCAGTGTAATGAGCTTTTTTTTCCCTACCAGGGATGACTTCAGTTGATCCACCACTCAAAGCAGTGGCAACTGTCCCACCCCAGCCCACCCCATTCTGCCATTACCCCACCAGTGTGAACAGGCACACCAGCATCCCACTCCCTGCACGCCAACATCTCCGGGTGGTACACACTTGTGATGCGCAAGTGGTACACAAATGTGGTACACATAATTCTTATTTTCTGGAGCATGCATTTGCCTGCACCCCCCCCCCCCACTGCTGCTGCTACTTCCTCTGAGTGGCTGGATCCACCCCCACCCAGCCAGGAGGAAAGGAAGTGGCAATGGGATGGGGGCAGGAACCCTAGAGGCAGGGGCAACCTCCTCCCACCACCTCTAGCTCCTCTGCCACAATGCTTCACAGCAATGCTGGAGGCTGTCCCTCTAGCCTACTCACCCACAGCCCCCTCTTCCTGTTGTCCTCCTCTGGCTCCATTCAACCACTGTTTTCAAAGAGAGCAGCAGAGCAGTCCAGAAAAAGGAAGTCAGGAGAAGTAACTTCTTATTTTGGAAGTGGGGTGGTGCTTCTCTTGACTCCCTTCTTCCAGGCTGCTCCTCTGCAAGGTGAGGTGCCTGCGGAGGTGGCTGATGGATGCAGGGTGTCACCTGCACCTATCCATCACCAAAGGCAATCTGTCTCGCCTTGCCTCATGGATGAGCTTGCCCTGGCCTAGAGGACCACAATGGAGCATCTACGTGCAACTCTTTGCAATTTTCTCCTAAGAGTGCAATCATTAAAACATAGGGGAGAAAATAAAAGGGAATTACTCATGGGTGTCATTGGGGTTGGATTGAATCCAACTCTTGCTCTTCTGGCTTCTGTGTGGGGAGGCTTTCAGTCACATTATCATTAAAGGGGCCCATGTCACCATCAGGCAACCTCTTTCCACAGCACTGCCCTCCCTTTTTGCAAACCTTCGTCATAGTTCAATCAGGTTTCAGAGAACCTTTGGCAAACTGACCTCCATGGGACCCTCTTTCCTTGATGGCTGGGCTGGGCAAGACGAAACAAAAACAGAGCAGCTCTCTTGTTAGAAAATGCTACTCTGCCACCACCGCATGGAAGCCAGGCACACAGAGGGGAGGTGGCCTCCCCTCTAAAGGCTTTTCCAAACCTTTACTCCAGTCCCTCTAGAAGAGCATATTAGGATTCTATCAACCCAGTCTGCTGTATCCAACCCAGACGAGGACTAAATCTCGTCTGGTTGAATTTCTGATCAGCTCCTTTTGCATAGCTCAGAAAGCAGACGTACAAGCAAAGTATTATTAAGCCCCCCAGAAGAAAAAGTTTGAAAACCTTGCAGAAAGTTTGCTGAGACCAAAACTGCAAATATATTTATATGTATATATCAGCTCTTCTGTCGAGAACTGTGAAAAGGATAAACACTTCATAAAAACCTCCTGCCACAGAACCAAACATATTGAAATGACTTTTTATGGAGATATTGAAAAAAACAAAAAAGAATACATAAGGCTTGTTTTTCCGGAGGGTTCAATTATTTAGAATGCTGGTAGCAAACTTTGATTGATAAATCTAACCTTTCCTTTCCTGGCTATAGTTTGATCACACAGTGATGAGAATGAGTTAGAGAATGGAAGAATAATATTTGGATTTCAACACAATAATGAAAATGCAGAGACTGCCTTTGACTTTTACAAGGTGAGAAATGATTTCACATTTTCATTGTAGGGAGGCAGAAATCCCTTTTAAAAGGAAGCGAGTCTGGATTTTGAGTGTTGTACTTCTATTATTTCCCTCACTTACAAGATTACTTGATCTTTCCAGGAATAATTTTTATGGCAGTTCCAAATGCAATCCTAGCTAGGATGCCAACACATTCGTTCCCCACTGCATTAATGACTTAATATACAAGCACTGAAAATGCAGATTGCCTTTGAAAAACCATTCAGGAAGGTGCATGTGTGCCATTAGTAGAACTCACTGATAATTCAAATCACACATTTTAATACCACCAAACTTGCATTTGTCTGGTACACAGCCTAGAAACGAAATATGTGAGAATTGCAGGTGCAAAAGATATGGAATGACTTGAATGTAAAGAGTGATTTGGCATGGGCTCCTTCTAGCGTTCAGTTATCTGTTACAATTACCCCTTTCTGCATCTTGGTTTAGCATATCGGCCCAGTAATTAATCCATTAACCTGACTGTACACATTAATTTTCCATAAATAGCCCTCTATGACATACTTACAGCAGGATAATGGTGTTTCCTTAAAGTTTTCTAGTATTATTTATGAAGTCTCTACTCCGCCGTAATTCACCAGTGATCCCAAGGAAGTGGCGCCTAAGTGGTGTGAGGTCAGCCTGAGTGCTCTAATTTTCAAAATGGGCGAATCAGCATTTCCAGTTTTAAAATATCGAGGCTGATTCAGCCCACGTTGGTTCATCATTGGTCCACAGAGCTGTCTGCTGGTTTCCAACACAGTTCAAACATCCAGAAAAACACATGCTATTGACTTTGGGCTGTACTAGTTCACAAAGCATGTAGAGCAGTGTTTCTCAAACTGTGGGTCGGGACCCACTTGGTGGGTCGTGACCTAATTCCTGGTGGGTCCCAGGTGATGGAAAGATTAGATAAGTAATTGCCACAAGCCCTGAGGCTATCAAAAAGCAGGTGGCTGCTAATTGCCCTGCAAAGAACTCAGCTCCTGCAGTTTGCAAGATAGTTGCTATGTGCCCTGCAACAAGCTCCTGCAGTTTGCAAGCTTGTGTAAATATAGGGAGATAAATGTCTGAGCGTATTTTTTTTGGTGTGTTTTTTCCCAAGTCTGTCAATGACAGGTAGTGGGGGCAGGTGAAGGCTGGGTCACATAACTACGGTAAGTCCTTCAAGCCTTGAGGCTAGTTATTAGGGCTGCCTCATTATGAGAAATGGATTGAATGTTCTTGCAAACAAATCAATAAAATATTGCTTGTAAATATATTATTTCTTTCTAGATCACTTTTTTTTTAAAGTCTTGTAAAGCTAGATGTGTCCCGATGGAGTGTCATTTTAAAAAGTGGGTCTTGGTGCTAAAAGGTTTGAGAACCACTAATGTAGAGGATGCTATGTTTGTTTGAATGATGCCCTACTTTAAACATGGCCAGATGGTACATGATGCAGCCATCTTGTTACTGTTGCTGCAGCCATCTTGAACCATGGGTCATAAGGATTTGTAAGTTCCCACTCTCATCCTTTCTAGCTACCTCAGCACCTTCTTGACTCCCCTTTTCCTGTTATTTGGGGGACAAAGAGCCCAGGAAGGAGTGGGCTATGGAGATAAGGAATCAGCTTTGCTATGGGAAAAGCTGCTTCAGGAACATGACACAGACCTACATGCAAGTTGTAAAGAGGCCCCCTTTTTCCCACTGAAGGGGAGAAAGGCTTGACTTCCTTTCATTCTCTCTTTGTTTCTGAAAGCACGTAGGCAAGCTTGTGATGTAATTCCTGCTGAAATTTGACTTGTATCCTGTCTTTTTGCATATGCATTGAATGAAGGTATAAAAGGGCTTGTAACATTCTGTATGTTGTTCCAGCTCTGATCTAATTCGTATTGCTGGGACCCATGGCCATGCTAATATTTCAAAATGGAATAAAAGATTCTATGCAGTTCTCTCTTCTCTCTTAAGACTATGTTTTGTAATTCCTTTCGGGGCCTCTGAGCTAACTCACAGCCATCCAAAGCTGTTTTCAGCAACAATCTTACCGAGGCTAAACAGGTCTAGAACTGGTTACTGTCTGGTTGGGTTGCCTCACGTTTGTCTCCTTGATGTCAGAAAGGTGGGCTATAAATGTAACAAATAAGGGAAAGCACCATGCGTAAAGAAAGATAGCATGTCAGGAAAAAGACTATGTTTTTCAAAAGCAGGGGGATTTGACATGGCGGGAATCTTTGTCCAGGCTGTCCTCCACTGGTATGCCAAGGTGGTATGGTACAGAGAGGACTCTACTATATGCTTTCCCCCTGAACATTTAAATTAGCTTTGGTGGCCACCTGTCTCCAAACACAAAGACATTAGTGGTGACCCAAATCATTCATTGAAGTTCTTTTCAATAAGTTTTGGGTCACTACTGGGTTGTTCTGGATGGAACAAATCATGATAGTTTTGTGGGAGGTGCCATGCAACTACTGCTCTGGTCCAATCCTATCGAGGGCCTGCATGGGTGGAACACGTGTTCTGTCAGTGCACGTTTCTACAAAAGCACTATCAAGCGCTTTGCAGTAGTGCAAGGCCCAGGCACGCCGGTGGATGGCTGGAGCCTTCCCACTGGCGCTGGTGGAGCGACAGAGGTCTGCCAGAGCAGGTAAGTTCAAAGCAGGGGTGGGGGAGGTGGGGAGGGGATGGAATGGGGCGAGAGGAGAGCAAAATGGAGAGGAGATGGGGTGGGCGGATCGGGCCTGGGAAAGTGGCAGGATTGGTAGCACCAGTGCACACCGAATCCCAAGGTCCTTCCTGGGCCTAATCTGCCTGCACAGATGAGCGTGGGCTTGCACCAGCGATATCACTGGTTCAGGTCCAAGTTGATCTGTTACGGCTGCTGGGGCTTACCTCGAGGTGATCTCCAGCAGCCACAAATCCTCCACAGGATGCAGCATAGCCCGCACCAGCGCTGCTGCATTGCCGCACAGGGATTTTGGTTGGATTGGGCTGCTAATTTTGGGAGGTGCAGGGCTTAGCTTTCTTGCTTTAATAGAAAATGCCATGCCCTGTGGGTGGCGGCAGCGATGATGTGCCGTTCCCCAGTGCATAGCAGGAAGAAAAAAAATGGCAGCTGACAGGATCTGACCACCATAAAGAGTGGAAGCCCTTAAAACTCTGCTGCTGCTTCCATCTCTGCCAACAGAGGCTCAGCATTTTCTGTTAAAGCAAGAAAGCTAAACCTACCAACCTGAAACTTCCTTCCCCCGTTACACAGAAATACACTGAAAAAAGCCTAGCAAAAAGAGGAGTGGTAGTTTTGGATAAGCACTAAAAGCTACTGGCCTCTCCTGCTCCCAGCTGGGTGCTGACTTTGGGGAGCTGTTACTCAAACATGCTCTGTTTTAATGGTCTGGTGTTCCCTCTGTGCACACCAGCGCCCGTATATGGAGGGCACCTGGCTTGTATATTGGCTTCTATATACAGTCTTTTATTATTATTTTTGAGTGAGTGTTAAGTTAACTTAGCGAAGAACTACTCTCTGGAGACTGGTCTCTGTTTCACCTTCCTGCCTCAACTGCTTGTAAGCCCCTTCATGTGTTAGTCAACGAAGGGAAGCAACGTGAGGATGATGAGCTGCTTTACGAGGGTAGTAATGCTTTATTTCCAAAGTCTTTAGGGCCACATCAGAGCAAGCCGCCTTCATAGCTGCTGCTGCTACTCTTCATTTCCCTCTTACCAAGCTCCTTCCTTTGGATGCATCAGAAATGCATTGCCCTCTAATTGTATGGTGATTTGGCAATTAATATTTAAGCATCGGAGCTTCATCTGAATTTGGGTTTTATGGCTGGTAAATGAATTTATGGAAACAAAATATTAATTTTGTTGCTGTGCGCGCCTTATGAGATGGCATGCCGATAAAATTTAACAGGCCGGTAATCACGGACCGTAAAGGTAAACAGCATAAAATGGCTCCAGTCTTGTCCAAGAACACAATTTTGCCTTGCCAGGCTGAAACAAACACAGTTGCTTGTGGCAATGTTCCTCTCCTGCTTGTTGTTGTGCCTTGGACATTTCTATATCTTGATTCTTCTAGTGTATAAATTCTTAGGATATTCATCCACAGTAGATATTGGTGAAAACTGTTCCTGTCGAAGGATACACTCCAACTGTCCCTATTTACCAGGCACAGTTCTTAATTTTGGGGCCTTGGCCCTAGTAAATTACACCCTTTTCCTCTTTGGAAGGTGCCTTATTAGAATAATGAGGAGACAATACCATCCAAGCCTGTTTCCTGTAAAAAGGGTGTGTGTGTGTGTGTGTGTGTGTGTGTGTGTGTGTGTGTGTGTGTGTGTGTGTGTGTGTGTCCTGTTCCCTCTCCTGGTGTACTTTTCCTGTTCCCCTAACAGCACAATTCTATCTACTTTGGATGTGGAGCAGGCGGCGCATCCGCCCCGCATCCAAGGCATAAAGGGCCTGGGACTGGCACAGCTGAGCACACCTCGGGAGAACGGGACGTCCCCTTCCCATGTGTAGAGCCCCAGTCGCGGCAACAGGTCTATTCGTATGTCCGATGTTGCCGATGGACATTCGGGAGGCCCGTGTAAGGTGGAACAAGCCCGGGAAGGGGAAGGGTTTAGTGGAGAAGGCCTCCACCAAATCCTATCCCCCTTCCCGGGCCTGTTCCGCCAATCCCCCCTCCCGGAATGCCCCCTCCCCCCCTCCCCATGCCCCTCCCCCAACAGTTGGAGACCTACCGTCGGTACGTTGGAATCTGGGGTGGGTAGGCCAGCACCAGCCTTGGCGTCAGCGCAGCCAACTCACCTTACAGCATGTTTGTGATACCCTGGAGCAGTGGAATGCATGTTCTGTCGCTCCAGCATGTAGACAGGATTGGACTGCCCTTGTATGAGGAGGAGGGTTGTCCAAACTGCCCCCCATGCAGTCTAAATACTAGTACTAGTAGTAGGACCCTGGTTCACATGCTATTGTCCAAACTAGCATTTTGTTAGTAGGAGTTACCAGAATTGTCATTCTTCTTGTTTCAGCATCTGTTTGTTAAGTCACATAAAGCGCCATTTCACATGCTGGTGATGCTCATTTGGAACTGTTGATAACAGATTGTAAGACAATTTATGTTTTTCCTGTGTATATTCTCCCCAAAGAACAAGGTTTTTGTTTGTTTGTGCCTGTTGTTTTGTTTGTTACTGCCTGGAGACATGGCTTTGGGGAAGGAGAGTGCAGAGCAAAGTCCCATTCCTTTGCGTAGCGGCTAACTTAGGTGGCACTAGTGGTTCTTGCAAAGGTTATGCAACCACACAAAAGGTGGTACTTAAAAACATTGTACTTGCCCACCCCAAGAGGTTGAAAAACTTTGCTCTGACCACTACACCAGCAGTCGGCAACCTATTCTGGCAGAGGAGTCGGACGTTCAGTGATGACGCCATCACGTCATCACTGAATTTTTGGGTTGCCGAGCTCCTGGAAACAGCTCCTCAGAACTTGGCTTGGGAGGCAAAGCCTCTCGCCCAATTTGCCATGCACCAGACAGGGAATGGCAGAGCCGCCTACCCACACTTGTGGAGTCCCTGTGTCACTCTGCCATTCCCTATCTGGCACATGGAAAACTGGGTGAGAGGTTTTGCCTCCAAAGCTGAGCCAGATGACTTTGGGTGATGGGCTGGACCATAGGTGGCCGACCCCTGCACTACACCATGTTGAGTCTCATGGGCCACTAACTCAAGTAAGAATAAAGAAAGAACAACTAATAGTAAGAATAAACTGGGCCTTTAAAAGTGAATCAGCCCAAATGACATGTTGTTTCCCTGTCTTAAAATAGCCTGGTCCATTTGGTCCCCAAAAATACAAACTGCCACCTTTTCATTTTAACTGTGGCTTTCTTCAGAATGAAATCCTGCCAAGATGTGCACTAGAAGTGTCATGAATATTGACACATATGCCATTTTGCAAACACGAATGAGCCTGCAAATATTATTCCACCTGCCTCTGCAAATGGTGCACAATGGACATTTGTTTTCCCCGCTGCTAGACTACTGAAGAGTATAGTCTTCATACTTCATACTTCAACGCTATACTAGGGTTCTTCCATCCTTCATGAGATCTAATCACAGCTGATGCATTTCTATGTTACTGATTCCATGTAAAAGATTTGCAACAGACACGCAGAAACACCGTCCACAACCCTGAGTGGAATACTTAAATAGCTTGGAAGCCACAACAGTCGAGATGTTTTGACAAAGTACAACCTGTGACTTAGGTTTATCCTGAGTTCTGTGGAGACGGCTGGTAGGAAAAGGAGACTTTTGGTTTTTGACAGAATAATATTGGGGAAGGAGCTGAACTATTTAGGCCTGTTGGAAAAGACCCCTAAACCAGAAAAGAATTTCATGCTAGCAGCACTTTCTACTCAGATGGGTGTCTTTGCTTCCTCATTGCATACCATCTTTGGGCCAAAACATAGGCTCATCATCTTGGTTTTGTTTTGTTTTCTGCAAGCAGATTATTTGAGAAGAACAAAGAATAGAAGCAGTCACAAGACTGTTGTGAGGAGAAGGTGTGTAGAAGAGAATCCTGTGTGCCACTCTGAGCTCCTTGGAGGAAAGGTGGGATATAAATGTAACTACTGAATAATAATTTCACTAGTTGACTCAAGTTCTCAATTTTAAATGGTCACTTTAAAGTAAAACTAGAGAACACTAATTACAACCCAATCCTATTCAGGGCTTAAAGACATTCTCAACCCTCTGCTGTTAAACATGCAGGGGGAGCCCGACTCAGATATCATCCGGTTCTTATTTTCATCCTCCACCAAACCAACCATCAATCTGTTAGCAATTTTTCTCCTATTGATTATGCAACGGAGAGTTGCCATGGTGGCTGTCTCTACTCAACCTACTGTATAATGACTGTTAATGATTATTTTGGATAGGATCTTGTTTATTGCTTTGTGTTTATCTAATATTTATAATTGTACGTATGTATGATTGTGTCTGTGCCAATAAAGATTTCTGACTGACAGACTATTCAGAGCCTATGGCAGTGGATCTCACGATCTGCTGCCGTAAGCCCTGTTCCAGCAATGTGAAAGCTGCTGTTATGTGCTTCAGAGTCACCGGCACAAATGGCTGGAATTTCCACGCATGCCAGCGGCTCCCAGACACCCCGCTGGAGCAGGTAAGGTGATGGCGAAGGCAGTTCGGGGAAGGATCTCAACAGGGACTGGGCTGAACCAGGGGGAGTTTGGCGTGGGAGGGGGAGGATCTCAGTAGCAACAGTGCATGCCAAGATCCTATCCCCATTTTCCCAGCCCGACACGCCCCCTGAGGCTCTTCGGACTTCTGCCATCTAAATAGGTGCATTGATCTGGCATTCCAACTCTCAGAGAAGAAGCTTAATTAATGCTACACTGAAACATACGGATGGAAGAAGCATCATAACATAGAACTGGACAGATCCACTCTATCCAATCCGTTCTAAATACTGTAAGTTGATTATCAAAAGGCAATTGGGCATAATATAGCTTGAAATCATCACTTTCAGCTACTACAGTATTTATGTTCTGTAGTCTAAGCAGGCCTTGTAGGAGCCCATTATTTCTTAAATGCTTTTGGTAACCCTCATGGTTTGCACATAGTGATGGGGAAACTGGTTGCATTTAAGCCGTTAGAGATTCATCAAATTCATGAAGCTCAGGCTTGGAGAAAAACACTCTAAGTTTGCAATGCCCATTTCAAAGGAGAGGTTATTTGACCCTCAGAAATTCTTTGTCCACCGTTCCCTTCTCCCATCCTTGGATCATGGATGGCAGTAGTGGCAACAGAGTGGGGAGGGGTGGATATGTTTTTCTTCTCCCCCCCCCCCCCTTTGTTTCCATGATGTGCTGAAAAAAGCAGTCACCACAAGAAGTCACACTGGTGACATGGAAGTTGAGAAGATTTTTTTTGTGTCCCCCACCCCTCCTTTGTCAGCTTGGTGCTGCTTCTTAGCTCTTCAACTACAAGTCCAACTACAAGGCAAATTCCCCTTAATTCCTAGGACTAAGAAGCAGCACCCAGACAACAAAGGAGGGAGAGATGAACCAATTAAACCCCTCCCACCCCCTGTTGCAGTACCATAGCACTTTTTGCAATTTTTGATGCACTGCTTTGCAGCACATCAGGGAAGCAAGGGGGGGAGAGAGAGGAGATGAAGAAACCCCCTCTCTCCCAGTCTGTTGGTGGTGGTGCTGTCTATCCCACCAAGGACCAGGTAAGCAAAGGGAGGGAAAAGTGTTGGCGGGGTCCAGACTGATGTAGAAGGTGCCTTTTGGGGTCGGGGAGCTGACCTATCAGGCTGAGTTTCAAATGGATTCAGTAAATGATCCAATCTTTTCCTGCTTTTCTTATTTCAGATTGGATCACTAATGAATCAGTTTGCGGTGAAAGACAGCCAGTTTGCCCATCTCTAGAAAGAATGTGAAAAAGTGGATGCCAAATAATTACTCGGTATTTTTCAGAATATTTTTTGTTTTAGTTTTATTTTAAAAAAGGCTTGTTGTCTTGAGGTGTGATTATTTACTTACTTATTTGTGAATTTATATACCGCCTTTCCCCAGGAAAAGGCAGTATATAACATAAATATACTGTGTACATAAAATTGTATACAAACACACACAATAAAATCACAAAATTTCACATTTGAGGGACCACCACAGAGAATGCCCTTCCACTCACCACTGCCCCCCTTGCTTAAGTCAAGGGGGGCACACAAAGAAGGACCCTCTCTGAGGATCTAAGTGCACTAGTCAGTCTATATGGGGGCTTTCAGATACTCTGGGCTCAGGCCATTATGGGCCTTAAAAAGTTAAAGGGTGTGCATCTGTGCACAGTCCTTTCACACTAATATCCAGTGCATAAGCTTTGGAGACATGGCCAGCTTGCACTTTAATTTTCAGGGATAGAGCCAGTGTGTGCCATTTCTCAATCATGCAGACCCCGAGGAAGAGGGGAAAAAATAAGTGAGTGGCTTATTTCGATACACCTACTCTCACATGGGAGTAATCTTCTATGACTCTATCCAGTCAATATAAGAAACCTAAACAGTATTCCTCTTCTTAGGTTTCTTTTATACAAATTATTCTTGATTTCCATATAGCTGAGTACATCTCTCTCTCTTTTTTTTCCAACGGGAGTCTCTAAGAAACCTCTTCCGCTCCTATGTAAGGTTCAGCATAGTGGCAGAACTGACATCTTCCATCACACAATGTCCAATCGAAATATTAGAGATCTAACATCTGTTTCTTGGCCCTGGCTTGTTTGCAGGATCACTGTTATTACTTGAGCAGCTTCCACTGCCATATGTGTACAGTAAGTAAATGAACATAAAATTGAATGAACACATAAAAGAAGGATAAACCCACCCAGCTTAACAAATCCACTCTCCCACCTGCTGCGCACTGGAACATGAAGAGAATGTCATCTGGATCATCAGGATTAGTCAAATAACAAGTCTTGGCTAACAGCACGGTCATGTGGATGAGCTGATTAGTTCTCAAAGCCATACTCTGATATTCTGGGCTATCACCGAATGTGCTTAATTCATAATACGCAGCTCTTGAAGATGCACAGTGATTTTCCTTTGACAAATCTCCATGGACTCGAAATCAGGAGTGGAAACCATTTTCTTCCTCCCCAGTTTAGAACTCAGTTTCCAAGTGACCACTGCAGCTCAAAAACAAACTAATTGTACACATTCCCTGGGCCAAACTGGCCAGGCTGTTACTTAACAAAAAAGACCAAATGAAAACTTTGGATCTTCAGACCACTCTCTTAGGATGAATTCACGTGCATGCTCATCGCTCCGCTTCAAGTGGTCCCATACACGTGTGAAGCAAGCTGTCACCAATCAACCACCACAGCCAGAGCTGTCGTATTGCCTTCCATTATCTCAGGTAGGAGGCTTTTCAATGGCGGCAATTCACATGTCTCACCATGAGTTATTGAGTGATAAAGCCACTGAGTGACGGAATATTGGGTGATGTACATGCAAGTGTGAATCAGCCCTTAATCGACGGCAGGAGGTGACAAAACAGTCTGTAGGGACCATGAGTCAGCTGGTTTGCCCCTGCTGTGCTATCTTATTGGGAATTGTACAGTCTGTAATTTTTGGTGGTCTAAAATGATGTGGAAACATCCTCAACAGCCTGGAAAGACATTCCCATAGACCACAGAAGATCAGGTTGCTGAAAACAAAAGGCACACCTTTTTAGAAGGATGGAACCAGGATATTAACGTTCCTCAGTAAATGAATAATTGAAGAAATCTCTAAGTCTTCCTTTGCATTGTTGTCTACTAGAAGGCAGACTATAGGAGCCTTCTAGACACAGGCTGTTTTGTCAGGGGTAGCACAGATGCTTTGCATGCATAAGTCCCAGTTCAGCCCCCAGCATCTCCAGGGAGGGTTGGGGGGGAATCTTGTTTGAAACTCTAGAGCAGAGGTTCCCAGCCTGTGGTACATGGACCACTAGTGGTATGCAGACCACAGGCTGGCGGTATGCAGGCTGCCAGTGGCCAAGATGGCGGCCGCCATCTCGGGCATGCGGCATCATGTCAGAGCCCAAAATGTGTTGGCTCGATCTCTGCCAAGCTGGCAGAGCTCAAGCACATGGGCTCTAGGGCAGGGAGTGGCCCTCTTGCCCAATATTGTGTTTTACCTGGCATTTCTGTGCTCTGGCGCGGCTGTGAACCTGAAAGTGCCAATTACATCATTGGCACTTACTTCCGTTAGTACATGGCAGGCCGGAGGCCCGTGAAGGTGGTACCTGGATCAAAAAGGTTGGGAACCTTTGCAGCACTTATTTTGATGGACCAAGGGTCTGACTTAATATAAGGCAGTTTCATACATCCAGCTTTCTGTTCTTAGTTCTTATTTCAAACAGGGATAACCTGCTTTTCAATCAACGCATTTCAAAGAAGTTCACAACACTATAAAGCAAATTAAAACAATAATAAAATAAATAACACAATTTAAACAACATAAAATGATAAAACTGCAGATAGAAACAGTCAATTCAGCAAGAGATAAAATAATATAACCAAATAAAGCAGTAGATTAAACACTAGATATTACAGGAGGTATAGAACAAAACAAATACATTCTTTGCAGGAAGGCTTAACTAAGAACATCAAATTGTTTTCACCTAGCATCTGCAATTTGACAATGACGATACCAGGCAGACTGCTGGAGAGGGCACTTCATTAAATGGGAAGCCACCACCAATAAGGTGGTGCCCTCTTTCCACTCACCTCATTTTCTGAAGATGGGAGCACCTGGAGTGGAACCTCAGATAAAGATCTTACCTTTTAGGCAGGTTCATTTAAGGCAGGGGTGGCCAACCTTTCTCCTTCATGGATCATTGCCTTGTCGTGGCGAAGGGGCTTGCGTAACTCAATGAAGCCATGAGCTATGCCGTGCAGGGACACCCAAGACGGACAGGTCGTAGCAGAGAGTTCTGACTAAAAGTGATCCACTGGAGAAGGAAATGGCAACCCACTCCAGTAACCTTGCCAAGAAAATCCCATGAACAGTACCAAAAGGCTAAAAGATATGACGCCGGAAGATGAGCCCCTCAGGTCGGAAGGTGTCCAATATGCTACTGAGGAAGAGCGGAGGACTATTCCAAGTAGACCCAGAAAGAGTGAAGCGGCTGGGCCAAAGCCAATAGGACGTCCAGCTGTGGATGTGTCTGAGGCTGAAAGGAAAATCCAGTGCTGCAAGGAGCAATACTGCTTAGGAACATGGAATGTGAGGTCTGTGAATCAAGGCAAGCTGGATGTGGTCAAAAATGAGATGATAAGATTGAACATTGACATCTTGGGAATCAGCGAACTAAAATGGATGGGCATGGGCGAATTTAAGTCAGGTGACCATCATATCTACTACTGTGGGCATGAATCCCTTAGAAGAAATGGAGTAGCCCTCATAGTCAATAAAAGAGTGGGAAAGGCAGTACTGGGGTGCAACCTCAAAAACGACAGAATGATTTCAGTTCGAATCCAAGGCAAACCATTCAACATTACAGTAATCCAAGTGTATGCCCCAACCACTGATGCCGAAGAAGATGAAGTTGACCGGTTCTATGAAGACCTACAACACCTTCTAGAACTAGCACCCAAAAAAGATGTCCTTTACATCATAGGAGACTGGAATGCTAAAGTAGGAAATCAAGAAATAAACGGAACAACAGGCAAGTTTGGCCTTGGAGCGCAAAATGAAGCAGGGCAAAGGCTAACGGAGTTCTGTCAAGAGAACACGCTGGTCATAGCAAACACTCTTTTCCAACAACACAAGAGGCGACTCTACACATGGACATCACCAGATGGTCAATACCGAAACCAGATAGATTATGTGCTTTGCAACCAAAGATGGAGAAGCTCTATACAATCAGTAAAAACAAGACCTGGAGCTGACTGTGGCTCAGACTGTGGCTTCTTATTGCAAAATTCAGACTTAAACTGAAGAATGTAGGGAACACCACTAGACCAGTCAGATATGACCTAAACCATATCCCTTATGAGTATACAGTGGAGGTGAAGAATAGATTTAGGGCATTAGACCTGGTAGACAGAGTGCAGGAAGAACTATGGACGGAAGTTCGTAACATTGTACAGGAGGCAGCAACGAAAACCATCCCAAAGAAAAAGAAATGCAAGAAAGCAAAGTGGCTGTCAGATGAGGCTTTACAAATAGCTGTGGAAAGAAGGAATGCAAAAAGCAAGGGTGAAAGGGAAAGATATAAACAACTGAATGCAGAGTTCCAGAGAATAGCAAGGAGAGATAAGAAGGCCTTCTTAAATGAACAATGCAAGGAAATTGAGGAAAACAACAGAATGGGGAGGACTAGAGATCTCTTCCAGAAAATTGGAGATATCAAGGGAACGTTTTGTGCAAAGATGGGCATGATAAAGGACAAAAAAGGCAAGGACCTAACACAAGCAGAAGAGATTAAGAAGAGATGGCAAGAATACACAGAAGAACTATACAAGAAAGATCTGAATGTTCCTGATGACCACGCTGGTGTGGTCACTGACCCAGAGCCGGACATCCTAGAGAGTGAAGTCAAGTGGGCCTTAGGTAGCATTACTAACAACAAAGCTAGTGGAGATGATAATATCCCAGCTGAGCTACTTAAAATCCTAAATGATGATGCTGTGAAAGTGCTGCACTCAATATGCCAACAAATTTGGAAAACTCAGCAGTGGCCAAAGGACTGGAAAAGGTCAGTTTACGTTCCAATTCCAAAGAAGGGCAGTGCCAAAGAGTGTTCAAACTACCGTACAATTGCACTCATTTCACATGCTAGCAAGGTTATGCTCAAAATCCTACAAGCTAGGCTTCAGCAGTACGTGGACCGAGAACTACCGGACATACAAGCTGGGTTTCGAAGAGGCAGAGGAACTAGAGATCAAATTGCCAACATGCGCTGGATCATGGAGAAAGCACGAGAGTTCCAAAAAACCACCTACTTCTGCTTCATTGACTACGCAAAAGCCTTTGATTGTGTGGATCACAACAAACTGTGGCAAATTCTTAAAGAGATGGGGGTACCAGACCACCTTACCTGTCTCCTGAGAAACCTGTATGCGGGTCAAGAAGCAACAGTTCGGACCGGCCATGGAACAACCGACTGGTTCAAAATTGGGAAGGGAGTACGGCAAGGCTGTATATTGTCACCCTGCTTATTTAACTTATATGCAGAGTACATTATGAGAAATGCAGGGCTGAATGAATCACAAGCCGGAATCAAGATTGCTGGGAGAAATATCAACAACCTCAGATATGCAGACGATACCACCCTAATGGCAGAAAGTGAAGAAGAACTAAAGAGCCTCTTGATGAGTGTGAAAGAGGAGAGTGCAAAAGTTGGCTTGAAACTCAACATTAATAAAACTAAGATCATGGCATCGGGTCCCATCAATTCCTGGCAAATAGAAGGGGCAGAAATGGAAGCAGTAACAGATTTTACTTTTCTGGGTTCCAAGATCACTGCAGACGGAGACAGCAGCCATGAAATTAAAAGACGCTTACTCCTTGGAAGGAAAGCTATGGCAAACTTAGACAGCATAATAAAAAGCAGAGATATCACCATGCCAACAAAAGTTCGTATAGTCAGGGCGATGGTGTTCCCAGTAGCAATGTATGGTTGCGAGAGTTGGACCATAAGGAAGGCTGAGCGCCGAAGAATAGATGCTTTTGAACTGTGGTGCTGGAGAAGACTCCTGAGAGTCCCTTGGACTGCTAGGAGATCAAATCAGTCAATTCTAAATGAAATCAAGCCTGACTGTTCCCTGGACGGACAGGTACTAAGGCTGAAACTCAAATATTTTGGCCACCTAATGCGAAGAGAGGACTCTCTGGAGAAGACTCTGATGCTGGGAAAGATTGAAGGCAAAAGGAGAAGGGGAAGGCCAAGGATGAGATGGTTAGACAGCATCACCGATGCAACGAACATGACAATGAGCGAACTCAGGAAGATAGTGGAGGACAGGAAGGCCTGGCGGGATATGGTTCATGGGATCACGAAGGGTCGGACACGACTTAACGACTGAACAACAACAACGGCCAACCTTTCACCATTAGTGTCTCTGCATTCTTAAGAGTTGATAAGAAGAATAAAATAAGAGAAATATTGGGTTGTTTAATGACAACATAATTTCTTGCAACAGGGTTTGTGTGTGTGTGTGTGTGTGTGTGTGTGTGAGAGAGAGAGAGAGAGAGAGAGAGAGAGAGAGAGAGAGAGAGAGAGAAACCCATGAATCTGTATCTCTACACTGGTGAATACAACCACCATGAAATCTGCACTGTATCCCATACAGGGACCACATCTATTTGGACTGCAAACAGGTGTAATTTGAAAACTAGAATGAATGGGAGAGCATTAAAGAAAGTCTACAAGGAGGCAGAAATGATGTAGGGCGCCCATGTGCTGCTTCAGTCTTGCTTCAGTGGGAATTCTTTCTTACACTCCCACTGAAGCAGAAGTGCAAGACAGATATGTTCATCATCTAAGCAGGCCCAACTCCTCAGTGGCATCCAACTTGATATATCAGGTAGCTCAGTTCAGGTCTTTGTAGTTTGCAGGGTGTTCTAACTGCTTAGTTTTCCCAGTGTTGATCCTTTTGTGTTTGAAGTTTCAATTCTCTTTCCTTACTTTCCTGATTAATTATTTCAGTCTGGCCATTTTTTTAAAAAAACAAAAACTCTTTTCATCTCTGCAAATTGGAGCTGTGTGAATCTTCAGATGTTTCACTTTTGAAAGTTTCTCCTGTTGAGTACTCCTTTATTGGAATTCAAAAAAGTACCATTTTGACGTTACCTGGTATGTGCAAGGGGATGTTAGGGAAAACATTATTTCCCACTTCAAACTGGACACGATCCAATCCCCTGTGGGTACAGCACCAATACCTAGATTCCTATAGGCTCAACTGACCATTGCCCTCTCTTGTGGAGTTCTTCAACTCAGTGGCGTCGCTCTAGGTGGGGTGGAAAGCTAAGTTCTGCAGCATTCCACTCCATCGTTACTCTCCGGCACGAGGTGTCCCGCCCCCTCGTTGTCTGAGCCTGTCGGTGGATCGAAGGCAATGCGCAGGAGAGTCCCTGCGCGTTGCCTTCTCTCCACTGACGGGCTCCTACAACGAGGGGGCGGGACACCTCGTGCCGCAGAGTAACGGTGGGGCGGAACGCTGCAGAACTTAGCTTTCTGCCCCACCTAGAGCGACGCCACTGCTTCAACTCTCCGTAATATATGGTGATATTTACCTCACATAATGACATCATGCATAGCACATTTCCCCACCTCCAACAGCCAAAGATGTGGAGCAGGGTCAGGAAAATGTACTACATTATGACATCATAATGTCATAATGCTAAGTGATCCTACTACACATTGCAGGGAAGACAGGGATAACTTGACATTGGTGTGTTTCCTGTAGTATGTAGTTAGATTGCAAGGAGTCTCTCAGATACCCTAGATGTGTTCCAATCAAATCAAGGTGTGTGTTAGATATTTTTGTAGGTTTTCACAACGCGACCATATCCTCGAATTAAAAATCCGCATGTTGCCGGGAAACTCCATCATTATAAATAAATTTATTACAACAAATAATAAATTTCAACAGATGGTAAAACATACTTTGACGTTTCGCGCACGTAACACTCGTGGCATCATCAGAAATCTATCAGAGCACTATAGGGGATTTCTGATGATGCCACGAGTGTTACGTGCGCGAAACGTCAAAGTATGTTTTACCATCTGTTGAAATTTATTATTTGTTGTAATAAATTTATTTATAACGACGGAGTTTCCCGGCAACATGCGGATTTTTAATTCGAGGACAAGGTTTGTGTTGTTGCATATATATTTTTATAGCTTCTGAATTTAAGTCCTCAAAAACATCTTAAAGAAAGTGTGAGCTAATGTGGTGTGGTTAGACAGGCACAAACTGGGGATTCCTGGTTTCAAATCCACCCACAGTCATGAAGCTCCCTGGATGATCCTAGGTCTGTTGCTATCTCTCAGCATAACCAAACACATACAGCCCAATCCTGTGTAAGATGCAGCTGCCAGCCTAAAGGGCCAGACACTGCATCCTATTTTGTTCCCTGGCTGCCCCAGGACAGCCCAGGTGCACGATCGTCCCCTTACCTCAGTGGAATTGGCCTGAGGTCCTATGGGCCTACTCGAATGTACGCCAGCTCGAGAGCTGGCATACATTCGAGGCCGGCCTGTAAGGCCACACCGGCCCAGGAGAGGGCTTTGGATATAGGCGGAGCCCGACACCGATATCCCCAGCCTCCCCCTGCCCAGTTCAGCCAATGGCTGCCCTCCCTTGCTGCCCGGTTTGCCTTCCCCCCACCCCTGCACCGGCTGGTGCAGGGCTTACCTGGTCTGGCGGGCACAGGGATGGCACGCTGGGAGAAGGCCTCCGGCTTCTGCGCCGGTGGCCCTTACTCTCCGGGTGCCGTAAAAGCACTTTACGTCGTGTTTACGACATCCAGTGCCAGGGGAGTGCACGCTCCCCCGACACTAACGTACACAGGATTGCGCCATAAGTCTTGGTTGGTGTTTTTTTTAAAAAAATGATAAATTGAAGTGTGTGGGGGGGCATAGACAGTACCCTGAGGTCGTTGGAGGAAAAATGTGACTGAAATGTAATAACGTTCCAGTTTTGGCAAGTCATTTTGCCAGATCAACATTTAGTAAATACCTATATAACATAAATACATTACTTTTTGCTTCTACCTGACAAACACTTATACCCTCTCATGTGATACGGTATTGTTAAGAGCAGCCATCACCATGCTTTCACGGCTGCCCCTTGCATTATATACATTGAACTGTCAAATGACCTACTGATACAGTCATCACAGCTTGGTGCAACAAGTGTTCCCTTGTGATGTGTGTGTATTTATGTGTGTGCATGTGTCCATCTCTGTTCTCGACAAAGCTGCTCTCCTGTTTTTCAAGATTAAGTAATGGTGCTCTACACAATCTTCTTGTATACGAAAACGCTTTTGAAGAGTACTTGAAGGTCTATTACTAACTGCTCAAAAGGTTCATCTTCTTTTTCTTGCAGTTGCTGAATAGGAAAGAGGCTCAAACATGACGCAGTGCTTCTAAAAAGTGCAATAATCTTCACACATTTGATCGCAATGGATGTTTTATAAACCTCAGCCCAGTTCCTGGTAGAGAATAAGTGCAGTCTAGGGCCCTCTTTGTTCATACTGAGCTGCGGGTGAAGAAGGTATATTTTCTTCCTCAACACTGCCTATATAGATTCCATTGTAATTGAAGTGGTCACTGTCAAACATACATTTTACATAGCTAACAAGAGCTTTTAGCATGCTCTACATTTCTATTTCAAATGGCAAGAACATGAACTAAGCTGTATCTGGCCACGATGAGGTAACTTATACTTTCAAAAGCAAATAATTGCCATTCAGAATTCAAACTAGGGAGGAAATGTCACACACAGTAACACTGGCATTGCTGCAGGGGGGCAGAGCTCTAAGTTCCGCCGCGGTCCAACCCTCCGTTACACCGGTGCATGAAGCAGCCCCGCCCCCTCGCCTTCGGAGCCCGCCCCCGCCCCCTGGCCTTCGGAGCCATTTAAGGCGGTGAAAGCAATGCGTTGCTTTCACCGCCTTGAATGGCTCCGAAGGCGAGGGGGCGGGGCCGCTTCATGCACCGGTGTAACGGAGGGTCGGACCGCGGTGGAACTTAAAGCTCTGGCCCCCCCCTGCAGCAACGCCAGTGCACAGTAACATGTTTTCCTCAGAAGCAAAGTTGAGTGCAGGAAGCCACAATCAGAATTTGCCTGTTGAGGGAATGCTGTAAGTCTTTGAGGGATTCACACTGAAGCTTTTGGTAGCAGCTCTCCGGGAGGTGGTTTTGGTTTTTTTAAAAAGCTGATTGTAAGGCTTAGCTTGATTTCAGGGCATGCCTAATGTGTAGCAGAAGTAAAATTTTGCAGCATGAAATTTTACATGGGAAACCTTCTTTGAAGTACAGATGTTTGACAAGGGAAGCCAGGTACCCAGAAACGCCAAGAGCTCCTGTTGCAGGCCGATGTGTCTGTCTAATACTCGCAAATGCAGCTGCTGAAATGAAGACCTGCAGAGATACAAACAAGTAAACTGAAATTCAACATGCATTACTCTGAGTGCATTAGGAGCACAGCATGAATATATAATTAAAAGGAATGCTTCCGAACGATCAGAGGCAACTATGGTTGTACCCTTGATATGAATATATTACTGAGCTGAAAATGGGCCAAGCACTTGGTAGAAAGAGTGTCTAGACAACATGGCACTTAGTTCTTGGAAAAGGCATTTACAATGGAGACAACCAAGGGAGCAAGGGAGGCAGCTCTGCTTAGAAAGAGCTGTAGATTATGTCCTAATACTAGGCATTAATCTTCCTTGGGGAAGGTTCAAGCCTCTATCAAGACCAGACATCTTTCCTTTAAATTTCACAAACTTTTGGTTCAATCTATAACGCAAAGAAAGGAAGACATTTTGGTTTTCCTTTGTGTTAAAGAAGCCATAGACACACATACACACATAGTGTGTATGTGTGTCTATGGCTTCTTTAACACAAAGAAGCCATACTTTATGTTAAGTATGGCTTAACACAAAGTATGTGTTAACTTTACTTTGTTAACACACACACACACACACACACACACACACACGTGCGCACACGCATACGCACACACACACTCTTGCATGATACAAACAGCATACCTGGGGCTGCTTTGTCCTGTAGAGTTCCCTAGGAAAATCAGTTCCATTTTTTTGTTGAGACATGTACAAAAACCTGCAGTGTCTATAAGTGCTTTGGGGAAAAAAGACTATAATTTGACTGAAGTAGCACTGTCTGGCAAAGCACGGGGCAATGCATGGCGAATATTAGGTCCAATGTTGTTTCACTGCTACCGAACTGGTTCCCAAGCAGCTGAATGTAAGAGTGTACGGCCCCCCCAGGCTTACGAATCTACCATACTTTAGATCAAGGGAAGAGAGCTCATTCTTCACCAAGCCTGTATGCTGTTAATGTCGAAAAATACGGGGAGGATGGCATTAACACTTTCTGCATTGAAATAATGCTGTGGCCTACTCTGATCTTCTGTAGGTTTGTTTTATAATGAGGTATGAATTCCTGTGACAGAAAGCACTATCAGGACTATTTTTGTTGTTTTCAAAGAACATCCGGATGCTCTTTGAATTTCCACTTCAAGCACTTTGTTTCCTTGTCTTTCATCCGTCTCTCCCCCACCCCATGTTCTTTAGGAAAGGAATAGCAACATCTATTATTATTCTAGCATGCAATTTTGTGTTGTTGTTTTTAACAAAATGATGTCCCAACTATTTAAGTCATTTGTTTTTGTCTTTAATTACAGGTTTATCTCTCAAAGTGTGTGTGTGTGTGTGTGTGTGTGTGTGTGTGTGTGTGTGTGTGTGTGTGTGTGTGTGTGTGTGTACTGTATTTATTTTAGCATCACTTTACTGTCTCCCATGAGAATATTTTTCTTTTCAATAACCTGCTCTAGTTCTCCATTATTTCAGATTTCCCCCCCTATCATCAAAAGGACTACAGCGATCAATTTCAAATTTAGAAAACACTACCTGCCGTCACTGAGGAAACACTGAGGAAGGAAGAGCTGCATATGATAGTATGTCTAGCAGGTGGAGGTTGAAGACTTGACTACTGAGAGCTGCTGCTGAGGAACCTGAGGGTATATATGGAGACAGAATGCAGGATTACTGTCAAGTAGAAGATTCTTTCCCAAGTAATATCAGTGTCATTGCAGTGACAACAACTGTAGGCTAATTTCTGAGGAATTTCAATGAACGAATATGTTGTGCTGTTCAATTACATACGTACACAGCGTCGACTGAAGACTTGCAAGCGCTTCCCAACATCTGTTTTTCATCCCCTTGACATGTTGCTTTTGAATTTAGCCCAAAAAGTTCAAGTGGTTAGCTACACTGGGAGACTTTGCAAGTGGAGTATATTGTAACTTCTTCATCGTCACCGCATCATCATTGTCGCCTTCTTCTTCTTCTTCTTCTTCTTCTTCTTCTTCTTCTTCTTCTTCTTCTTCTTCTTCTTCAGTAAATGGTTTTTCAAAGAATTTCCCAGGCTTTTTATTTTCAAGCATTTGCCAGCTATTGAAATCTTAAAGCTTTCCTTTTGAAAGTATTCATGTGTGCTATACCCATATAATTGCAGCGGACATTTTCAGATGTGATATAGTTAAATTCTTACGCATTTCCTATGTGATCGTTAAAATATTTAGTATTGAAGTGTTTATGTCCAATGTATTACAATACTTACCACAGGTATACATAATGCAAATTGCAAGGAGAATGGCCTGTAAATAAGAGACATTGACAACTGCTCCAGCCTCCATTACTGTGTGATCCTTGATAACAAGGATCAGGATCAAGTGTTTTGGGATTAGATTTGGGTTTGTTTCTGGCTTGAACCCCCAACCGAGGAAAATTTGGGCTCCAGTTTGAATGCCTAAAGGTGGAGACACACTGCCTTTGTGTCATTGGGGTGCGTTGCGTCTTGGGGTGCGTTTTGAGAGCAGACAATGTGCAAGAACGCAATGCACCCAAGGCACACTAAAGAAAGCTGCACAGACGTTCTGCAAAGACTTGGGACTTGACTTGAGACCTCCCCCTCTCTATCCCAGAATACCCCAAATCTCCCCCTGCCTGCCCCACTGCCAATTTACCAACACCTGCACAGCCTCCAGGAGCCGTTGGTGAACACGTCGCACCTCTGGCCATTTGCACTTCTGGCGAACAAGTTGGGATTCCCAGATAGGATTGAGCTGTGAATGTGTTAAAAAAAATTGAGCCCATTTCATATTCTCCAGAATAGAGTATAGAAGCAATGGAATCATATCAATAGGATTTACTAATTCATCATCATATAACTAAAATGTTAAAATGACTTTTAAAGCAGTTTGTGTGAATGGTAAGACCAGAATACAGTCCAAGCATTGCTAAGGATTTGCACTGTAATCCTCAAATCACATAGTCATTTAATGTAATGTATTTAAACATTCTATCCGGAATTTCAGCCAAGAAGAGCTCAAAGATTTGTATCAACGTTAATAGGTGTAACCTTTGTATGTAGGCCTGACCCTAGAAGCTAAAAGCCTAAAGCTGACTTCCTAAAACAAACCACTGTTTGGGCCAGGAGGGGCTATGTAAGGATAAGAAGAGGCTGAATGTCAAGGATGAGGCAAGTTATTGATTATTGAGGCTGCAATCTGAACTGCCTTACTAGGGAGTAAGTCCCATAGAACTTAGTGGGACTTACTTCTGGGAAAACATGCATAGGATTACTCTGCACATCTGTGCAGAGGTTTTAAAAACAGCTATTAACTAGATTTTAAAAGAAAGAAAATAAATACCGGTATTACAAACATTGTCAAAAATTACATCATCATGCTAATCCTATCCCCCACCAGTCCATGGCCAACAGAGCACACACTGCACGCTATGCTGGAGGAATGATGAGGAAGCCAGTGAGAGGTAAGCAAACATATCTTTTACATTACTTACCTCCTGGCAGGCCATCTGATCACCAATGGCAATAGGTCTCTTTGGACCCACACTAGCTATTTTGCTGGCATAAGTCTGAGGAGAGGAAGGGGGTGGGTCCAGGCTGGGAAAGGGGAGAGGATCTAGTGTACATGACTGCCACTGAGATCTTTCCCCTCCTGTCCTCAAACCGCCACCCAGTTTGTCCCACTTCCCACCCCAGACCCCCCCATGATCCTCCCCCTCTGCCACCTTACCTGGACCTGCAGAGTGCCTGGGAGAATTTGGCATGCACACATTTTCTCTGGCTGTTTCTGCTGGCGGCTCTGTTGCACATGGCAGCGGCACAATATTTGTGCTGTCACTGGGCCGCTTACGACAGCGGATTGCAAGATCCACTGCCATAAATGGCTCGTAGGATTGGGCTATTAATGTGCCAAGTTAGATACAATATAGGATTTCTCAGTCTTTGCCTGTTTATGCCTCCCAGAAAGGGTAGTCTTACCTAAAGGGGAACTATAACTCACCATGCTAAGATGAGAGATCTATTGCCTGCAGTGGTTACCTCAGGTGGCCTATTGACAGGGAGCAGCCACACTCTGTCTCCACCACTCCTCCTCCTTCTCTTCCTTGGATTTGAAAAGGAAGAGAGGAGCAGAGTGGAAGTCTGTTGGAAAGTAATCTCTCTAGTAGTCTTTCTATTCTGCTCTCCTCCGTACTTCCTTTGCTGTTCCGTTCCCCATTCTTGTGAAAGTCAAGGAGGAGGAAGAGTGGTGGAGGCAACAGCTGACCAACCACTGCACAAGAGTGGCGGCATTTGGTGTAATGCCTCAAACACTGGAAGGTCTTGGGCCAGTGGTAGCAGTCAGTCATGCAACCATTTGTGGGAAGGTTGCTGCCATGGCTGGGCAGTAGAACGAGGAGGGAATTGAATTGCATTCCCAGTTCTCAAATGGAAATGCAGGCAGTTGCTAGAGGCCTGAAGTGTTGAAATGACTTTCACTGGGCCAACGCAGTACCGACCCATGACCTTCTCCTTCACAAGCCTACACATGTGATCTACAGATGCAGCAGAATGCTGTGGAATGATGCTGAGGCAATAGAATGGATGGCACCACTTCAGACTGCAGGTGGGGGAATCACATTTTTTTAATGCTCTCAAAACTTCATACAAAATAGAAAACCAACATGGCAGTCACGGGGCTGGCTATATGTTTTCTTCTCAGAGTGCTTGTTTTCTTATTGCAGAGAGAGGTTGTTGCTGTTGCTGCTGCTGTTCTTGTTAAGAAGGGGAGCATTTCCATGGGGTATTTCCCACCTGTGGTGAAGCCATGAGACCTGTTGTGACCAGCTGTGTTGACAGAGAGAACCTTTTTACCTGAACAGAATGGAAATGTAGAGATGGCTGCTTAATAATCTTGTACATGATGCAATTTGGCTTAGAGTTAGATATGGTTGTACCACATCTCTACTCCAGTTGTTCCTATCCCACCTGGAGTCTGAAGTCATACAGTTGATTGCACAGGTAGGTCTCAATTAATGTAGTCTTAATTTACACATTTTTGAAATAATGCAAATTACAAATTAATACTGGAAGTGCGATTTACACCGGCTGATTTTTTGAAAGAATGAGGTCAAGGGGGGGGGCTAAGATCTGCCACATAGCGCTTTCTCAGCTTCTTTGCCTACATGTTTGTTTTCCTTTGTTGCTTTCTCAGCCATTGCCATCAGTAGCCACTCCCAGTAGCCTCCTTCCTCAATTCTTCCCATATGCCATCCTGGGCAAGCAGAAGTCACCAGTCATAAGTGTGAGTATTAAATGACTTTTCCCCTAACTCAGGATCATCCCATTGTTTCCTATGGGAAAACTGGTTTTCATTTATGTATTTTTGATATACGTGTGTGATTTTCCAGGAATGTAACACCTGTATAAATTGACAGCTGCCTGTACCACCATAGCATTGTGTCACCTCATTCTGTGGCAGGTGTAGACCAGGACTGTGAGGAGGCAGGTCAGATGCATCAAAAACACTTCAGAAAAGTTTCCACTTTTCTGAAGTGGAAACTGGTGATGTCACAAGATTGCTAACCCTTGAAAAATGGAGAAAATCTGATATCAGTGTGAAGCCTAGTGGGTGGGGGGCAGCCCAATCCTACCTCCCTCCACCCCTGCTCTGGCTGGCATTGCTCTTTCCACCTTCTTGCAAACAGGCAAGCTGTTGCAATATGCTTTACTGCACATTTGCGACAGCTAGCACCAGATAGGATTGGGCCAAAAATGTCCCAAGATGAACCTTTGCTCCCTTGACGTCATCGGCACTTTCTTGAGGGGGGGGCAGTCTGCTGTTGGCCGTGTTTTCAGCTTCTCTTCCTCGCAATTGGGGAAGTGAATCCGAAGACGCAGCCATCACCAGACTGGAGCGGCTGCGTTTTCTTCCCCGATTGCAGCAAAGAAAAGCTGAAGATGCTCCATGCTGGCGGCCATCTTGGCTACCAGGGGCCCGCTTACCACCAGTATGTGGTCCATGTAACACCAGTGGCATGCATACTACAGGTTGGGAAACTCTGCTGTAGGTCACAGTTCACACCTATGTAGACCCAGTGGGAAAAAAAGGCACAACATTGTTCATATTTCCTCTAGTAAATATCTGCCTTTCACTTTGAGAATTGTGAATGAAATATAGGATTACAAGGTGTGGGGTGAGGGTGGGGAGAAGCAATATAACCACCACACACAAAAAAGGGAAAAAATGCAAACCCCCAGCTGGTTCCTGGAATACTGAAAGGTCTTCTCATTAATTCCAATTTTAGTTTTCCTTGACATTAAAGAAAGGAAAGGGACATCTGTTCTTAGCAAACGGGTTGCCTAAACTGGATTAATGGCCCTACATAACCAGCATGAGGTTACTTCATTAACTAGCACTTACATGTCCCACACCTTCAATTAACACTGGTTTGGCACAATCTCATATCTATGAAGGCATGAGACGATCAGACAGCATCATTGCCAGCCAAGCATCCCTCGAATGGGGCTGATTTATCTCCTTGGCACCTCATTAAAATGCAAAATGTGCTGAAATTGATTTTCAGCCATTTCAGGCAGGAATGTTTGTAATAATGTTAATTTGTGAATTCTCCGCATATATATATATATATATATATATATATATATATATATATATATATATATATATATATATATATATATATATATATATATATATATGGTATGCTGCAGTTGCCATGTTCAGCCTGAGGCTATTTGTATTGTGCAGACAGAAAATGAACAGCGAACATTTATTTCTCATATCTTTCTGAGGAACCTGAGGCGCATGAAGATATTTGTGCTGTAACAGGCACAGTCAATCTCCTTCACTCCCTTTAGTCACTATATATCAACAGCAAACTCCCAGCTAGTCGGACTGGAGCAATTAACCTGCCAGAGTTCTCTGCTGTCAGACTCAGTAATAATAAACTCCCCCCAGTGAGAGATAGAGCTATAGATCCTCGCCTTGCAAATTCCAGAGAGTGGCTGAATTATTCAGCATCAGCATGATTAAAGAGATGACATGGTATTAGTTTAAAAGACATTATTCCCTCCCCCGCCCCACAAACCCAGACTGAGATTTAAATCTATTAATGAACAACAATTGTCGTAAGGAGGTCTTCTCCCCATAGGTGCAGAAGCAGGGGTGCGGGTGATAGCTGGTAAGAAGAAAGAAAAACAATTTTCAGTGCCTGGTCATTTGGAAATTGAAAAGCTTAAAAAAAAACACATGTCAATACCAAGTAGGAAACTTGCTTAATTAAATGGTTGCAGCCTATGTAAATCTTGGAAGGAAATCAAAATAATAATTGCAGTCAAGCAAAACATATTAACTTTGGCATAATTGGAAATGTTTACAGTGCCATCCTTAAGAGAAATACTGTTGATCACTTTTGATTATTATAATTAAAAGCAATAATTTTGAAGTCTGGAAGCAACGAATGGAGGGAAAGACTGCATACATACAAGGCTGTGAACAACATGACCAATAAGAATTCAGGGTCCAAAGACTGTGGGGTCCAATAATGTTCTTGTTCTGGCTGTTTTTCTTTGGGACTCCAAACTGTCCTTTTGCTTTTCATTTCAGAAATCGCAATCACAACCTGATTAATAAGCAGGCAATTTAAAATTTGCCCCCACGGAGATGAATTAACATTTGTAACCTCGAAATACTCTGGATAGCTTGTGATCCTAAACTCTGCAATGCTTTGCGGATCCATTGACAGTTTCATGTACTTTAGTACTTGATGGGTGAGATCATAGTGAATCAGGGTAGAGATGGAGGAACAAAATCCACTTAAATTATATTTATTTATTTATTTATTTAAAACATTTATATCCAGCTTTTCCATTCTATTGAAGGGGATGATCGTGGCAGTTCACATCACATAATTTAAAACCATGTCATCAATAATCAAAATAATACACATAATGATGTGTATTCTATATTCCCTCTGACTCACCTTCACACTCCTCTGTGAGTGTTATCTTTGGAAAGAATTTGTGGTCAGAAATGCCTCACTTTATGATAATTGCCATTTGGCCACTGAAGGAAATGTGTGATCATAATAAAACAGATGCAAATCATATTAAACGAATCTTATTTTAAGCCATATTTGAAAGGCCAGTTCATGCCATGCTTTGTAGATACAGATTGGGAGATTCATTCACACAGAGCATTTTTCGAACACAGGAGTATACATGCATTTGACTGAAATTCTCAGTAGTGAATTTACAGTGTGGTCAACTGGACTCAACCAAAGAACACCTGACAAACACCACTTTGGGTCATCTGGAGCGTCAGCATATAAGAGCCTCGGCATGAAATAATAAAACATGTTTCTCCTCTGAATTTACTTGTAATCTCCATTGAGAATAATTCAAATGTCCGTTATTCTCCTTTCCCTTTTCCAGTGATGTGTAGACTTGAGTCTATTGACTCGGACTTGAGTCAGACTCAAGTCGCATCAATGACTTGACTCGGACTTGACTCGGTGATTGTAAAAGACTTGAAAGACTCGACTCGAGACTTGGAGCCTTTTAACGACAGGTCCAATTTTATTCAGGTTTAAACTCATTTTCCCCATTAAGTAGATAGGGACTCGCAACCAAAGACTCGGGACTTGGGGGCAAAGACTTGGGACTTGACTTGGACCCAGAGACTTGGGACTTGACTCGAGACTTGGAGTCAGAGACTTGATCCACATCCCTGCCCTTTTCTCAACCCCATCTTTGCTCAAGTACAAGGTCATTTCCTAAATACACCAGACACTTCCTTGTGCCAATTAATGCCCCGATCATAGTTGTGTGTGTTTCCAACACACAACTATGATCGGGGGTTGTGTGTGTTGTGCAGCAGGATCATAGTTGTGTGTGTTGTGCAGCAGGTGTGAAGCAGATGCTGTAAGTCAAAATTTCAGCCCTAATTTGGAAGCAGTCCCAATGCCCCCTTAATAACACATTTAAACTAATGGATCACCTTAGATTGAAACTTAATTTAGAGACAGTATACCACTTTGAGTAGCTTTCAGTACAAAAAGCATCTGCCAAATGTTACAAATAAATAAATACTGTATGTTGTTCCTCGGGAAATACTGCATCATTGTGATATAATGTTTGAGTTATTAAAAGGGGATCTGAATATTAAAGCAGAACCCCAAACCAACATTATTGCCAGGTACACTTGGTTGTACCATATAATGCTCCTGCTTGAAGGACAAATTTATTCAGGAGTTTGCTGAGGAAGGTTTCTGAGAGGAGATACTCAGCCCAGCTGATGTTAATCGGTTTCATGCCAAATTACAGTATTCTGAAATTGCCGCCAAATTTGTGCAGCCCAACATTTTCAATTTCAGTAAATTAAGGAGAGCTCATTTCTGATGAAATGAATTTGTTTGTGTCATCACACATATATTTATGCATTGAACAACTGATTTCCCTTGGGAGCAGGGGTGCGCTCCGTACAACGTGTGAATGAGACAGCAGTAGGCTTCCTGTGAGTATTCGCCACATTTTGCACTCTGGTTAGCATGAGGCTGATTTCAGGATTCGGTCACAGTGTATGAATCATGTATATGTAAATGCTAATGAACTTTGCATGTTTTGCATCCTGCTCCAATTTCGGCAGGCAGATGACAACAGCTATTTTCAACTGAGAAGTCCAATAATAATAATAATAATGGAAAAGTGTTTTTAAACCTCATAAACAGAAGTTATAGTTATTTATTTTTCAAATGTAACCCACCATATCCCAAGGCTTTGGGGGAGTCAAAATAAAATCAATTGTATATTAAAAGGATTCATTACCTGCCTCCCTCTTGCCCTTAAAATAGCTTCCTTTGATTTCAAAATGTGTACAACATATATCCACCCCAAACTCCCCCCCCCCCCCGAGTCTCCTCAGACCGATGCCAGCAAAATAGCTGGTGTAGGTCCAAAGAGACCCATTGAAGGCCAGGAAGCCCTAAGGGGAGGTAAGTAAGAACACATTTTCCTGACCTCTCCTTGGCCGTCTGGTTGCCTCCCCATAGCATGCAACGAGTGCTCCATCAGCAGCGCTGAGAGACATGGGCTGACAAGGGTTAGGATCGGGCCCTTCAAGTGGTTAACTGTGCCTGGACTGTACTTTACGTTATCTTTTTATGATAAAAAACTGTAGGCATCTCAATTTGATCACTTGGCCTGGCATCACTTCAATTAATTGCCCATGTGTCTATTTAAGAAATTCAGTTCAGGCATTCCAGTTGTAGAATCTTGGTCCTTAATCTTAAGTCCTTAAGCCACATGACAAGCATCTTCCTGACGTGTCATCAATTAGTACGGGCTTAGTGCTCGGGTTGTACTTTTATTTATTGAAGTCAGAGATACGCACTTAAAACAAAACACACAAAGAGATAAAGAATAAAATAGTCAAAACATATAACGTATTCAGGCCCCGATTGTGCAGCGCAGGGCTGAACTGCCAGTGCTCTGCTGCTACATGTGGCTATAATCACCTCGCTTTGACACTGTCAACATTGACAGAACAGGTAACTGGTTTAGAGGCATGGAGAGCTGAATCCTGATGCCCAGTTCCTTGCTCCTAGAGTTATTGGGTCAGACACATCCAAAAGCCTGAGCCTCGTTATATCACAAGGCTGCCAACTCTTGAAAAATGCGAAGAAAATCTGGAACAGGGTTATAGCCCAGGAGTAAAGGAGTGGTCAGCGGGTGGCGCAGTGGGTTAAACCGCTGAACTATGAGCTGTCGATCGAAAGGTCGGCAGTTCGAATCCGCGACGGGGTGAGCTCTCGTTGCTTGGCCAGCTCCTGCCAACCTAGCAGTTCCAAAGCATGGTAATGCGAGTAGATAAATAAGTACCGCTTGCGGGAAGGTAAACAGCGCTCCGTGTTCCAGCCGCATGCTACGCGCTGCGGCAAGGAGAGTCATGCCGGCCACATGACCCCGGAGGCGTCTTCGGACAACGCTGGCTCTTCGGCTTTGAAATGGGGTTTAGCACCACACCCTAGAGTCTGACACGACTGGACTTAATTGTCAGGGGTCACCTTTACCTTAAGGGAGTGGAGCCCCTTTCAAGGGACAAAGCCCAGCAGAGACCCAAAACGGCTAGGAGATTAGCCTTTGCTATCTGTTTGCCTGAGAAAGAAGCACAACACTGGAGTAACAGGGTCTGTTTGGGCAAACTGGGAATGCTAATTGCCCTTGATGGAAACAGACAATCAATAAGAACAATTAAGATGATCAGGATCAGGAGTTGCAACTGTATGTGTGTAGCTCCTGATCCAGCTGATATATGTGTGCGTCAACATTGCTGGATTTATACAATAAAATATTGGGAGGGGGGAACTGCACAAAATAAATTTGTTTCCTAAACCCGTCCCTGTTTTAGCTTAGCCCTGCCACCAAAGACTAGTTCAAATGAATCATTTGATGCTCGCACATCATGCCTCCATGAGGATTCACTTTCACAGAGAAACCTGTACATTGAAATGGTTTATGTGGGTGATGCTTTCTGGGACCAAACTAATGAGACTTTATAACGTACACAGCTCTGTGCTGATTTCTGTCCTTCCCATACACATTCAAAACTACGCTGGAACAAAAATGTTATAGTTCATCTCAAGTTCCCTGTTTTTGTGCCCTGAAGTTTCCTAGCGGGGTCATGTTGTGATGTGTGTCATCTGAAATCAGCATAAAATTCAACTTAAAATATTAAACACTGTCTTGCATTTTAAATGTCACGGCTGCATTTGTTGCTTCTTCCTGTAAATCATAAAGGTTATTTTTGTACCATGGTTGATTTTTTTTTCTCAATGACTTTTTAAGTAGCTTTGCATTTATTAAGCAGACATTACCCCGTGCAATTCCTTTCAAGCTTATTATTATCACACCTCTCTCTATTAAACATCATTGACATCATCCTGGTTTTCAAACCTCCCCCCTCCACATACGCACACACACAAATGACTGAAAGGCAACTTGTTTCTTGTTGGCGGAAGCTCTGAATGAATAATTCAACTGGTAGAATGTTCTGTGTTGTACATTTTCAGAAGACAGAGCAATCCTCTTGTCAGTCACAATAGCTCTGTCAAAACTAAGCACCACACAGGATGTGTGCCAAGCAAACGGTGCATGCTAAGCAGCTGAAACTGCCAACCAAGTTAATCCTGGCCATCATCCATTGTGCTTCTTGTGGCAGAAAATTCCCAATTAAAAACGTAGTCTCGTATGGCTCCATGAAAACAGAGTCAAAATTTATAAATAAATGCATAAATATGATGTTATTAAAAAGGCATTGTAGAACATATGTGGAAACGTATACAGCCACCAGATCCATGTTTGATGTTATTTAGTGTGGGCAGAAATATGCCTGTAGTCTGAATGTTTTGACTACTAGAGAATGGAAGTCTTAAGGATTCAGTCGATTGAAACTCCTCTGAAAAGAAGGGATATTAGGTTTCTCCTTGCTTGCCATTTTTGGGGTTCAGTAGGCAAAATACCTGGGTCTTGCACCATTTCTGAGGGGCATAGATGCATTCAACTCAGCCCTTATATCAGAAAAATAAACAAAATGACGCTGACCCGCCCCTTTGGCAGGTCGGCGCGTTTACCTGGCCCCGCCTACGCTCGCCGGAACGATGGCTGGGGCTTCAGCAGCCGATTGGCTGCCGGGTGGGGTCAGGGTGGGGCTGAGGGGAGAAGCCGGCGTTCAACGGCTTTCCCCTCAGTCGCGCCTGGGGAGCCAAAGCCCCCCCTCCCTCCCGGTGCAGTTTGAGACTAGCTGGCCGTCCTTTGGGGGACCGGGTAGGAATTTTTTCTCTCAGCCTGATTGGCCATTGGTTGAGGGTTTTTCGCCTACCCCAAACTGCTCTGAGAGTGGGAGGTGTTTAAATTATTTCACCCGGTCACTTTTGGCAGGTAAGCGTGCTGGTAGGGTAGCCAGGGAGGGACCTTGGTATACATCATGAGGTATGCAAGGCCAAAAGGGTGAGTCAGAACCGCTCAGACGATGCCGATCCGGGTCGGTGAGGCTGGCAAACCCTAAGGCTGGAGTAGCAAAGACCACCTTCAGAAGTTCTTGGGGAGGCCTGCGCTACCCAGCCGCCTCAACCCTTAGGGGTTGGCAGTGATAGACCAGCACGGTCGTGGACCGAGCTGGACTTGAGCCAGGATGTTATGCCCGAAATGAGTCTGCGGGGGAGGTAGACGGCTAGGTTCCGTTTCCCCCATCCTAGAAACCTGCACGCTGGGATAGAAGCCAGTTAGATTTCTGCTGCAGGTGTTATTGTTATTTATGTTAAATAGTTTAATAAAAAGTGGCCCTTAACCCAGACCGCGGTGTGGCGTGCTTTATTGGGGGGGGTGCACAGGTAAGAGGCAATTGGGAAAAGACGGAGTTCTTACTTCTGAGTATTTTGTCAAGAAAAGTGGTGATTTGGCACATGTGCATTGCACAATTAATGTGTCTTTCATTTTGTATTTTGGACATCGGTGTACCAACATACATAATGTCAAGTGAGAAGCAGTGCTACATCACGGGAGTGGTACCTAGCACATTGCTGAGGCAAAAGAAAACATGCAGTTATTGCTGGGTAGCAGTAGTAAAATCACCTGGTGGCAGCCAGATGCTACAATCGTCCAAAAGTAGTTCGCATTTGTCGAAAACAGAGAGTTAAGAACTGACACAACAGCTTACTGCATTAACTGTTTTGAGAACTTTTGACACAAACATTATTTCTGTCAAGTGCACCCACTCCTATGGCTGGGCATCCCATTTATGCTGTTTTAAAACAGATGTGAAATACTACTATGAAGGCAGCCTAAGATACAAAAAGGGAAAAAGTACGATGGTCTGGAAAATTAACCAAGCTTTTAATTGATCTTGTCCTATTGACTAGGTCTGTCCCAGGCCTGGCCCACTGAAGAGGTCTGATGTAGCTATTGCTTTGAGTGGTGCATTGGTGATAGTGGTAGGTGCCCCAGTCATGCACCCCACCACCTCTTCCACCCACCTGGCCAACCACTCAACCATGTCCTCTTCTGGTTGTCTGGGTGGTCTAGCCTGGCCTAGCTGCCCCTCCTTCTCCTCTTCCCCCCCCCACAGGACTCCCATTGCAGAAGAGGAAGTTAGGAGAGTAGAAGAGTAGTATGAGGAACACTCAGCACTGTGGGAGGAAGAGGGTGGCAGCAATGCAAATTGCCACTTGGAGAAAAACCCCAAAAGGTGTGTGTGTGGGGGGGTGCACACGCAAAGGTGGTGCAGTAGCAGAGAAGGACTCGAGGTGTTTCTGGGTAGGGAGGGGGACAGGGAGGGAGGTGGAATGGGGTGGGAGGGGGCGGGATCAGTGACACTTGTGTGTGACCATACCCTTCCCCTTTGCTCTCCCTTTCCCTCTCCCTTACTGTCATTGGTTTTGCATCAGCAAAATAGCTGGCACAGAACCAAGGAGACTCATAGGTGACTTCTGTAACTGCCCCCCACCACCACCATAGGATGCAGCACATGCCTCCTTGAGTGAGTGCATTGGCAGAGGGATTTGGATAGAATTGGAGCCTCAGTGTGAGAATTAGCCAAGTTGCCATTTGAATCTCCGGCTCTTGCATCTTAATGGCTGTGACACAATTTAGAGACTCTTGTCATCAAAAGGACAGTGAAAGAAGCGAAGTTACTGACTTGCTGAGAGCATGCTGGAAAAGGATCGTGGAACTTAAGCATCTCCCTCCGAGAGAAGAAGAAAAAGGCTGCCATGCCTTCTCCCACCCACCAGTGCTTCCAAAGCACCAAGTAAGCAGGCAGAAGTGATCTGGTCCACCTCCCCTTCCTTTGACTTACAAGGAGTGAAGTGTGCAGCCTCCCTCCTCCGTGCCAGGTCTGTTTGCAATGAGCAGGAGCAGCACATGCCAGGAACCCAGCACATGATGCTTCTGTTCATTTCAAGCAGAGGTGTTGTGGAGCAGGGAGGCAGCTGAGCTCAGGTAAGGAAGGGCAAGTGGGGTGGGGGTGCTTCTCTCCCCCTCCCTATCCCGAGGGGGGGGTTCACTGGCCCTCCGCCTGCCCACTCACCCACATACCTCTCATCCACATGTATGCGCAAGTGAGCACAGGAATGGCAAAATGCGGGTGATTCAGACAGCACAGGACACAAACCACCACTGTTAGCACTGATCCTGTTCTCCTACATTCTGCTTCTTCTACAAACTATTTTTTTTCTCATACATTTTATTCATCAGGGTCGGTGACTTAGACATGTGCGCAAAATGTTTTTGTAAATAGATGGTCGATACCAGATCTAGAGAATTCATCTTAAGATTCCTACTTCTGTGTAGAATACGGATTAGAACTGGCTTTATGTAAGAATCTTTGCTTAGGCTGGTACTATCAGCTTCAGCATCTGGCCTGGTGTCCGTCAATTGTTTAATGTTTGGTCTGCAGTGAATACCTTTTTGATGCTAACTGAGAACAGACTTGGTTTTCTTATCAGCTATTTAATAGCTTTTTAGTACTTCAAGAGATGCCGCCTCTGCTCTAGGAGGCAAATGCAGCTTATTCAAGGGGGCTTTCTTGTTTTAAGTGGCTTTGAAGGCAGTAAAGCAAGTAAGCTGCACAGAAAACTCTCTGAATGTTTCCTTCGGACTCCAGTGTCATGGTTGCAGATTTCTTTGAGACTATTGCTTGCAAAACAGTCCTGATGTCCCGATACATAACATGCTGATGAGACAGATGGAGGTAAAGAAAAGCCACACAGCAAAGCTCCAGATTCACATTTTTTCAGTGTTTGCACTAATGTAAATAGGAACAAAAGCAACAAAACAAAACAACCACCCCCCAAGGGCCTATGTACAATATTTACAGTGCAATCCTACCCAGCTCCTCCACTGGTGCAGCAGTGGTGGAGGGAGAATGGGGGGGGGGCTTTGGGAGGGAAAGGGAATTTAAATCCCCTTTAAAGGGGGATGTAAGGGGGATTTAAATCCCCATTCCCTTCCAAAGCCTCCCGTTCTGCCTTCCACCACTGCTGCACCAGTGAAGGAGCTGGGTAGGATTGCGCTATCAACTGATCTTCTATTGTTCATCTGATCACTAAAGATGTTACCATAAATGCTGCTTATAATTATTTAATTATAAAAATTAATAAATTATGCTTGCAGCATTATGCTAGTAGAAATATGAATACCTGTTAATTTATTTGAATATTATGAATATTTTTATTTACATGTAAATATGTTTTAAAAAGGCCAGCGGGTGGCGCAGCGGGTTAAACCGCTGAACCATAAGCTGTCGATCGAAAGGTCGGCAGTTCGATTCCCGCAACGGGGTGAGCGCTCGTTGCTTGGCCAGCTCCTGCCAACCTAGCAGTTCCAAAGCATGTCAATGTGAGTAGATAAATAGGTACCGCTTGCGGGAAGGTAAACAGCGCTCCGTGTTCCAGCTGCATGCTACGCGCTGCGGCAAGGAGAGTCATGCCGGCCACATGACCACGGAGGCTTCGGAAAACGCTGGCTCTTCGGCTTTGAAATGGAGATGAGCACCACACCCTAGAGTCGGACACGACTGGATTTAATTGTCAGGGGATACCTTTACCTTTAAATATGTTTTACATGTAAATTTTTAAATAAGCATCACCATGCCAGGTCAGACAATATTCTGGCTGATCTCCTTTAATTGTGTGGGGAAGATACGTGGCCATATATGACACTACAACATACACAACATACAGACACATGCCCTATGTGTTGGTTTGGCATTACCTAAACAAATGGAGGCTGTTTGTCCAAACTGCCCAGTGCCAACAGTAGGTTGCTGTGGCCCCTGTTGCAAAAACACTTTACTGGGACCCCATGGCACTTCTGCCACCTCTTGATGGGACACTGGATAGTATCACTACCATGGGTACTGGTGATTCAGAGAATGAACCAGTCAGGTAGCAGAAGCGTCGTCGGGGTAGGGGCGGGGGGGCCCTGGGCCCCAAGGCGTCGTACTTGCCTCCAGGATGCAATCCCTCCACCACCGCTCCCATCGTCGTCTTTGAGCTGCCTGGTCCGGCTTGGAGCTGAGCCCGCCTGCCCGCCCTGGAGCCATTTGGCTCTGAAAAGCCTGCTATTTTGGCTCTAGGGGGCGTGGCTTGCAGCGTCATGTGGGGGCGTCGCGTTGGCGCCCCCCCAAGTGGGGCATAGCCTCGTCTCTGTCAGGTAGACCCTCAACCAACCTGATGTCACCCCTGGAACTGCCCCTTTGCGTGTGGTTCCCATGCTACCAATTCCGGTGTGATTACTAGGTGCTGGTGAGCACACCAAATGTGGAAGTAAGCATGTGCAGCTATGCTCCTTCCCTTTGTTACACAGGAACTGGTTTGGAGCATCATCAGAATTGGCCCACTCTGTATTACTAACATTATACTTTACACATTTGTTTCTATGTAACCATTTCCAAATGTTTAATAACAGACAATAAAGCCACTGCTACTCATCATGAGCAGGCAGATACAGAATTAACTAGATTTCTTTATAGCTTTTTGATTTCACTGGAATTTAGGCTCACACTTCTGTGATAAGAACCAGCATAGTGTACTGGAGAAAGTGTTGGGTTCAGATCCTCAGTCAGCCTGAAACTCACTGGCAGGCTTGGCCAAGTATCATGGTGATGATTAAAATTTATATACTGCTTCTCAACAAAACGTAGTTCACAAAGTTGTTTCCATAGGTAAACAAACAAGCAAACAAGATTTGAAGTTCTGTAGGGCACATAACAACCTGCCTGCATTGCCTGAAGAAGTTGGGAAGAGACCAAACAAAATGTAGTAATGTTGTTTCAATCCTAACACTATTATATGGCCTTTAATACGTGTGTCTAAACCATGTTTTAGCCAATAAAAGGTGTTTGACTCATCATGGCTTTAATTCCTGTAATTGACTCTTCTCTTCTAATAGCTGGCCATGAAAATCTTAAATATTATTTGAACAAACAAACAGTTCCCTGTCTCAGAGAGTTCACAACCTATCAAAGATGCAGAAGAGACACCAGCAACAGCCACTGGAAAAGACTCCATGCTGAGGTGAAATACTATCTCTCAACCTAAGCTTGGGCTGTTTTCAGGATAAACTGTGGGATAAGCCCATGTAGACAGTATGTCCTCGCTTACTGTCATCTCACTATCCGTTGTTTCATTTTAACATCGTCTTCCATGGCTGCAGCTACTTCCGGGTCGTGACCCACTTCCTGGTCCTATTCGTGACCCAGAATGCCTTGCGGGTATCTTCTGCAAGGCATTCTGAGGCGAGAACAAAGTCAAGGAAGTGGGTCGCGGTCCCGTGTAACTCAGAAGTGGCTGTGCAGCGTGCAGCAATCCCGTCTAGAGGCGTCATGCCGCGCGTGTCACCCTAGAGCAGGTGGGCGCACGTCACCCCCTGCCCACCCCCCCTGCCGGCGCGCATTACCCCCTGACCTCCCGCGCACCCCAAAAAATTTGCGGCGCAAGAGTCACCCCATCACCTACTGAGTCCACACCAACGGAGGCTGCACTGCATGCTAGGGGGGTGAGGTGATCAGACAGTCTTGCGGGAGGTAAGTAAAATACTTCCTGATAGGCTGCCTGATCGCCTATGGGTCTCCTCGAACATATGACAGCCATTTTGGTGGCATATGTCCGAGAAAAGGGGCAGGGAGGTTTTAAAAGGGGGGAATAAGATCCAGTATGCGTGACTGCTGCTGGATCTACCCCCTCCCTCACCTGACATAACCCCAGTTCCTCCCCCCAATAGCCCCATTACTCCCCCCCCCCCGTCCACGGTCCTTCTCCTGTGCTGGTATATCTGCTGTGGTGCAGGCTGCTGGTCATGGCAATGGGCCTCTGATGCTGATTCTGTTTCGCGGCGGCTTGGAAATAGCACTGGCAGCGCACTTGGCACATTGTCGACAGCTTATTTACGACAGCGGGACAGTGTCCCATGGCCATAAATCCACTGATAGGACTAGGCAGTAAGTCCCACTGACCCTCATGGAGCTTACACCCAATTAAGTGTGCTGAGGAGCACGGCCTGAAGGTCAGTTAAGCAATGTCTCAGATAAAGTCAACTTATACAAAATCATTTTTGTCATCAGTAGACTTTTTATTCTAGATGATTATGCTCCCTTGTTCTCAGTGTCACTGAACATTACTTGTTTCAGTAGCACCACTAGTTACAGTGAAAATAGGTCTCGGTTGACATTTCCCCTTCCTATCTTCATGAGAAATGCAGATAATGGAATTATAATAGAAGATAACTATGGTCCTTTGCAGGGGTTATTTTCTGCCTGGAGAAGATTGGGGGGGGGGCTGAGAACAAACAACTAAACCCCCACTTCTGCACTGATGCATTCACAAAGTCACACACACACACCCTCTCATGTTGGTGTTCCAGACCACAGAATGTTCACATGTGGGGGGCAGGGCTCCAGGAGCATGTTGACAGGGGGGGGCGGGTTTACCCCTCCCCCATATATTTTTTGTGCAGATGATAACATCTGCACAGAACGTTTGAAGTCTACATATCTAGTAACATTCCCCCCCCCCCAAAGGAATTAATGAAGGGAACGTGTAGAACAGCGTAAACAACACACTGCTGTATGTTTGCGAACAAACTAAAAGAAACACTGTGTTCAGAGCAGTTCTCTACTATTCCTAGGCCTGATTGACTTTCCCTGAGTGTTACCAAACCTTGATTAAATGTGGCTTTTCTCCCATTTCAGCGTATATCCTAAAATAGTTTCTTAAGACATTCCCTGCAATTGGCACTAAGCTCACTGGTCTGTAATCTCCCAGTATAGCTCAAGGTAACTTCTTTAATAATTGGATTATGCTGACCTCTTTCCAGCCTTCAGGGCTGTCTCCTGAACTAAGTGAACTGGTAACAATAAAAGCTTCTCTAAGTTCTGCCCTCACATCCTTTGGCACTTTTTGAAGAATGTTGCCTGGTGCTGGGGTCTCAACAGTTTCAGAGAGCTTAAATACTTTGTAAACATCTGTGGTAGTGGCCATAGCGCATTCTGGAGCTTCTGTAATAAATTATTTGTTATACTTAACTGACAATCATTTATCTGTGCTGTGCCCACAGTGCCCACGGTGCCCACAGTGCTGCTCCGTAAAACTTCCTCATGAACCCTGCTTGAGGACAGTTGCCCTCAGCTCTGTCTCATCTCCAGTATTGATTCCTCTGCTCAAACGAGGTGTGATGGGGCAGCCATGTTTGTTTTAGTCAAGTGTCTGCTCTGCTCACATTTAAAGCAGGGATGGTGATTCTACTTTTTACGTGAAATGGAGTACACAGGTGAGGTAAGCGAAACCATCATCATTCCCATGTCTGACCTCATTGTGGTCCACTGCTTCAAGTAATTGTCTCCCTAGACTGGTTTACTTCTCCTACTGGAGTTGGATGAAAGAAAATTGCTTCAAGCAGAAGCACAATGAGGTTAAAGTAAGGGAGGGATGGCTTTGCACTCCTCCCACCTACAGCTTCCATTTCATATTAAAATAGGCCCCCATTCTCACATACTTTATTTATGAATAGGACAGGTGCATGACTCCCATATCTGCAACTGCCATGTCATATCTAGTTTGACCCTCTTTGGGTTCTGGGTGGTACAGTTGGGCCCTCGAATCTGCGGGGGATATGTTCCAGGCCCCCCGCAGATACGTGAAAACCACGGATAGGGGAGAATGCCATATCCATGTTTTTCTGTGGCCAACCCCCACACACGTGCGGGTGCACGCATCCCCCCCCCCAGCTATTACCTTTAATGTTGCATTGGTGTCTTGCTTAAACAAATGCAAGACTTAGGAAACGCAGGAAACTGCTTCCTGTTAACCTTGCTGAGCCTCTCTAGCACTTAGTCTCTGTCTACTTCCGTGCAATAAGCAGCAGGAGGATGCTTATCATGTTTGTTTAAGCAAGAGACCTGGTCGTGGCAATGGGCAATGAGAACAACGTTGCAACATCAAAGGTAATAGCTTGGGGGCGCACACGGGGGTGTGGGGGGATTCAGCATCCGTGGAAAAGTGAATCTGCAGATGCCAAATCAGCGGATATCCCCCCCCCCGCCTTCCAACAGGCAGGGAAAGGAACAGAACTGTCTCTCTTAGGCATCCTACGTAACTTATTGACATCCATTCATTTCGACTTCTGATTTTAAAATATACACACACTATTTCCCACAAGTAACTGCTTCAGTTAAATGTAGCATGAATTGTATATAATTTGTTTGGGATTTCCTTGTGCTCTTACATAACGTTTTATATAAAGCTATACAAGGTATACCACTGCTGTTCAATGTTTTGAGACAAAGGCGTGGAAAGAGTGGAGCTGGTTGAGCAGCGTCTCCGGACGGCTCCGCAGCTCGGGCGGTATCGGGGCCCCTTCCTCCGGAGCGCGCACGCGCCCGGTGACGCGGGCGGGCGCTCCGAGGCCTTCTCCCCTGGCCTCGGAGCCAGAGAAAGCCCCAGAGCGTCCACCACGACCGGCGGCCAGGGCCTTCTGAAGGCCCACTGCGTCGCCGCGCTATTTATCCTTTTTTCGCGCATGCGCAGAACGAAACGTATCAGCTGCAGTATTACAACTGGCACTGACTGCTTTATGGCAGTCAAGTCAGCACTAGCGGAAGAGGCATTCCGACAACAGTCATTCCCTTTAGGATTGGGCCATGATTTACCCAAGCCAAAATTGCCCCAGACATTGTCTCCAACATTACTTGTTATAGATTTGCTTTTCAACCACTGTCCAGATTTCCGTGGGTTTGCTACACACTCACATGGGTGCAAGTTCCAATGAATAAGGAACACACATATTGTTATGACAGACCACCAAGGTACAAGAAGGGGGGAAACAAAAATTAAATATGATAGCAGTGCATCTCTACTTTGTGAAAAAAAAAGCTGATGAGCTAATCGAGAAAAGTGATCCATATTATTTTTTTAAATGCCAGCTTCTGTTGTGTTATCATGTCCATCATCCACTATTTATGCGTCTTTGTGGGTTTTTTTGCATGCATCAAAGAAAGCCTGCCACAGAGTCAAGATGACTATTTCCTACTCTGGAATTTTAATAAGGCCTCACAATATGCTCATTTAAAAATGGCATGAGGGGACGTCTGGTGTGTCCTGTAATGCCAAGTGTTTCCCTCCCTACCCAATCACCCTGGCTTTCATTCCCTCCCCTACCCCCAGTTTAAGGAATAAATAATCCCTACATTCACATTTCCCACTTGTCAAACCGGGGCAGCGGCAAAAATAAGCAGCACAAATTGGCAGATAATGCACCTTATTTCCATGCTGAAGCAGGTGCATTTTCTCCAGCCTAAGTGGCAAGATGATACTGATCCACTCTGACAGGCAGGCTGATCTAAAATTACTCAGCACACTTTGCCACCAGTTGGGGGAGGAAGAGCCTCCCATGAGCTTATTCGGAAATGCTTCAATCCCCAGGGTGCTAATTAAAATTTACTGAATAATATTTGCAAAGCTCACTGGCCCTAGTTACAGCAATTATCAGTTACTAAATGTTAGTGCCAGGGAACGGCACCTGATGATTGGCTCCTTTATCCAAAAACGCTTTTCCTTTCTATTTATTTTTCGTAATCTTCTCCTTCACTTCTTCAAGTAGCTGGATCAGTTGAATGGCTCAATTGGTTTTGCTTTAAAAATCACTTAAGATAGGAGTTTAATTATCAGTTTCTTATTGGGCTTCCAGCCAGCATGGCGGCTATATATTTATACAACTTTTTTTTTGAAAGGAAATGTTCTTTACAGGAGGCTCTGCACTCTGCAGCTGACACCAGAGGGATCTTACTGGCTCTATCCTATTTAGAATTACAGTCGCCTAGAGCAGAGGTCAGTTAGGTGCCGTAACCAAGTGGAAAGTACAGCGCCTCCTAATTATACACACAGCTCACAGTTTAAATTTGCTGAACAAATAGCTGGAGTCAAGACTTGCTAATCCACCCACAGGTGCTGTAAACAACTGCTACCAAATAAACATAGTGCAGCCATCAATAGAGCCCTTCAGCAAATTCCAGAGTCCAGCCAGCTGCTTGATCACTCTCTTACCACAAGGCACTTTCAGCGGCGGGAAGGAAGGAAAGATGAACTCTTGTAAACGTTTTTTTTTTTTTTTTTTTTTTTGCAGCCTATAAACAAAAGTGGATACAGCAAAAAAAATGAAGCACCGGTGGTTTCTTTTGGAGTAAAATATTCATAAGACAGATTTTGCATTCGTATCAACGTCTCTGTATAGGCCGTTTTCCCAATGCCACTGGCTGGTTCTTACTGAGATGCAATTGGCTTGTGATTCCACCCCCTAACCATTGGTCTTCCCTGTACTCTGTCCAAGATCACACCCTGCTTTCAGGTTATTTCTCACATAGCTCTTGAAAAAGGTATGCTAGCAGAGAACGTTTGAAGAACTATAATAGAAACAACAGGGTCAACTCCTTAATTCTCCTTTATCTGGTTTTTAAAAAACACGCATTTCTGTACACAGGATGTAATGCACAGGGGTCAAGACACTCATCAGGTGTGGAAATGTTGCTCCTTGCATAGCACCTTACATTATCACTTAAGGTAAAGGTATCCCCTGCTCAAAAGCCAGTCGTGTCCGACTCTAGGGTGCGATGCTCATCTCCGTTTCTAAGTCCGAAGAGCCAGCACTGTCCGAAGACACTTCAGTGGTCATGTGGCTGGCTGTTATCTTCCCGCCGCAGTGGTGCCTATTAATCTACTTGCAATTTTTTGCTTTCGAACTGCTAGGTTGGCAGGAGCTGGGACAGGAGACGGGAGCTCACTCCATCACGTGGCACTCGAGTCAAGTCTCGAACTGCTGTCCTACTGACCTTCCGATTTGCAGTTCAGCGTCTCAACCACTAAGTCACCGCAGCCCCACATTATCACCTATGTAGCACTAAAACCAACTCATTCTTAACAGCTTGGATACCACATATGTTTCACAGACCTCCTTTTCTGCTTTGTTCTGTCACGACTGTTAATATCACTTAAGTTCATTGTATTATTTGTACACCAAACTCAAAACAGTATGGAATTGCAGAGAAATGTTCACACTGGCTGCTCCACATCTCTACAAATCAGGTCTCTCAGAGATCCATCAAAATCCAAACCTGAAAACCTTCTGAAGGTGCTATATGGGCCCCCAACTATGGGAGGAGACTTTTAGAAAGCCTTCCAAGTTAAAAAAAAAAAATGAAAAGGAGCCACGAGAGACTGAGAGGTTAAGCAAAGGACTGGCAGGAGGAAAGACCTGCTTAATCCTTTCACCTCCAGTTGTTTTTCTGCTGAAAACCCCTCCCTCCCCAAGCTGCTTTTCTATTGTGGAGCGAAATCCCCCCCCCCCGAAACAGGAGTTTGGGAGCAGGGCAGATTCTGAGCATAGAAATTGACACCCCCTGAGCATAGAAATTGACTACCATGACAACCTTCACAGATATTTTCACAACCCACTAGATTTCAGATGCCAAGGGAACAAAGAAAAAGGTCACTGATGAAGAACATTCATATAGCCACTCATTCCCAATATGGAAAAAAATGTGTTTGCCCCAATATCCTCCCCAGAGAATCCTCAACTTGGTACCAAATGGAAACTGGCCAGTAGTGGTGCATTTCTCCCTTCTCCTCCATCTTCTGATGTCCAGAGGCGGAAGTAGTATTTACAAGGCAGTGCTCAGGGATACTGAAAATCATTTTTAAAAAAAATGAAGCACATCCAGGAAGTAGCCTTTCTGCTCTGGAGTCCTCTCTTTTCCTTACAGCAAAATGTTCCCCTGGTATCCTTGCCTGCCTTGAGGCAGACTCCCATCAAATGGGGGTTGGAAAAGTCAGAGCGATTCCAGAGATGCCATCAGGATGTGTCAGCCTCACTGCTGTGACAGACAACACAGGACGATGCCATGACTGAGGTCCAAAGAATGTTGACAAGATTTTTGAGCTGGTATCAAACTAGCCTTTCAAAGCCAATTTGAGCCTTCCTCCAGCATTTGCCCATTGGGCATTAGACACTGGAGACCTTATTTTCTCCCTCCCAGAGCAAATGAGTTCTTACTGCTGCATGCTCAGCCACCAAAATAAATCTGTCAAGAATCTGGAAAGGAGATTCTCCTTGCCAAGCAGAAGAATCGGCGGATGCTTCTCTGGTAGCAGAGACGAAAAGCTTGCCAGCGTAAGGACAGGCTGTTTGCAGGAACATAGGAAAAGCCTCTGGATATCCTGTCACTTGGCAGGCCGCATTTTGTGGAGCCTCTGCATTTTGACTTTATTTCTAGATATGGTTTTTGTTTGCGTGTTTAGCAATTAATTTCAGAAAGCAACGTTTGACCCCACACAACTCGCTTTACATTGAAGGAAGTGCATTTGCTTCAAGTGAGACTTTATTGACAATGGATAATCATAGTACAGAGTCCGTCCTCTAGACATCGGTCAGGATCTTTATCAAGCAAGAAACCACTGGGGCATGCCTATAGTTTGATATGGGAGGGATGAAGGGAAAGCCTAGTTATAGAAATGCTTGAGCAATTCTTCTGACATCACTTGAAAGACCAAAATAAAAATCTAAAACCTATGGCATTGTTTTCTCAGTTTCCTTCAAATATATGGTCTCGCTTATTGTACAGTACTTATTTTCCCATTGGCTAAACTGTGCAGTAATGATATTATTATGGCTTATTTTGCATCATAAGTCCTGTAGGTAAGATGCTGGGCAAAGCTTTATACAGTAAAATCTCCCACATTGCTGCTTCCTTTAGTGCTGATTCATTACAGAGATCTTTGTCCGACTGTGATTGACAGCTACTGTAGCCAATGGGAGCAGCACATTCTGGAATGCACTGGACCAATCAGTGCCAGTTTCCTGCCTTATCTTTAATTACGTCTGCTATAGTGCTGTTTCACACAGTGTGCAACTGTCTGGTAATTTACCCATCACATTATGGCAGTACTACTGCCTCATGTGCCCTTACAAGATTTGGGTGCCGCCATCTTTGATCTCGAGATTTTGTGAGATCCAAGATGGCGGTGCCCAAAAAAGGTAAGTTTTACGTTTATGAAGCGGCAGCAGCGGCAGCAGCAGAGGGAGTCCTGGCCAACCTGGATGCGGCCGGACAAGCTCCAGAAGAAAGACTGGTGGCGGCAGGAGTGGCGGAGCGGCGGTGGCAGCAGCAGCAGCAGCACAAGCTGCATTGGTGGTGCCAGGGGGCATTGGAGTCCTGGCAGGCCTGGATGCGGCCGGCCAGGCTCCAGAAGCGGCAGGAAGGTGACAGGAGCGGCGGGGACAGCAGAGGAGCAGCGGGGACAGCAAGGTAAGTGGCAGCGGTGGCAAAAATGACCGTTTTCGTGGCCATAAATAAATAATTAAATAAAAGGGGAAATAATTAATTAATTAATAATTAATTACTCCAGGGGGGTGGTGTTCCGGTTTGGGTCCGGGAAAAAGAGATCCAGAATCAACTGGCCGTGGTTCAGTGAGACCCATTATACACAAAGGCACTTGTGCCAACATCTGTGCTACTTTAAATTGCATGTATATCAAAAAGGGCTTCAGACATCCTCTCGGTTATCAGATAGAAAAAATCTTGTAGCCAGCAACAGTTGAAGAGAGCCAGGTCTAGCTGAGAGAGAAGCTGGTAGCTTGGATGGGTCAGCCATAGGCAAAAGACATATGGCCACTTCATAGGGCTGGCAAAAATAGTGTAATAGCCAAGAAAGCTCAGTTTTTTCCTTTGAAAGCCACCAGCTACAACCACAGCTGCTTCTGAAACTGGAGGCAACTATGCACAATCCTCAAAATACTGTCATGAGACAACACAGTATCACAATGAACAGCATATTCTCTATTGGGTAGCTCCCCATAGTGCACACAACATTACCATGGGACGTATAAGATTCAAAAACTTACTTGCTATGTTACAGGCTCTGTTTGTTGGGCTGCTGAACTGACACTTTCCTTTGTCCTATGACCAGGAGGTTCCAGTTCCTCATTGCCCAAATCAGATGAGATCTTGCCACAGCTCCCCCTGTTGGATGGGAGAGTATCTATTGTAATAGACCTGAAGTAGCCCTTCATGAGGTGAGGTAATGACTCGTTTTGATGATATGGTAACTGGCTTCATTTGCATGGGAACATTTTCAAAGGATCACTGTACTACACGGAAACTAAGCTTTCCACTTCAAAATCTGTCCGGTAAGTCAGTCCATCAATCAACCCCAAACTAGTACTTCACATAGTGATGATGAGTAAGCATGAGCAAAGAAAAGGGATGGGAGCAAATGCCTGATTCTGCATTTTGAGGGCTTCATTTATTTATTTATTTATTTTTCACATTGCTATACCGCCCTTCCTCCAAGGAGCTCAGAGTGGTGCACATATTTCCTCCCGTCCTTTTTTGTCCTCACAACAACCCTGTGAGGTAGGTGGGGCTGAGAGATAGTGACTGGCCCAAGGTCACCCAGGAAGCTTTGTCACTGAGCAAGGATTTGAACCTGGATCTTCCAGGTCGAAGTCCGACTCCCAAACCACTACAAGATTTAAGAAAAGCTTCTTAGTTTTAATTAGAGCTGAATGAGCTTAGGAGGAAGAGGAGGGGTAAAGCTTGTTCAATAAATGTCTGGCCAAGGCTCCTGCACTGTGGTGACAAACCTCGTGAAAACGTTCGTAAAGAAGGAGAAAAACAGAAAGTGAACAGTGTTATCCTGCAGCCTTCCTCATCTTCTCAAAAATGTGAACTTGAAATAACAGGGGATGTTGGGAAGGCTATTTCTGCATCTAATGTGGTAGCATAATACATAGATTCAGAGTTTATTCACACCGCACAATTTAAGATACACTACTGACTAGTAATTAAATCATGGAGTATTATATCTGATAGTGTTTCACAAACTGAACGCTGAGGGAAAGGACATACAAGATGTGCTACACTCCAACCTGCACAACTGTCATTATGCACAACTCTTTGCTGGGATTTGAACTGTAAGAGGAAGATTCCCACAGGCTCCCCAAGACACAGGAGGATTTCCAGGTAGTAATATTAGCGATCCCATCTGATTCCAACTAATTTACACCCATGAACTGTGCAGCCGGGACAGCTTCTCCTTTGCCCTTCCCCTCGTCTCTTAGCCATCCTGGCAAACTGCTCCAGGAAAAGAGTTTTGCTCACTGTAGAAGGCAGAAAAGAATGAGTGTAGGGATAAGAAGAATAGCATTGCAGACTTAACTAAAAATACTGTGTCTTCTGTTGTTCCATAGCAGTGCTAACCCACTGAGTTCACTTCTAGCTGCTAGGACCAGACTTCAGTCACTATGACACAAAGCAGCCAACTTATAAAGCAGAGATTCATATTCTCAGGAAGATGGAACAGAAGAAGCTGTTGGACCAGTGAGATGATGGACAAGGTTCTTCATGTCATGACATGAGGCACTAGCTCCAGTAACAGAGACGAAGGTTTCAGAAATGTATCTGGAGCGAGCTCTTATAAGAAGTCTACTATAATATCCTAACCCAAATTTAAGCAAATGAGGAGAAAGTTGTGAAGCCTACCTTTCCAATATGGTTGGTTAATTCCCATTGCTGGGAGAAAGTCAATGAGGTTGTGGTCTTATATATATCATATATCATAAATACAGGTGTTAGGCTTGCAAGCTTTTAAATATGCTCATCCACCTGAAGATCTGAAGATACTTTGGGAGTCAGAAGCAACTCCAGTGTGGTTCCCCTGCCCCAACTCTTCACTAGATCAGCAGACTGCCAGCTGAATTGAAGCTTATATTTATGTGAACTATTCTCAATAAATTAACTTCATTATGGCCCAGTGCTATGTCCAACCAGTTTACACTATGCAGCCTCACTGCTGGAGCACGCGCTGCATGCTAGATTGGGGAAGGGAGTGACCAGACTGCCCAGGAGTACTACCTCTCTATAGGCCACCTGGCCATCAAGGGGTCAACTTGGACCTATATACCAGCTATTTAGGTAGCATAATTTCAAGGAGCCTCAGGGGATATGCCCAGATGGGAAAACAGGGATAGGAACTTGGCATGTGCTTGGTATGTGCTAGTGCCCTGAGGTCCTTCCCCTTCCAACCCCAAGCCATCTCCTGCCCACCCCAATCCCTGCCCTGATCCTCCCTGAACCACCCACAAACTTTCCCCACTGCCACCATACCTGCTCTGGCCTGGGGTCCAAGATCCGCTGGTGGGCACATGGATCCTCTGGCCATTTGCACCAGCGGCTTTGAAACACATGATGGTGGCGAGCCTTCCGGTCCTTCGGAAGAAGACATATAGCAGCGGATCACGAGATCCACTGCCGTAGACCCTGCCTAGGAGTAGGCCACCAACCTAGCAATAAGTAACTGTATTCATGTGTGTATTTAATATCTACTCTCTTTCATCCCAATTGCTAGATATTGCTGGTTAATGTCTCTAACAGGCAAACATCATATCTGGGTTGTGACCTTGCAGCCATGTGAGAGGTAACTTATAGTACTGTGAACGTATTAAACTTCGTAAGTGTTGTGCTTAGAGGAGTATAGGATGATATCTATCCACTAAAGGACACCATAAAGTACTCCAAATTAAAGCATATGACGAGCATAGCAGTGGCATCACAATTGATGAACATGAGAACTTTCATATGTTTGAAATTGGTTTAAAGTATTTAAGAATTCATTTTTAATCTGCTGTCCAGAAAGATGGCAATGACTGATGGCAAGCTTTGCTTTGCCAGACCATAGCGCATACTTCACCAAAAAAACACAAAAAACCAAAACACCCCTCTTAAAATCCCTGAATGGCTATTTTGCAAATAAAAACATGCAATGTGTTGAAAAAGAGGCCTAAATTCAGTGGTGGATCTAGACCCATGTTTTGTTCACGATAGCCACCCCTACACTTTTAATTTCCCAACTTCTTTAGAGCCAAGGGGTGATCTGTTCTGCAGCCCTGTGATGCTACAGTGGTTTTTCAAGACAGGAGAAAAAAAAATAATGAAAATGCATGCATAATCGTTTGATCATTTATTGTACTAATCTACTATCCACTGTTTCCAGCTCATGCTCTACTTTAGGGCTTGTCATTCTTCTCCATGGTGTTCCAAAGGATGGAAAGATCTAAGAACCCACAAGTGCTTATACTGTCTTCTGATATGTCCGTTTAGTCCGCCTGATTGAAAGTGGTAAGTAAGATGAGTTGGTGGCATGACAGCACCTGGAGGTGAAGGTCAAGTAAAGAACAATTCCCCTGAGCCGAGACAGACAGAGCGGGTCTCATTCCCCTCATATCTTCCACACTGGTTACATTCATGCCTGAGGCAGTGGCATTTTGCGCCCCCAACCAGAAGCTGCTCTTAGCTATACAGTTGGCAGTTGCTCTCTTTTGTGCTTCATCCCAGTCTCTTACTTGAATGCGTCTAAGAAGAAAGCGCTGTTTCAGAATATAGGAATTCTGTACCCACCAGCTTCTCATTGACTCATACTCCCTAGAGTTCTAGAACATCTCGGACTGACTTGTCTTTCCTCAGCTTCTCAAAAATCTGAGGCCTATAACTTGAAATGTTACATGAAAAATGTTTCCAAATCCTGGCTGTTGAAGAGTACATGGGGAAGAGAAGGGAATCTGAACAGAACTGCTAATACATTCACCCACGCACACTCACACAACCCTTTGCTGTCAGTTCAGAGTAGTTCACAACACTTAAAAAAAAAAAAACAAGAATAACGAACTTCAGGAAAATGCCCTACTCCCCCTCCTGGCATACTTTTGCCCTTCTAACTGTAAGAAGGGTGGTTAAACCATCCCTTGGGGGTGTTTTTACTACCCCAGAGGTATGTCTCTTGTTAAAACATGAAAGTTGGTCATGCTCAACTTTGTCCTAAGACATTGTTCAACAACTTGGTCCATAACATATGCAGAATTTACCAAGATACCATGTATGGTTTATCTTATGTGAATAAAATAATATAGCAGAATTGACCACTTCACAGCAGGTAAAACATCTCAAGGATGGCTTATGAGGTGGTTCAGATAATAGTCCACCTGGCTCATTCCTATCATGCAGAGGAACATGTGTGCACATGTCTCCTCCAGCTGGCATCTTGTTAGCTTATTGTATGGTGTGTGTGTGTGTGTGTGTGTGTGTGTGTGTGTGTGTGTGTGTGTGTGTGTGTGTGTGTGTGTGTGTCTGGACTACCCTTTTATACATGGTTTTAAAACTACTTTACTGTTGTGTTAAAATTTCACATGAGGTGCTGGCATGTGTGGGAGGATACTGGCACACATGCTAGCATGCGCAGTGGACACACATACACACTATCAGGGGTGCAGCAGAATTTGCCAGATGGGACCATACATTTGCATACATTTGCAGCTCTTTCAGGTGGCAGAACAGCTTGGGCCACCCCTGCATCTCCTGACTGTGTGTAAACAAATCAGAAGTTTCAGTGAGCACAGGACTTGTTATCCCATGATAACCAATGGTGTAGCCAAACTCTATCATGTCACCAATTGCCCCACCTTAGGCTGCAGCTTGGTGTCAAGTTAGGGCCAGCCCAAGTACTTTTGGTGCCTGAGGTGGCACATCAAATGCTGCAGCCCTTACCTGGGAACACACTAGCTGCCACTACTCCTGCTCCCTAGATTTGAAAAGAGGGAAACAAAGTGAAAGAGGAAGCGTGAAGAAGAGTGGTGGCCTAGGGCACTCCAGCTCTTTTCTCCTCTACACTTCTCCTTACACGCAGTTCCCCTTTTCCTTTTTGAAACCAGGGAGCAGGAGAATGAGGAGTACCAATCAGCCGCCTGAAGTGGCCACCTTAGTCATCTCACATGGCCTGGTTCTGTATGGAGTAAAGAAGCAAAGGGAAAGATTGTGAACAAGCTGTGTTGAACAGTCAAATTGTGATCAGCTTCACTGACTACAATTAAAATAAGGACCAATCTACTTTGTCCTCGCTCCAGCCTCCACATTGTCGTCATCAACCTCTGACTGACAGGTTCCTTCCTTGTTGACACTGGCGGCTATAAAGGGTGGGCACTACAATGGGGGCAGTGGACACAGGGGGTACAATGCAGATGAACAGGACAGACAGAGCCTTTGAGCAATGGGGGCTGTCTGTTCTTGCCAGAAATTGTGACCTCTCCATTTCTGCCCCTCCTCCGCCTGCTCAAATGAGAAAGAAACGATAGGCCCAAGTGTTGGCGAGATAGGATTGAGCCTTCCCGCTATAGAAAAGACTGGGAAACACCTGAGAGCTTTCATGGCTTACATTGCTATTTTTATGACAGCATAGTAAATATCTTCAAAACATCCCCCTCTCTCCCCCCCCCACTGCCAGTCACCCAGCTCCAGTCCTCGCAACCACTTGCCTGACAAAGAATGAGGGAGACAAAAAGTAGGGCAAGGTAGAAGAGCTGTGTGTGAAAGAGGGAAAGGCGATACCCAATACCCATAAAAAATTTGTTTTTAATTCCCTGGCTATCGCAGATAGTGGCTGCTGCTAGCATTTAAGATAAGATTAGTTGGTGTTGCGCTATCAGCACCTCCACATTTTCCCTGCAGGGACTCCTTCTGACAGGCTGAAGCTGGAGGCATGTCTGCGGATTAACACGAGCTAATGATTATACACTAAAGCTTTGGAACTGTCGGACTAATAGGATTAAGCAATGCCAGATGCAGGTCCCCGTTCAGGTTAAAAATGCACTTTTTACATTACAAAGTCAGACAGATCCCTTTGAACATGCAATGAATATGGATGTTTTCAATTATCACAGTCTTCCAGGGCTATACGATATGGTAAATTAATCCCTTTAGAACATCGGAAACAGGACAAAATAGCCTTCTTGAAGCTGAAATCCCTCGTTTTAGATTTTCTTTCATGGGGATAAGCAGTGGTGCACCACACATAATTAATCTTATTACAAACAGAGAGAGAAAAGAGAAATAAAAAAAGGAAAGAGAGAGAGAGAGATGACCAAAAATTGTTTAAATATTTGGGGGAAAGCCTTAACAGGGTGTTGGGGCCAGACTTTTAAATCAACATCTCTTAATTAATTTCCACAACAGTAACATGCACATGTGACATGCGCGCGTGCACACACACACGCACGCACAGTGTGACAAGAGTCCATCCTTGCAGAAACACACAGCAATAAGACCACCAGTAGACACTACAATTGTATATTAATACAGGCAAGAGTATAATAATAAAGACAAGAATCATTATTCCTAGTAAGAAATGCTTTGGGCTGAAACGAAAGCTGACTTCCATACAGGGTGCTTTTTTTGTTTTGTTTTTTTGCTTACTTACTAAAAGTAGTCTTTTGTTCCCAAAACATTCCAAATAGTCCTTAATCAGCAAATGAATTTTGCATGGAGGCTCTTCTTGTGTTTGCCTTCTGCTCCCCTTAGTACTTCTGTTTAAGGAATAAGTAAAAAGTATGGTAACGTAAAACGACTATTAGGGCTGAACACTTTAGTCAGAGTAAGCATTATGGGCATATCTTTGGAGCTATTTCGGTTCTAATAAGAATAACAGTATAAAAATTAAATATGGCATTTCCTTCTAATAATATAGTATCTCTTATTTAATTGTAAGTTCTCTGATACTACCATAAGCATTGCAAAGAGGCACATATACTGAGGTTTTGGTAACATGAAAATTTAATGAACATGTATTGGCACTAAACTAATCAACTAAAATGTATTTGATTGACTGCCAGCACCATTAATGATAAAGGCAGCTTGACTGGGCAAGATGTAAATGGATGAACAGGACAAATGTATATGACAACAGGATAGCAATGATCTTGTGTAAAATATAAATTCTGCCTTGTGTTTCTGCTTGTTGAGAATAATTCAAATGCCCCAATTCAGCTCCAATTAGGAACAGAAACAAATGATCTCAAATTAGAGATTTATATCAACATTGGTGCAAAATAAGTTGAGCTGCTTCCCCAAAATCAAGAAGTAGCTTGTTTTATTTATGGGTCAATCAAGCCCCCCCCCCCGTGAAGCTCAACTCCCCTTCCTTCCACCCATCCAGTCCCCCAACCCTTCCTTTCTTACCAACTGGTTTGATAGATAGAAGCAACAGCAGTGGTATTGCTCCAACAATGGGGAGAGAGAAGAAGGAAGGTCTCTACGTCCTTCTCTTCTCTTGTGCCATTCACACTACCAAGCAGTGAATCAGGATGAAAGGAATTGTCCCAAGGATGACTGAAATTGCATGGGCCTTGGGAAATGACATTTCCTGTCACCAGGGTGTGTGTGTTTTTCCCCTGGTGTGCTATTATGAAATGTAAGGCACCAGAGAATGAAGGGAGGAAGAGAATATTTCTGATATCACCAGCCCTGCTGGTGTATGGGAAGGAGACAACTGGGTTCAAATTTTAATCCAGGTCAGAGAATAATTCAGGGCTCAAAACACTCAACTCTTTGATCTGAGCATACAAGCCCCAGAAACTCATATCCAAACCCTGGATGAATGAGATTCATTGGCACCTCTGACCTGACTATAGTCACACACCTGCATCAAGGGATACATCCAACCAATTCCGTGGATTCCAAATAACAACTATGATGCAGATGTGACATCTTCATCGCCCCTTGACTATGTTTGTGGAATGCTCCCAAGATTCAGACTCCATATGCACCACAGATAGAACTGTATCATTCTTCTCCAAATGTATTTATTTATTTGATTTTTATCCCATCTTCCCCTCTCTCCCCTGGGAGTCCTCAAAGGCAAAATCACAAAGTGCAAAACATAAACATAAATACAAAAACTGTAAAACTATGACATTATATAAGTAAATATTACCAAATAACAGCCCAATTCTGTGTAATTCTTGCACCAGTGTAAGAGTAGATCCACCAGAGTAAGTGCACTTATGCCAGTGTAACTTGCCAGACACCAACGGACGCAGGACGGACACCGGCATAACCCACCTCGGACGCCACGCATGTGCAGTTTGGACATGGGACAGACGCCGCTGCAACTCTGTCGGCACAGGGGGCATTCCGGGGGCATTCAGACACCTCGGAATGCCCCCTGCAAGTTGCACTGGTGTTCATCCTGCGTCTGAACTGCGCATGCACAGCATCTAAGGGGGGGTTACACCAGTGTCCGTCGGTATACGGCAAGTTACACTGGCATAATTGCACTTACACCGGTGGATCTACTATTATATCGGTGCAAGAGTTACACAGGATTGGGCTGTAAGACAATGATATAGAAATCAGATTTAGTATTAGATTTAAATTAGATTTAAATAGCACAGATCTAAATTAGATTTAGTAGCACAGACCTACTGCAGGTATCTGATAAAATGCTTTAACCCAGTGGTTCTCAAACTGGTGGGTTGCAACCCACCAGGATAACCACTGGTTCTTGTTGGCCCCTTAGGGGGTGGGGACAGTGAGACAGTGGCGACAGCAATCCCAGGGATTGCGCCGCCGGGGGGGGGAGGAGTGATCTACCTGACCTCACCGGGGATCCTGACAGCTTCTGGAGGGTGTGGGGAGGCCTGCGGACCCCTGCGCAGGCCTCCCTGAGCTGTAGATAGCTGCTCTGCAGTGATTACAACCACTTCTGGGTTTTGGATAGTAAGGCTCTGGCACTTCCTGGGATTCGCTGTCACAATGTGTTTTATGGGACGTTTGCAACAGCATGCGCAGGCGGAGCACACGCTCCATCTGAGTAAGGTAAGAATGGGATTGGGTCCAAATGGTTATACTTTTAAAATAGTTGTACACAGCTGTTGTACTTTTAAAACAGTTGCTTAAATGTTGTACACAGCTCAATCCTATGCATTTCTACTCAGAAGTAAGCCCCATTGTGTTTAGTGAAGCTTATTTCCAAGAAAAATGTTTATACATGGGATTACAGCCTTGGCTAAACTAACTGTGCAGGGCAACTCTATGTATGTACGGTGCAATCCAGTGTACAGTTGCGCCGGGGGAGCACATGCTCCCCCAGCGCATGGTGTCGTAAATGCACCGTAAAGCGCGTTTATGGCACCCAGCGAGTAAGGACTGCTGGCACAGTGGCCCTGCGCCCACCGGAGCAGGTAAGGCCTACACCGGCCGTGTCAGGGGCGGGGGGAGGGCAGACCGGGCAGTGAGGGGGAGCAGCCATTGGCCACCCCGGGCTGCAGAGGGTAACACAGGCCTCCCTGAACCCTCTCCAGGACCCACAATAAGTCTGAAAATTGCACTTTTACACTTTTTTCATGGAGGCGGCAATCCCAGGGATCGCCCCTGCCACTGGTCTCACCCCCGCAACCACTCAAATTCTCCCCGCCTTGCAGGGAGACCTTTGAGAAATGCGACTCTAGTTTATATGAGCAACCAGGAGAGACATGCAATGGAATGGATGGTTGTGAGATTTTGCCTTTTACACACATTTGATCTGGCATCAGCTTGTGGTAAAAGAGACTTGCAATGGTAGCCAGGAACATAAGTTTGGAAATGGGAGCAATCTGATGCTCATTTACTTGAGTATTGAACACAATGGGACTTACCGTATTGTCCCGAGTATAAGACGCACCTGATTATAAGACGCACCCTTAAAGTTTGGTGCTATTAAAAAATTTAATTAAATCACTGGCATTAAATTGCAACAGCCTGATTATAAGACGCACCCCTAGTTAAAAAACTTAAATTAGGAGAAAAAAGTGAGTCTTATACTCAGACCAATACGGTACTTCTGCATTGACACATATAGGATTGTGCTGGAAATAAAACTCAGAAGGGGGAGGAGAGAGAATTTCTGTTGGTGGCAGGAGGAATTTATCTATATTTTGAAGCATGTTTCAAATGTATAAGAGAAATTAGTGAACAGCCATGTAAATACCTTCTTTATTTTGGAAGATAACTGAAGAAGAAACTGAATTTCTGGGGCTTGCGTTGTTATTCAGTGTTTTCACTATGTATAGATTGCAACAAAATTTCTAAAGCAGATTTTTTTCTACAAACGAAATTTCACACTATATTTTCTGTAGCTAACATTTCAAGATTTCTTTTTTCATAATCTGCAGGAACAAATAAAAGTAAAGAGTAGGACCATTTATAATACTCATTGCAATAAAACCACATCCTATTCTTTGCATACAGTTTCTATTAATCTGATACAATATGCAGTTTCTTTACTGGAAAAATTGTACTTGCATATATTTCCAAGCATTGTTTTTTTTTTTAGAATATGATAATCAATTTGAAAACGAGAAAAAAAATATGCTCCTTGTATTAAAACAGGTAAAACTCTATCAAGATCTGAACTCTTGATTCTTGGATTTCAAAAACAGACACTTTAACCACTAGGCTAAGCTTACCTTAAAAAAACAACAACCACAAATATACTTTAAATGTAAAGCTATTATTTTGGCCCACCAGAGGGAGCCCCTATTATTTCATGCATGCAGAAGACTTGCTGAGAATTATATGGAAAATTAACAAAAATGGATATAAGGCTTATGAATTTCATAATGTAACTCCCTAGTTCATAGGAACATCCAGGTATTACCAAAAAAAAGCCACTCAGGAAAGAAATTAAATTGCATGACTAGATTGAGAGATTTGGCCCCATATGACTTTAAAGGATCGTCAATTGGACACTGGAGAAAGATAATGAGATAGCTGAGACTCCTTAATCAGAGACTGGAGGGATTTAAATAATGGCCATTGCTATACTAGCCCAAGGAACATTCTTCCATTAAAAAAGAATTATGAACACTATAACATTTTTTTTTCATGCTTTGTATTATAATTTTGAAATACTGTTGGTTCTCTAGGCGTAAACCCACATTGCATCCCCAAATAGGCTACAGCTTTTTTATGCAACCACTTTGCTAATTCACAGTATCGTATACTTATTGAAAGGAAGATGGCATCGCTAGAGCTCTGGTGGTAGGCAAATGAGTTAAGATAGGACAGCAGCACAAAATATCAATATGTTCTAAAAACAAACTTTTGATACTGTCTTAATGAGCAAGAATCACAGGTGATCACACTGCACAGGAATAGTCTCACCTTCCACCTCCACCATGCTTGCCATGTGGAAGCACATCTATGTTCCATGGTTAGGTGCATTATAGAACATCTCCACTTCTGACAACAGTGAGATGGTGTGTTAGCTCAGTGCTTCTCAAGCTGTGGCCCATGGACTGGTTCCAGTCTGTGGCGTAGGTCCTGTGCGGCTTCCGGCTTCTCAAGACATCAGAGCCATAAAGTCTCCTGAGGCTTGCTGCGGAAACCAGACGTGTGCCAAGCCACATGAGAGGCTATGAGACAGCAGGGCAGAGTCTGTCCTGAGGAGGGAAGAGTCCAATTTTATTTATTTGCTTATTTTCTCAGACCCTGGCACATTGGACAAAAAAGTGCTGGTTCGCTACAGTAGATACTTTGAGAAGCATTGCTCGTTACCCCTGCTAACTGGGCAAGAGGCACTTTTTCAATTGATGTTCCTCTTATATTTAGCAGGGTGCGAGTAACTGCTCCCCTTTCACCCCAGCACAGTGTCTTTTCTGGTGGCTGTTTGATGGTGGTATTCTGCATCTTTTTTAGACTGACTCCCTTTTGGGACAGGGAGCCATTTACTCATTTGATTTTGTCTGTAAACCGCTTCGTGAACTTTTTGTTGAAAAGCGGTATATAAATACTGTTAATAATAATATAATACGTTCATAATGAGTATATGCTTGAATCAAGAATGTGAAATCCACAAAATGCAACAAAAAGCCCATCAATGGGTAACTTCCACTGGCATCTTTCAATATCCTCAGTGGAATCAATAAAATATGCATGAATATAGTTATTCCAGCTCTCTCTCCCTCCCCCCCCCATGGGTTATAGAAGCATTTATTCAAAATGGCTGTGTAGCTACTCACCTTGGATACTAAACTCCAAAAATGTTTTAGGACTTCAAAAGGATCATAAATGTCTACCAGTATGTAGACTGGTGTAGAGTCAAAAAACATTATCAGTTCTAATGCTGCACACATTTTAGTTTTTTTTTCAAGGGGGGGGGAAATCCCCTTTGCTTTTCTGTGACTCATTTATAATAACGTTGGCTCATCTTAATGGACTTCATTAAGTCAAATACTGTCCATGTAACTTCATGCCATTTCAAATACCGGTTAGGCCACAATCCAATACAGTATTAAGCAGGGTTGTGGATCAAGTCTCTGACTCCAAGTCTCAAGTCAAGTCCCAAGCCTTTGCCCCCAAGTCCCGAGTCTTTAGTTGCGAGTCCCTATCTATTTAATGGGGAAAGTGGGTTTAAACCTGAATAAAATTGGACTTGTCATAAAAGGCGCCAAGTCTCGAGTCGAGTCTTTTACATTCGCCGAGTCAAGTCCGAGTCAACAGACTCAAGTCTACATCACTGGTATTAAGCATTCTTAATTATTCTCTGTACTGGTTTAGATCCAGGTGTCTGCAAAACAGAAGAGTGAGTTTTGTAGATTCTTTGGCTCTGACAACAACAGAAGATGGTGTTGCTGGACCAAGTGTCTTTGCCTATGGATAAGCCCCAAGGCTTGTCAAACACAGCAGCAGAAGTGTTCGTAAGCACTCGTGCTAGTGTTGAGGCCAGTGTCTAGCAGGTCTTCCATGGTGACAGATAACTGGAGCTGCATAATTCATGCAAGGTTTCACGAGCGCAGCGAACTGCAGTTTGGAAGAAGCTGTTTCAAATCAGGCAAAATGGTCTTCAGACAATTCTGCAGCATTTCTAACAAGGCCAGTTTAAAGGAGGTGGGTGGAAGGAGCGGCGGGAGCTCAGGCGGCATGACAATCAGTTTCTCTCTTTCCTGTGTGTTTGCAAACGCTACACACCAGCCTTGTTGTGTTACAGTTCAGTAACCAAGAAAAACAAAAGCCACCTATTGTGCTTTTACCAGCAACACACAGTTAGTTCACTCAAGATTTCACCAGGAAAGTGGAGGAGATGTTCTCAAGGAGAGGGGGAGAAAAATAAGCTGAAGAGGAATAACAAACTGAAGAGGAATAACATTGTGTCAGATTACCATATTTCGCATTCTTGTTTACTATCAAGCACCTGCTTTCAACCCACCGCAAAAAGTTCAAGGGGTGGCAAAGAATCTTGCACTATGGAGCATGAAGACAGTTCCAAATAGCACCAGCTGCAGGGTTTTAATGATTTAGATCACCACAGTTCAGACCTGGAAGGTGGGCCGGGTCCCCTTCAGTCACTGTCTGGCAAGCACCAACCCAGGGACGTTGTGGACTGTGCAGTATGTCATAGCTGGCTTCCTGTAGGCAGGCTGAATGTATCTCAGGTAACCTTTCCCTGGCATATTTCCGATGCTCCAATGCCCACTCAGGAGCATGGGAATCTCTGGTTTAAGCATAATGCCATTTTTCCTCAAACTTTTCAAATGCAGACCCCCTTTCAAAGCCTACTTTACATTTTGGCCACCGTACTCAAAATGTTCATTTAACAGAGACCTGGGTAGAGAGAGTTGGTGCCTCTTGTCTTTATCCTTGGTTATGTTCCTGGTGCAAGAAGTCAATCCATATAAAGTAACAGCTTTGCTGAGACCGTACCACTTCCGAATGCAGGTTTGGGTATACAGTCAAATCTTCTCCCAAGTCACAGAAAAGAAACACATACAGAAAGTTCATACACCTGGGAGATGTAGTAGGATAACGTAGGTTGGGTGCCGAAAACAATTAAGTTCTAATTAACAAGTTATTAACTTTTTCTGTAACTTTCATGGCCTGAAATTACTGCACAGTGAGACACATATACGGGTTTAGATGCCATGTAATAAAAGACTTGTCCTTTACCCGTTCTCCAATACCGCTGACGGATCTCCTTTCAGGCAGCCGTCACAGGCATAAAAACACGTAAAATCCAAGGTTTTTTGCAGACCCCAACATTTCGCTCCGACCTCAAAGCCTCTTCTGGGGGAAACTAAATCATGAAGATTGCGATGTTGTTGTCCTGGGTTGACCTCTATCTGTATATATCCGACATGTATGCGAGAGAACGGGAGTCCGCTGAGACGGAAGTAATTAATTAAAACCCGACCTCAGCTGTCCTTTCGCTGCTGCCGGCTGGATCTCATCTGCCGCTTGTAGTTTCCATTTGTATTTTCTCTTAAAGTTGTATCGCTGTATCCTTCTGTGTCCAACTGACCTCCATTAGCTGTCAGGCAGATTTCTGCAGGCTTTCCATTGTTAGTAGTCCCTGTGTGTGTTTTTATCGTAACGTTTTTATCTCCACGTAAGATCGGCATCCAAATGCGATTTGCAAAAACCAGGTCCTGTTGACGGTTCACCAGTTCTCCAGTTCTCCGTTTACTTATTTCTAATGCTTCTAAATAGCGTAGGATTTTAAAACTATCCTCTTTTTGCAAACATTTAGTCTCATTGAAACGGATCTCATGACCTTCTTTTATTGCATGTTCCACAATCGCAGATTGTTCAGGATGATTTAATCTCCACGATCTTTCATGCTCCCCTACTCTTGTTTTAATGTGTCTATAAGTCATTCCGATATAACATCTGTTGCATTCGCAAGGAATTGAATAAATTCCCGCATGAGAAAGGGGCTGTCGCTTATCCTTAGGACTGCCTATCAACTGTTGCACTTTTAATGTTGGCTTAAATATAGTTCTTATATTTCCTTGTTGTAAAATGCGTGCAATTTTGTCTGTAGTTCCTTTAATAAATGGAAGGCATATTCCCAGTTTCTCTTCTGTTTGGATGTCATTATTTTTATTGTCTTTCTGCAAAGTCCCTTCTCTATTTGCTTTAATTTGTCTGTATTGTTTTTCCCAGCACCTGTTGAATTGTTGCCTAGAATAACCATTGGCCTGTAATGAGTCTGACAAGACTCTTTTTTCGGCTTCCAGGGAGTCCCCATCACAGACTTTGATGGCCCTGTATACTAATGAGTTTATTACTGAATTCTTTTGAGACGGGTGATGGTTAGATTCCTGGTTTAGATATCTGCCCGTATGAGTGGGTTTTCTATATACCTTGTGCCCTATGGTATGATCTTCTCTACGAATAACTAAAACATCCAAAAAGGGCAAAGAACCCTTGTTTTCTCGTTCTACTGTGAATTGGATTTCTTTGCATTGTTTGTTCAGATGTTCAGCAAATTTATCCAATTCCTGCTCCCCATGTCCCCATACACAGAAAACGCCATCTACATAACGGACCCAAAAGTCTGGTTTTAAATGGGCTGTGTCCAATGCTTGCTTCTCAAAGGTCTCCATGAATAGATTTGCAACTACTGGACTGAGGGGGTTCCCCATGGCCACCCCCTCTTTCTGCTCCCCGAATTCCCCATTCCATGTAAAATACGTAGATGTTAAATAATGACGCAAATTATAGTTGCAAATATAGCTGCACTGTTCCATCTTGTCCCCCATGCTGTTTAACATCTACATGAAACCGCTGGGAGAGGTCATCCGGGGATTTGGAGTGGGGTGCTATCAATATGCTGATGACACCCAGCTCTATCTCTCCTTTCCACTTGATTCCAGGGGGGCTGTTGAGGTTCTGGAGCGCTGCCTGGAGGTGGTGGGGACCTGGATGAGGGCAAACAAGCTGAAACTAAACCCAGACAAGACAGAGGTTCTCCTGGTCCGGAAATCCACGATGCAGGTACTAGAGTATTGTCCTGCTCTGAATGGGGTTGCACTCCCTCTGAAGGAGCAGGTCCACAGCTTGGGGGTCCGCCTGGATCCACAGCTGCTCCTGGATTCCCAGGTGGCGGCTGTGGCCAGGGGGGCCTTTGCCCAGCTTCGGCTGGTGCGCCAGCTGCGACCGTACCTGGATCGTGCAGACCTGACCACGGTGATCCATGCCACGGTGACGTCGCGACTAGATTATTGTAACGCGCTCTACGTGGGACTGCCCTTGAAGACGGTTCGGAAACTGCAATTAGTGCAGAATGCGGCGGCCCGTGTGGTCACTGGAGGTAGGCGGTTCGACTCTGTCGGGCCGCTCCTCCAACGGCTGCACTGGCTGCCGATTCGTTTCCGGGCCCAATTCAAAGTGCTGGTTTTGACCTTTAAAGCCCTATACGGCTTGGGGCCAGGATATTTGAGAGACCGCCTACTTCTATATAGTCCGGCCCGTCTCCTTAGATCATCAGAGAAGGCCCTTTTGCGGGTGCCGTCGCCCAGGGAGGTGCGAGGGGCGGCGGCCAGAAATAGGGCCTTCTCAGTAGTGGCACCAACCTTATGGAATTCCCTCCCCTTTGACTTACGAACTGCTCCCTCCTTGGACACTTTCCGGCGAGGCCTAAAAACCTTCTTGTTCAAAGAAGCCTTCTGAGCCTTTGCCTTTTTTAATAGCTTGCTGGTATGGGTGGGGTGCTGCTGTTTTTATGATCTTGTTTTAAATTTTTTAATCAATTTTTAGATATTTTTATTAATTTTTGCTGTTTAAAATGTAATTTATTTGTATTTTTGTAAGCCGCCTTGGGTCCCGTGGGGAGAAAGGCGGGATAGAAATATGATAAATAAATAGTGGTTTTTGAGTATTCCAAGTGCTTCACATACATTATCACTGTAAACTTTAAAAACAACACTGTACGGTAGGCCAGGGTGATTATCCTCCTAATTGGAGGCTGAGAATGAGACACAGTAGCCTAAGGTTTAAGTTAGGCAATTTAAGTATCAGACACCAACAATATAGAATCTTTTTTTTAAAAGCAAATGTCAGACGAGTAGTCTTACACCCTAGTATCGCTTCCTTAGAGCTGATGGACCAAAGGATCATGCAGGCTGTGCTAATATTCCTGCTGCTCTAACATTAGCCAGCTAGAGACACGTAATGGAGACACTTAATTAGATATCAGATGGTAACTTCTCACTGCCCTCAGATAGTTTTCATCCAGTGGCCTAAGAGAGGTGAAAAGCCCCATCTCTTATTTCTCACCACTGAAGCTTCCAATCAGTTGACCAAACAGCTGTTGTGTCAGCAGCATGATTTCCCTATTAGTAAGCATAGCAAATGGTTCCATATTCTGACTTTACGGATTGGAGGTGGCGCTGCAGCGTGGGGGGGGGGAGCAGAGGAGAGGAAGAGGGGGAAGTCCAGCAAACATGTGATCTTCTAACATAGGTAATGAATTCTAGACTGAGTCCAGAAAATCTGGACCCAAATTTTACTTGGATGCACTCAGTCTCCAAGCAAGGAAGAAGAGAATGGGGCAGGTGACAGAACTACTTGGTTGGGTGGCACTGGGAATATCATAGGGCTAAACTAAGGCTACAATCCTATACTCCCCTACCTGGGAGTAGGTCCCATTACACTCAGTGAGACTTCCTTTTGAGTAGATGTGCATAGGATTGCATTGCAAATGTTACATTAAACGTTTAGTTTAACCTGCATCTTTTGTTCCTTCAGTGATGTGTGGTAGGTGCATGGTGAAATTAGGATTGGGTCCAAAGGAAGAAGGGTATATCAGCCCCCCCCCCCAAGCTACTGCTATCCTCAGGAAGGAAGCTTCTATTGAAGCACACACACCCCCCACCGATTCACTGCCATTCTCACCCCACTGCTCAACCCAGTCACTTGACTTTGCCTCATGGGTAGGTCAGCTCTTGAGGTAGGGCAGGGGAAGACCCTTGTCCGAAACCCTGGAGAACTGCCAGTCGGTGAAGACAAGACTAATCTAGCTGGTCCAAGGGTCTGACTCTGTTTAAGGCACTTTCCTGTGTAAGATGCACTGCATGTCACATTTCGTTTCTGCTTCAAATGTGCTTATAATAGAGCCCCACCTTACAGGTTTGATGTGAAGATCAATGAGACAAGAACTGGGGGGGGGGGAATCAACACTTGGCACCCTTCAAGGGCTTTAGAAAGGATCAGAAGGCTTTTGAAAGTGAGACTCAGCAGCCCCTCATCAGTAAGATTAGACTGTCTTTGCCCCCAAATAATTAATTCATCACAGAGTAGCAAAGTTGTGGCGTTGCACACAATGACACAGACTCTCTCCATGCTCAACTGTCAAACAGCACTCGACCTAATGCCCAATTTTCTGACAAATTAGGTACTCCTCATCAAATCTATTATTAAACAAATATGAAGCAGCTGCAACCCTCAAAGCACGATTACTTCTCAACCCATTCAAGTCCAACCCTCTTTTTCCACAGCCTCCCTATAGTTTTACTCAATTGATTAACTCCAACCAGTTTTATCACTAAACTACTCATTTAATTTAGCAATCCACTAAAGCCTCCATTAAAATGCACCATGTGTCCCTCTTCTTGGGCCTTTAATAATTACCCACGTCTACTGTGTCTTCTAATCTCTTTCTTAATGAGCATCCCAAGCCCTTAATAATTTAGAAGGATGTCAAGACAAGTCTCAATTAAAGAGAATTTTTTTTAGACGCAGACGCAATGACAAGCGTTAAACCAATCGAAGAGAAGAACAACAACAATTCTCTTCTTTATTAGGGAGAAGAAAAAAGAAATTGCTTGAGTTTAAAAAAAAAGAATTTAAACAAAAAAACAGAGCACAATATCCCACATACCGGTACTTCGATTTACAAAATCAAAATTCTCGGCTAAGAAAGGCTATGTGCTGAGTTTGGAATAAGTTATATGAAGTATGCTGATCAATTTTTCGATTTCAGAGGTGTATGTGCCACCCTTCACAATACCTATTTCCAAGGCGACTCACAAGATGTCAAAGTAAAAAAAAATACAGTGATGAAACAATAAAATGGTATCCCAAAAAATTAAAACAGCAGATAAAACCAGCAGCATTAAAACCATCTCTTGGGCAGCTGATGTAGCAGAAGTGGCTAACAGCTAGGGATGTGGATCAAGTCTCTGGGTCCAAGTCCCGACTCTTTGGTTGCGAGTTGCGAGTCCCTATCTATTTAATGGGGAAAATGGGTTTAAATCTGAATAAAATTTGACTTGTCGTAAAAAGGCTCCAAGTCTCGAGTCGAGTCTTTCCAGTCTTTTACAATCGCCACGTCAAGTCTGAGTCAAGTAATTGACGCAACTTGAGTCCGACTCAAGTCCGAGTCAATAGACTCAAGTCTACATCACTGCTAACAGCCAAGTCCTACCTAACTCCCCACATGGCGATGCAGTGGCGCCAACACAGAATCCGCTGAGGCAGTTTAGGCCTTGAGAGGCCTCCTCAGGGTAACATTTGCTCCCTTTCCCCAGGGTAAGCCCCTGCCAGCCTGGTGGGTCAACTCGGACCTGCGCCAGTGATTTCATGATATGTCAACCTCTGCTCCTCCCACTCTCCAATATTCTAGCTCATCACTCTTCTCCTCTCCACATTTCCTCTTCTTCTCTGTCCCCTCTCTTCTTTTTCCAATCCAGTGAGTGGATGGCGAAGAGGAGCAGTGGAGGCAAGTAGGTGGACAGAGATGGGCATCTTCCACCCAGTTGCTGCCTGATGCGACTGCTTCGGTTGACCTCATGGATGGGCCAGCCCTGGCATAATGTATAGTGGTGAAAATATTCAGCAATCTTTTCAGTTTCCATTTGAGATATGTGGATAAGAGTGTGTGTGAAGGGTGAGTGTGTGTGAAGGAAAGAGTGTGGATGAACCTAAAGGAAATGAAAGAACATAAGAAAGTAAGCAGAGGGATAACAATGAAATGGTCATGTTAGGCACCATCTGTTTTGAATGCTGTTTCTGGACTTTTTTTTAAGGAATGCCCTTTTTTTACTGCATCACTAGGTAGCCACAGTAGCAAACAGAGGAACCACAGAACTATGTCAGACAGATTAAAAGAGGACATATGCCAATCAATTTAGCCTTCCGGAAAGAAAACATAAGCTTGAGTTGGTAACATAAAGATGACGTGGTGGAATGATCTGTACCACTTTAGCCTGCAACTGGGGGAACACAAAAGCAAAAACACAAATGAATGAGTAATGAAAAGGTGACAAAATGAATGTGAGTTTTATGAACGAATAACTAAATGAATGAATTTTTAAATTACAAAAATGAATGAAATGAAAAAAAAATTCTCGCAGCCTCTAGTATCTATTTTTCACATACCATCCTTCCTCTGAGAAGCTCCCCCTCCTTTTATTCTCACAACAACCCTGTGAGGAAGGCTAGGCGTGACTGGCTCACAAGAAGTAAACCATGGCTGAGCAGGACTTGAACCTGGCTCATGCTAGGCCTAGTCCACGTCCAGCTAGTTAACCTCTCCACCACACTGCCTTCTTCAGGAAGTAGATGATGGGGGGACAGCTTGGGGGGACAGCTTTGAGCCTAGTTTAATTGCTAAGGGCATATTACTCAGACAACTGAGAAGGAGCAGGCTTGTAAGAGGTCAGCCATTGGTCACCTGACCTTCAAGGCAGCAACTATAATCTTTTCTGGCTGTCACAGCCTTTGGATGAAGTACGAGCAGTTATTCCGACTTGCCTCAGAGTGCAGCGGTTTGGGGATCTCTTGCTGGTTTTGAACGCTGTGATGCCTGTCACACACAGAGCACCACATTGGCTTCACTTGAGAAACACTGCTTGAGACACACATTTCTGTCATATTTTCCAGACTTTCTCAACAACAGTTTATTTGATTCTAGCACATGTCCTCATCACATAGAGAAAAAATTCATCACTCAGTGTGACAACGTGATTGGGCCTTTGCTTGTCTGCCCTTGAGCTTCCATTTGTCACACAACATAACTTCCTTTTTGCACCACTGAAGCACAAATGGTAAATATATTTCACATAAAGACTGAAGAATGTGCCTCCAGCTTTCCCGTCCTTCTCCCCCCCCCCTTTGCTCAGAAACGGAGAATGCTCATAAAGAGCATCACTGCAATCCGGGTTGAATCACTTCAGGGTATGACATGAAATCAACTGAATGGGCTCAGGCCAACTCAGGGTTTTGCTCCGATTTGTTTTTGGGTAAACTGAAGATAACTCTGACTGGTTGGTTCAGTCAGGGTCATCATGAGGATGCTACATGGAAGCATGAGGATATTTTTGCTTGCTCACGGGCATGGCTGGAAGCAAGCAGGGGAAAACAATGGGGAAGAGAGTCACAGCGGAAAAGCAGCAGGCAGAGGAAGGGTTAAGCGTCTATTCCTTCACCCCATTTCTCCATTGGAAATTTTCTCCTTTCTCCTTTTCTCTTTCTCCTTTCTCCTAAAAGCCCTTCCTCCTAAAAGACATCGATGTGGTAGTTTTAATACAAATACTGCATGCAGTTTGCACCTCAGAAAACTGGAGCGGTATTATTGTTCCATTTTTAAAAAGGAAAATTCTGGGGTGCAAATAGAATTGCAAGTTGAAAACCCTCTAAGCACAGAAGCCTTGACCCACAGGTCCATGTAACAGAGACCCTCTTTTAATGGTCCAACGGCAGCAGGAGAGGTAAACTGCAGGTCACCTGGGAAGAACCCACAGGGCTGCTCTTTCTTATGCTCGCATGGCATTCCCACAAACTGGAACAATGCTAGCTTGGGCAAAGCCCATATGTGACGAGGGATTCCTCTCATGTGATACAAGGCTCTTCACATCACTCTGCCCAGTGGCAGGTTGCTAAGGCCCTGATATGAGATTGGGGGGGGGGGGTGTTATTAGGAGCTTTGGACAGCTGAAGTTCAGTTAAATTCATACATAGCAGGTATAGCAAAACATTTTGATCAAAGAAATGTAGATGAAACAACATTAACAGGGCCCAAAGTTCCGAAGTATCCTTGCAACATCAGATTAGCACATACTTTTAAAAGAAAGAAGAAAAATAAGTCACTAAGGAAACATTTAAATGTCAGGCTTAAAGTGATAATTATAAACAATAATGAGGACTTTTTTAATTATGAAAAATACCATGACAGTATGCTTTTAAATTATATATAATGGAAAACAAGATGAGTCACATAATCATACTCCATTTGACATATAACAATCTTCTTCAGCATTCTTCATCCTGCCCCCATGTCAAGACTGCACAAAGGGGGGCGACTCCCGGGAAGACATGAAGGTGCATCTCATCTCCCACTGAGAAAACCCAGATGCACTCACTCACCCACAAGAACAGCACCTTCCGAAGTCACTTAACTTGCTGTAGAACAAGTGCTGGTTAAGACATAATCAAATATTCATTGACGCTCTCTCGTAGTATATTTAAGGAACAAACTAACCAGATTGAAGGCCTCACAGATAGAATATTGATGATCAAACTTCAAATCCCCTTGAATGTTTGTTGTACAGAACCTGAGAGAAGAGTCGCTCAGCGTGTCATAGATTTGCGGTTTAGGGTAAAGTTAATTCCTGCAGGGTTTTATATGGACGGGTTATAATACGTAATTAGAATTCAGCAAATATCTGAACCTGGCCTGAGAGAGTTTGGAAACAAGCAAACAAAACGAAATGAAATTATACCAGTTGTCTGTTTGGTTACAGGCATTATCTACTCTTCATCACCAAAATCTGAAGGAATCTGTTTTGCAGTGTTCCAGTAATAGGTCTGGGATCCAAAAAGATACTCCAGGGACTCAAGGCTTGGGAAGGACCACTAGCACTGTTCAGGTTTTCTTCCTTTGAAAAGAAGACCATACATTGCAATCTGTTTTCAGAAGTTCCCTCTGTTGCAGAAGAGGCTTGCCATGCAACATAAAAGTAGTGGGCTTAAAATGCACAACACAAAGCTTCCACTGGTGCATGAAAATTAGGCTCAAAGTTTGGTTCTACTAAGCTTTCAGAGGGAAATAGGGACCAGCCAGCTGGAGAAGAAGGAATCAGTGAAGGTGGCAGTGATTGCCTTGTGCCTTCTCATAGTTCTAGAAGGGTCAACCTGAAGTGACATTTTTTTGCTCAGATAAGCTTGGCCAGCACCCTATGATTGGGAAGCTTTGAACCAAAAAGGAAAGAGTATTTCTGTGGTCATAAAATTTATGCTTCTCTCTTCCCTTAACGAGCAGAATACTGACAGCTGCTCTAGAGCTGGCGGAATGAGCATTCCACCAGCAGTAACTGCCTTATAGCAGTCATGAAAACCACTCCAACAGCCCGTGACGTTGTGAGCTGCCGGAGCACTGGTGGAAAGGTTTGAGCCTTCTCATGTGCATCAGAGGATCCTCCTGGACGTACCAAGTCAGGTAGGATGGCAGGGGAGAAGGGCCAGGGTTAGGGCCAGGGTGGGGGGAGGGTTAGGGCCAGCCTTTTCACAAGCAGCGAGTGGCCTCCTGGGACGAAGTGCCTCACTGGGACAAAGTGCCAAGGTAAGAGAAGACACAGCGAGTTCAGCAGCAGGGCGAGGAAGCCAGGCCCCAAACACTGCCCGACACTTCCCTTGAAGAGAGGAGAGCTCCTACTTCATTAAGGTACCCAAACTTAGATAAACCCATACCTTATACACAATAGCTATGCAGTCAGACAGCCAGCAGAGGGGTGGGGGCTATCCAGTGTTTTGCACCGAGTGTCATATGTAAGACTATCTGCCTCTTGGGCATAAGTCATGGGTGTGTGCGAGTTACAAAGAGCTCCAGGCTCTCAGGGAATGGGTCCGCTCCCTTGAAGCCATGTTTGCTGACCTGGAGAAGCAGAGACAGGTAGAGAGGGACCAGGGTGAGATTTCTAGGGACGTGAAGGCGCCGTCCCACCCCCAGTTGGGCAGCTTCTCAGCTGCCAGGGGAGTCTCAGGGCCACTGGCGTCACTACAGGGGGGGCGGAGCTCTAAGTGCTGCTGAAATCAGAGCCTCCTTTACACAGATGAACAAAGCGGCCCCGCCCCCTCACCCTCGTAGCCCTTCAGGGAAGCGAAAGCAAGTGCAGGAGACTCCCTGCGCTTGCTTTCGCTTCCCTGAAAGGCTCCGAGGGTGAGGGGGCGGGGCCGCTTTGTTCGTCTGTGTAAAGGAGGCTCTGATTTCAGTAGCACTTAGAGCTCCGCCCCCCCCTGTAGTGACACCAGTGCTCAGGGCTGGAGGACATCACTCTGGAAAAGAGGGAAACAATCCCACAGTGGGGACCCCTTCTTCAAGTGATGGGCCCGTACCCAGTTGCACTATGGATACTCCTCTGGGGAGGGGGGGAAGGGGGCTGGGTGACTCTATAGTCAGGAATATAGAGAGGGGGGTATGTGACGGATGTGAGGACCGCATGGTGACTTGCCTGCCTGGTGAGAAGGTTGCGGACATCACCTCTCATCTAGAAAGGCTGGTAGAGAGTGCTGGGGAGGAGGTAGCGGTTGTGATGCATGTTGGCACCAACGACTTGGGGAAATGTAGCCGGGCGGTCCTGGAGGCCAAATTTAGGTTGCTAGGTAGGACGCTCAAATTCAGGACCCCAAATGTAGCATTCTCAGAAGTGCTACCTGTTCCACGCGCAGGGCCAGCTAGGTAGGCAGAACTCAGGGGTCTCAATGCGTGGATGAGACACTGGTGTCAGGAGGAGGGGTTTAGATTTATTAGGCACTGGGGAACATTTTGGGACAAGCCAGGCCTGTACAAGAGGGACGGGCTTCACTTGAATCAAAAGTAAAGGGTTTTCTCTGTGCCAGGTGCAGGGGAGTGACAACAGGAAACAGGTTATCTTGTTGACTGTGTGCTCTCGGAAGCATCTGGTGGGGCCACTGTGAGATACAGGAAGCTGGACTAGATGGGCCTTTGGCCTGATCCAGCACGGCTCTTCTGATGTTCTTATGTGATGGGGGCAGAGGGAGGGTGGGTTTGGTTTGGGAAGGGGTTGGGTTTGGTGACAGCAGTCGCCGCTGAATCTCAGTCCCCTTCCCAGACCCGATCCCGCGGCACGGGTCCACCTGGACCTGCACTAGTGAATTTGCTAACACAGGTCAAAATAACCCCCCATGCTGCAGAGGCTTACCCCCAGATAAGGGAACAAGTGTCAGAACTCCTTGGTCCTCCCTGTCACTAGCACAGGCAGAATAAATCATGCAAAATACGATACATTGTTCTTTTCCCCTCTTAGTTTCTCTAATAAATACATATCACAAATGCTCATGTCAAGGAATTTGAATTTACTTTAGCACAGAATTTTTATTATTCTTCAAGCACAGAGGAGATGCAGTTTGGAGTGATGGCAAATAACTGGCTGAAACCTATTCAGGACACATACAGGCTCTTCTGAGGTAGTGATTTAATTCTTTATCAGCTAAAATTCTTACCTGGCACTTGAACTACAGTTATTTCTTACGCGCACATATACACAATCTCATAGAGAGAAGAACAGTCTCAAGGCGATACGAAGTGATATGCCTGTTGTGTGATTTGGGGCTGTCTGCATGATTTTTCTGACACAAATAGCATGTGGTGTGTGTGAGTGTGTGATCTGACTGGAACCCTAATGGAGGCAGGGAGCTTAGGAGCTGCGGGGCCCAACTGGAAACATTTTTGCAGGGTCCCAGGTTCACAGGCAAGGTCTGTGTAAATTACCTTTGAAATGTAAATAGATTACCCTAGTGCAGGGGCCCCTTAGGCGCGGGGCCCAATTGGGAGAAATTGGTACAATTGGCTTAAAGCCAGCCCTGGATGGAGGGGTATCTTTAACCTTTGAACTCCCTGCAGTTGCTATTTGCATGAGGGGAAATGCTCCTATTTGTTTCAAGGAGAGCTTTTCCTCTGGGACAAAAAAAAAGCAACAACATGGCCGGGGACAGGGGTACAATTCATAACGAAACTATGCCGGGGGCAAAACGTTAAAGCCTGTCACTATAATTCCAATCCAAATTGCAACCCCTTCCCTCTGTATGCTATTTACGTCGAAAAACCAAGCACTCACACCCCAATGGTACAATAGGTCTATCTAATTTGGCCTTAGTATGGTTGTGGAACATGAACATAAGAACATAAGAAGAAGAGCCCTGCTGGATCAGGCCAAAGGCCCATCTAGTCCAGCTTCCTGTATCATACAGTGGCCCTACCAGATGCCTTAGGGAGCACACAAGACAACAAGATACCTGTATCCTGTTGCCACTCCCTTGCACCTGGCACAAATAAAGCCTACTCCTACAACCAGGAGGTTGCTTATCCCCATCATGGCTTGTAAGCTGTGATGGACTTTCCCTCCATAAATCTATCCAATCCCCTTTTAAAGGCATCCAGGCCAGGTGCCATCACCACATCCTGTGGCAAGGAGTTCCACAAACCAATTACACGCTGGGTAAAGAAATATTTTCGTTTGTCTGTTTTAATACTCCCTCCACTCAATTTGAGTGGATGTCCCCTAGTTCTAGTGTAGTGTGAGAGGGGAAAGAACTTCTCTCTATCCACTCTCTCCATCCCATGCATAATTTTATACGTCTCAATCATGTCCCCCCTCAATCACCTTTTTTCTAGACTGAAGAGCCCCAAACGCTGTAGCCTTTCCTCATAAGGGAGATGCCCCAGCCCACTAATCATTTTGGTCGCTCTCTTCTGCACCTTTTCCAGTTCCACTATATCCTTTTTGAGATGCGGCGACCAGAACTGGACGCAATACTCCAGATGCGGCCTTACCATTGATTTGTATAACGCAGTGGTACCCTAACTGGGGCGTCGCGACGCCCCAGCCGGGAAGAAAGGGTTGCTATGCCCTTAAGGGGCATGGCAACCCGCGGTGACGACAACGGCGCGCCTGGGATCGCGCCGCCGCCGCCACCGCTGCGCCCGGGATCGCCGTTTTTACCGTCATTGGTGGGCAGTGGGTGTCCCTCGGGGGTTGCGGGGAGCCTGCGGACCCCTCCGCAGGCCTCCCCAAGCGTCGGAGCAGCGCTCCGACGCGATCGCAACTGACTTCCGGTTTTACGCGAAACCGGAAGTCAGTTGCGATCGAGTTGGAGCGCTGCTCCGACGCTTGGGGAGGCCTGCGGAGGGGTCCGCAGGCTCCCCGCAACCCCCGAGGGACACCCACTGCCCACCAATGACGGTAAAAACGGCGATCCCGGGCGCAGCGGTGGCGGCGGCGGCGCGATCCCAGGCCTGTCATCGCCACTCCTGGGAAGGCCCCGCTGCTACTTAGAGCAGCGTAAGGCCTTCCCAGGAGTTAGGGAACCTCTGGTATAACGGCATAATAATATTGGCCGTTTTATTCTCAATTCCTTTTTTAATGATCACGAGCATGGAATTGGCCTTCTTCACAGCCGCCGCACACTGAATCGACACTTTCATCGACCTGTCCACCAGTACCCCAAGATCTCTCTCCTGATCAATCACAGACAGCTCAGAACCCATGAGCATGTATGTGAAGTTTAGATTTCTTGCCCCAATGTGCATCACTTTACACTTACTTACATTGAAGCGCATCTGCCATTTTGCTGCCCATTCTCCCAGTTTGGAGAGATCCTTCTGGAGCTCTTCACAATCCCTGCTGGTCTTCACCACCCGGAAAAGTTTAGTGTCGTCCGCAAACTTGGCCACCTCGCTGCTTATTCGCTGCTTATTAACTCCAGGTCATTTATGAACAAGTTGAAAAGCACCGGTCCCAAGACCAATCCTTGGGGCACACCGCTTTTCACCTCTCGCCATTGTGAAAATTGCCCATTGACACCCACTCTCTATTTCCTAGTCTTCAACCAGTTCCTAATCCATAGGAGGACCTGCCCCCTTATTCCCTGACTGTGGAGTTTTTTCAGGAGCCTTTCATGAGGGACCGTGTCAAACGCCTTCTGAAAATCCAGATATATTAATATCCACAGGTTCTCCCACATCCACATGCCTGTTGACTTTTTCAAAGAATTCTAAAAGGTTTGTGAGGCAAGACTTACCCTTGCAGAAGCCATGCTGAGTCTCCCTCAGCAAAGCCTGTTCTTTTATATGTTTTCCGATTTTATCCTTGATGAGGCTTTCCACCATCTTCCCTGGAACAGATGTTAGGCTGACCGGCCTGTAGTTTCCCGGGTCCCCTCTCCTTCCTTTTTTAAAGATTGGCATGACATTAGCTATCCTCCAATCTCTGGCACAGTGGTCATTTTAAGGGACAAGTTGCATATTTTTCTCAAGATATCAGCAACTTCATTTTTGAGTTCCTTAAGCACTCTTGGGTGAATGCCATCTGGGCCCGGTGACTTATTGATCTTTAATTTGTCAATTAAGTCTAAGATGTCTTCTCTTTTAACCTCTATTTTACTTAATTCTTTAGTCAGGAGTGGCCGTTCGGGCAGTGGCATCTGCCCGAGGTCTTCTGCCGTGAAGACAGATGCAAAAAACTCATTTAATTTCTCTGCAACCTCCAAGTCCCCTTTTATCACCCCTTTCCCTCCCTCACTGTCCAGTGGGCCAACCGCTTCTCTGGCAGGTTTCCTGCTTCTAACATATTTGAAGAAGCTTTTATTATTCCCTTTAATGTTTCTGGCCATACGCTCCTCAAAGTCTTTCTTGGCCAACATGCCTGTTCCTTGTATATGCTACCGACATTCTCTACTTTCCCTTAGATGGTGGTTGGTTGAGATTCCTGCGACCATGAGGGGATATATGGCCAGAGCCAATCACAGTATGGCTAGGGCGGGAATGATTCCACTGTAACTTGTGATACATCGAAACCAAACCACATTCTGGTGGGAGAGGTGAATATGACTTTGAGTTGATGATGGCTTCAAAGATCATCTTGTTTTTTCCACCTTAGAAAATCTAATTTATGCAAGCCCTCCTTTTCTAGCCTCTTCTCAACCTTCTGTTCCACCTTCTCCAGCGTGCTGGATATCAAACAAAGCAATCAACCTGGCAGATAACTCAGATTTGCTTATTGCATTCTATTCACATAAGTTTTTTAAAAATGATGCCGTATCTGCTCTCATTATTTATTGATGTCAAGAGGTGCAATTTAAATTCTGCTTGTTGGTTTTTTTTTCCTATGACTGTCAGAGAGATTTCCTCCTCCCCTGGAAATGACCCCCCCCACACACACACACACACACACACCAAATTAAAAATTATTTGAAGCACCAAGGAGCTGTAATATGCTGAAAGAAATTATTTAGGTTTAACATTTTCCGCAGCATGTTCTTTTGTTTAGACAAAAGGGAAACCGCTTTTAACCTTTGAGCTCAACAGTCCCTTTTGCATTCTTTCTGCCGCACTTTAAATTTTAGTTTTGCTTTTTGTGTTTAGGGCTTTTTTAAAAAACCTTTCTGTGTAAGTACAAATGATTTATTCTAAACAGACCCATTTGGGTATCATCAGCAATGATGTTTTCATATCAAGGGGAAAAAAAGGGGAGAAATAGCTTTTTAGGGTTCTGATTTGGTAGGATAGATTGTACCGCATCAGACTATAGGTGGAGGAATCATATTTTTGAATGCACCCCTATGTAGGAACAATCCTTGTAAGGAGAAAACTACCACTACAGAAGAGGCCAGGATAGAACATTTCTCACTGACGTGCTAATTTTTGACTTGCAGAATGTTTTTTACATGAGAAAGTATTCAGGGATGGTATCCCCTAGTTGCAGTGATGCAGTCAACTCATCTCACGTTTCTGTGTATGTAGAGCAGGCCCAAGAAACTCATGTAACATCCTACAGGAAGCTGCCTTATACAGTACTGTACTGACTTGGCCAATTGGTTGATTTTGCTCATTATCCTTTCCAGTGTTCTAGAGACATTTTTTTTTCCTACTCTACCTGGCCATGTCAGGGATTGAACCTTGGGCCTCCTGTTGGCAAAACATATGTTCTGTTACCAAGCTTAAGTTCCCACAATCCCAATTTTCTTTTTAAAGGGACACAGTCTTCCTTGCCCCTCAGACAGGAATTGAACCAGTGAGCTAAAGACCATGGAACAGAACTTTTGAGGAGCCGCCAAGGAACCCTCATACTGTGCTATGAGGCACCAGCCATCAAAGTTAGGAGCATTAAGTAAAAATTACAAATAAGATATTTTTACAGAATCACTGTATTTTCTCTCAGTAAGAGCAGATATTGCCGCAGTTCTTCCCCATCCACCATGCTCTCTTCTCCAGAGTATGCACACAGGGACTTCCCCCCACACTCCACCACAAACAGACACACACAAGCACAATCAAGCAGCGGCGTTGCCAACCCAGCCACTGCCCGGGTCTGGGGCCAGCGTGAAGTCATGATGCTTCGTGACTCCCTCCCCACGCCTGCGTGCTGCCCTCCCTTCTGGAATGGCTCCATTTGGAGCCATATGGAGGCGAGGGTGGGTGGAAGGGCCCACCTCACGTGCCGCTGACTCGCCGAGTGCCCCCCTTGCCTGTGGAGACACCGGGAAAAGCCACTCCACCACCGCAAGGGGGAGCAGTGCCCCCCCGCCAGCTAAGCTACTGCAATGAAGCTTTGCTCTTGAAAAATTACTTTTCTCTTATTACCACATCACTCTGTGCAACATTTTGATATGGAAGGACATATAGAAGAGGCAAGGAATAAAAGGAAGGATTAAAGTGTGCTGTTGTGATTCACCCAACTATTTCTGGTGGATGCTGGAGACAATGCTGCAAGAGACATTATAACTCAGACTTTTGGGCAGTACTAATGGGTGGGTAGGCTGAAATCTTGGAAGCACTATTTTGCTGAGCCCCTTTTATACAAAGTTTGAAATCTCTAGCACACAAAAAACTGAAGAAGGATGGAGTGCCCGCAGAGCACTGCTATGCAGATGACAGGGAGAAGGTAAATCTGGATTATTCCCAGCTTCAACGATGGAGTGCCTCATTAGGATTGCCATGTTTGAAGAGTCAACACAACATGTCACCCAATGCAGTCCGCCAGCCATAGTCAGCAGTTCACTGCAGGCTCAATAAACCTCTTGTTTTTGCTGGTAGCTTGGGAGTTGTCAATTACCTCACAGGCTCTGTTACATGTGTTACAAATGACAGTGTGGTGTAGCAGTTAGAGCTTTGAACTGGGATGGGGAGACCTGGGTTCAAATTCCCTCATAATTATGAAGCTCACTTGATGATCATGGATCCATCAGTCACTATCTCTGATGGTAATTTACTTCACACCGTTGTTGTGAGGATAAAATGTATGCCAATGTGAGCTCTTTGGTGGAAGGACTAGATAACAATTAATCAATTTAATAATAATATGTTATGACCACTGAAATAATATGTTCTGACAGTTGATGCTGAAAATCTCTTCTGTGTGGTTTCCCATATGGGAGCAGGTCACAAAGTAAATGACACACTTGCACAACTGGCCCCCTAGGGAGAGGTAGTGCTAGCACAATAGTTTCCTTGTGATTTGTTTGACCTGTGTTGGAAGCTGAATCTAGTCATAACTGCAGCCATTCATGCACAAGTTACTTTGGTAGCAACCACGCTGGTGCAGTAATAGTTTGGTGAGCAACTCCATAGGAGCCTCAGATAATGACTTAAACATGCATACAGGTTCATGCTTCATGTACCCAAGTCTCAAGATATTTTGGTCTATATATGGTAGATAAAACCAGGGCTTTTGGTTGTGAATACAAGCAAATCGGATACTAGTCAGCCACCTAGCCAGTGTACTCTGAATCAACTGCAGCTTCCACCTGGTTTTCAAAGCCAGCCCAACATTGAATGGATTACAATAGTTCAAAACTGGAGGTTACTAAGGCATGTGTGACAATAGCACAGTCTATCTCAAACCAGTGCCTGAAAATAAATTGACAGAGATTCAGATCATCAAGTTTATCTAAAGTCTGGAGCTGAATTGCCACCGTACAAGCAACTTGTCCAAAAATGGAAAATACTGTGGATCTGTCATTTGCTACAGGGTTACAGATGAATAATCAGTACATTCCTTATTGAACTCTTAAGCATGAAACAAACTTTTCTAGCACCCTAGAAAGATGTTTTTGTGCAGTAAAGACTTACAGCGCAATCCTAGGCATGTCCACACAGAAGTAAGTTCGACTGTGTTCATTGGGGCTTGCTCCCAGGAAAATGTGTATAGGACTGCAGCCTCACAGCCCAATCCTATCCCCCCTGCTGCTGGCGAAACACATGTTCTGCCGGCAGAAGGACAATGCCAATGGAACGTCACTTCCACAGGCAAGCACAGCAAAGCCGCCATAGCAGTTGCTGGTGCCCAGGCACACTGACCGGCAGAGAGCACTCTGTCCGCCGGCGCAAGGTGAGTAGCGGTGGAGGCGGGCAGTGGGAGGAACGGGGTGGGAGTGGAGGAACAGAGGAGTTTTGGTGGAGGGAGGGAGGGAGACAGAATGGGGGAGGAAGGGGGCAGGATTAGCAGCACTCACGTGCAGCCGGATCCTCTCCCTCTCTGTTGCCATTACACTCCTTTGTTTTGCGCCAGCAAATAGCTGGCGCAGGACCAAGGAGACCCATAGGGAATGTGGAGACTTTCTTCAGGGCAAGGGAACAATCCCTTATCCCGGGAAGACCACTGCAACTCCCCTCCCCCCCTAGGATGTGTGCACTCAATTGGCACGCCTGCAATTGGGGTGGGGGGGTAAGGTAGGATTAAGCTGCCTGCCTCATTTACAGTAACTTTTCCCCAACCGCCAAAGAAAGCAGGCTTCTTCTCCATTCCCTTTCTGTAGCTTTCCTTTTGGCTTGAAGTCAGGGGAGAATCTCATATACACATTTCTTTGCAATTACAGCACAGAGGAGGCTGCTGGTGAGGCAGCAAGGAAGCACACAGGTATCCCAGTGAAACTTTGCTTTGTGAATAATGATGATGATCATAATTAATAAATTATTCTCTGCCTTTGGAGAATTGTGCTAATTGGTAATCTCCTATTTCAAAAGTCCTAATATTTTATTTCTGCTTATTGCCAACTATCAAGTGGAACATTAATGGAAATGTGGACTTGGTAGAGTAATAATTATAACTGTAATCATATGAACTCGTCTGCTGCTAACCTCTAATTAAAATAAATCAGAGGATGTAGAAAACTGGCTGCACAGAGCTCAGTTTTCAATAATATGTGTTATTGGTGGGGAATAATTCTCTTGCACTCAGTGCTGATGCTCCAGGTTTGGAAAGTGAGAAATAGTTGTCTAGAGATTTCAGGGTGCACAAAAGAGAGATTCTGAGACCCCCAGGATGTTGTTAGTAGCTTTGCTTTACAAGGAAAGGCTACTGGCTTCACAACTGCAGAGGAAAGTTGGATATGGTAGAGAAACGAGAGGCTCTGAACCAAAAGCACTTAGAGAGTGTTATATTTATTCATTTATTTATTTATTTATTTACCATATTTCTATCCCGCCTTTCTCCCCACGGGACCCAAGGCGGCTTACAAAAATACAAATACAAATACACATAAATTACAATTTTACATTTTAAACAGCAAAAAATAAAAACATCTAAAAATTTAAAAATTTAAAACAAGATCATAAAAACAGCAGCAACCCACCCGTACCAGCAAGCTATTAAAAAAGGCAAAGGCTCAGAAGGCTTCTTTGAACAAGAGGGTTTTTAGGCCTCGCCGGAAAGTGTCCAAGGAGGGAGCAGTTCGTAAGTCAAAGGGGAGGGAATTCCATAAGGTTGGTGCCACTACTGAGAAGGCCCTGTTTCTGGCCGCCGCCCCTCGCACCTCCCTGGGCGACGGCACCCGCAAAAGGGCCTTCTCTGATGATCTAAGGAGACGGGCCGGACTATATAGAAGTAGGCGGTCTCTCAAATATCCTGGCCCCAAGCCGTATAGGGCTTTAAAGGTTAAAACCAGCACTTTGAATTGGGCCCGGAAACGAATCGGCAGCCAGTGCAGCTGTTGGAGGAGCGGCCCAACAGAGTCGAACCGCCTACCTCCAGTGACCACACGGGCCGCCGCATTCTGCACTAATTGCAGTTTCCGAACCGTCTTCAAGGGCAGCCCCACGTAGAGCGCGTTACAATAATCTAATCGCGACGTCACCGTGGCATGGATCACCGTGGTCAGGTCTGCACGATCCAGGTACGGTCGCAGCTGGCGCACCAGCCGAAGCTGGGCAAAGGCCCCCCTGGCCACAGCCGCCACCTGGGAATCCAGGAGCAGCTGCGGATCCAGGCGGACCCCCAAGCTGCGGACCTGCTCCTTCAGAGGGAGTGCAACCCCATTCAGAGCAGGACGATACTCTAGTACCTGCATTGTGGATTTCCGGACCAGGAGAACCTCTGTCTTGTCCGGGTTTAGTTTCAGCTTGTTAGCCCTCATCCAGGTCCCCACCGCCTCCAGGCAGCGCTCCAGAACCTCAACAGCCCCCCTGGAATCAGGTGGAAAGGAGAGATAGAGCTGGGTGTCATCAGCATATTGATAGCACCCCACTCCAAATCCCCGGATGACCTCTCCCAGCGGTTTCATGTAGATGTTAAACAGCATGGGGGACAAGATGGAACCCTGCGGCACCCCACACCTCAAGGGCCAGGGTGCCGAACAGGCGTCCCCCAGCACCACCATCTGAGACCTATCTGCCAAGTAGGAGCAGAACCACCGCAAAACGGTGCCCCCGACCCCCAACTCGGCCAGTCGGCCCAGAAGGACACCATGGTCGATGGTGTCAAAAGCCGCTGAGAGGTCCAGCAGAACCAACAGGGACGCACTCCCCCTGTCCAGTCCTCGGCGCAGATCATCCACCAAGGCGACCAAGGCTGTTTCAGTCCCAAAGCCTGGCCTGAAACCGGATTGAAAGGGATCTAGGTAATCCGCTTCATCCAGGACCCTCTGGAGTTGAGACGCCACCACCCGCTCAATTACCTTGCCCAAAAACGGGAGGTTTGAAACTGGCCGATAGTTGTCCATTACTGTGGAGTCAAGGGAGGGCTTCTTCAGAAGGGGTCGAACCACCGCCCGCCTCAAAGTGAGCGGCAGCACCCCCTCCACCAACGAAGAGTTAACCACCCTCCCCGTCCACTCGGCCAGCCCCTCCCGGGCCGATCTAATTAGCCAAGCAGGGCAAGGGTCGAGCAGGCAGGCAGCTGGCCTCACGCTCCAAAGGAGCCTGTCCACATCCTCAGGCTGTACAAGCTGAAAAGAATCCCACAACACTGGACCAGCAGATGCCAAGGGGACATCCTCAGATATTGTCAATGAGGCATCCAAGTCATGGCGAATCCGATCGATTTTATCTGCGAAATGTTTAGCAAACATGTCACAGCGGGCCACCGTGTGTTCCTCCTGGTCTGTTGGAGGGGCCTGATGTAGTAGGCCTCGCACCACACGGTACAGCTCCGCTGGACGATTGCCTGCAGACGCAATGGTAGCAGAGAAGAAATTTCTCTTCGCTGCTACCACCGCCACGGAGTAGGCTCTATAATGGGCCCTACTCCGTGTCCGGTCGGACTCGGCACAAGTTTTCCGCCACCGTCGCTCAAGACATCTACCCCGTCGCTTCATCATTAGCAGCTCCTCAGTAAACCAAGGAGCCGCTCTGAGTCTGCGGCATGGCAAAGGTCGCTCAGGAGCAATCTCATCCACTGCCCTGGCCATTTCCCCATTCCAGAGGTCAACCAGAGCCTCAGACGAGTCACCAGTCTTGGCAGTGGGAAAATCCCCCAGAGCCCTCAGGAAACCCTCTGGATCCATCAGCCTCCGGGGGCGGACCATAGAATGCGGCCCCCCGCCTTTGCGGAGAAAGGAAGCTGCAACAAGCCTAAACCTTACCAGAAAGTGATCTGTCCATGACAACGGAGTGGTCTTAATCTCCTCCACATCCAGATCATGTGCTCACCTCAGTTATGGAAGACTCATAAAGAATAGTGTGATTTGCAGACCTTAGTAGTATGGTGCAAATTTAAATATTGTTACATAACTATCCTTTCGATGCAACCCTACGGAAGTTTATGCAGAACTAAGTCCCATTGAATTCAAAGGGGTAAGTGTACATAGGCTGGCAACCTTAATGTATTAATGCACTACAGAGGCTTTCTCTTATGCATCTTTGCCAGCCACTTATCATTTCCAATCTTCAAGTGGGAAACTAATTTGGCCATAGGTCCCCTTTGAGTCCATAGCTAAGAGTTGAACCCACCCTCACAGATCCATGCCCCATCTATTAGTGGAGTCATAGAAGAATATGAAGATACAAGATCTTACTGTTGTTGGTACATAATAAAATATATCTTGGATGGTGTTAGAGAGATAAAAGAGCATCACACAAGTTGTTCACTCTCTTACTGTTTATATGAATAGCACATATACCATTGCTTGCTCCTCAGTTGCACTCCATTCAACTACACCAATGACTGTGTTTTGAAATATGTAAACTATCGGGCAGCCCAATCCTGTCTACAATTGGACCAGAGGATTGTGCAGTCCGCCGGTCTTGGGTGTCGCAAACATGTCATAAGGCACGTTTGCGTCACTCGGTGAGAAGGCAGCGTCAGTGCAGAGACTGGCACCACTCTCCCCCAGCCATATCCGAAGGAGTGCTTGACAAAGCAGGTATGCTCTCCTCCAGGCTGCGTAGGGGCGTAGGGAGGGCGGAATGAGGCACTCCAGCAGGGTAGGATTGGTCGACCGGGCTGGGGGAGGGATCGGGAGCGGCGCACTCCGCCAAATCCTATCCCCATTCCTGGACCTGGCCGCCGTTACATAGGCTTCCTGGATTTGCACCAGCAAAATAGCTGGTGCACATTCGATGAGACCCGTTCAGGTGGCTGGGGCTTACAACGGAGGAAGGGAACAAAAGTTCCTTTCCTCCGGGGTGACCTCCCAGATGCCTGCTCTGAGCTCTGGATGCTGCAGAGGCTGCACCGGCCCTGCTGCATCGCAGGGTGCAGAGTTAGACAGGATTGCGCTGTTGAACTATTATTATACCACATCGATGATTATATTATTGATACTATATGTTGCCACACACTGAAAAATCACAGTAAGAATTTGGGCCTAGCGTGTTGTTTTGTTTAGCTTACCTACGGCAAGACCTTGGTAGTTTCAGTTATCACTTGAATCAGAAGAGACACTGTTGGCCCCTCTGAAACACTACTTGATGCCACCTTGTTTCCTGTGTTCTTCATTAAAGGCAACTCTAAGCACCATCATGTTAAAAAGAGAAGCAGCGGACAGTGCCAAGGACTGGAAATGAGGATTGGAAGGTGACTCACAGCAGCTTTATTCAAACGTGAAACATGGGGATCAAAAATGTCCAGATGGATGGGGGGGGGGACATTGACAGTGGTGGCTTCCTGACAAAAATAACAATTTGTGTAAGCCACTGGAGACAAAAAAAAAGTGTGTTTTAATCTTCTTGCCCCTTCTTTCATGGTGTCTTGCTTGGAGAGAGCTCTTTGTTTTTCCCCTGTGGAGATCATGCTGAAATAAACTGCCAAACATCCCTTACACCTCCATGCCATCTAATTATAGCCTGTAACACTAGAGAGTGCTGACAGTGCTGAGCTATTGACTCTTGACACTCTCTAAAGCACTTAATTATCTTTTCACATAAGCCCCTTTCAGACCTGTCAACTCCTTTTGTATTGTTTATGAGAAAAAAAAGTTGCATATTAAGATTTCAGGACTACGCACCTGGAGTCAAAGTTGTACACATGTACAGAAGGGCTTTCTAAGGAACATTTTTATAAATGACAGGGGAGGAGTTCGATCTCAGTTGTTTAGGGAATGCTCGGACAAGTGGAGTGGAGATGGTGAATGAAAATTAGCCCTTTCTGCAGGATGGCTGACAGAATAGAATAAAATAAGATACATCTTATCCTGTCCTGTATTTAGTCACACATAAGCAAAGCGTCATTGATTTCCTTTCTAAGCGCCCTTTAATCTCATTTTGGAATTATAAAAAATTATCTTGAAGGTAAACTGAGGATGTATCATGAGGATGTATCATTTCTGGGTCTTAGGGTCCATATTGGAAACAAGAAGTACTGTATTCCAACTCTTTCCTCCACCCAATTACAAGTTTGTTCTCTTCAACCACTTCTGCTACTTTTGTGGGTCCCAAAACATGACAAAAACAATCATTCCTTACTTGTAGATTAAAAAACAATGGAAGCTGCTTAGGGCTGACAGTTCTGTGTAATATACTTGTCCCATCTCCAAGAGATCCATCTAACTAACTACTCTTGTCAATGTCTCCTCCCTACCTTTGCAAGCTAGTGTAAAAAAATCTGTTGGCCCATTGACAGGCTTTGCAACATCCTTTGCAAATGTAAAAGTTTGTTTGGAAGCACAGATTCATTCCTGCAATCAAAAAGTCACTTTCAAGGCATTTAGAAAAGATGTCATGAGCAATTAAAAAACTACTTTAACAAGTTTTTTTTTAAAGAGCATTAAGAAGCAGCTTTGAAGCTTAGAAGATCAAATAAGCAATCTGAAGTGCAGGCTGTTACTCAAATAAAAATCCGTATAAAAACCTTTGAAATCTGTGTTTGATTATTTCTATCAAAGCTAATTTCTGCCGAAAGATGTCCACTCTAGAACCGATTGAAAATGTCTCCATGTTCTCAAAATGGAGAGAAGCATCTTTCAGCATTCACATTAGGATGTAAAATCTGATTTGGCTCTAGAGAATCTACCTCCAGAGTTTCTCACCCCTGCTGAAACAAAGTGAAAAGATCCTGGACTGAAGTCTACGGCTTCCTTTGTACTCTGTAGGGGCTTGGCAGAGAATGGGGCAAGGCTTAGTCATTTCCCAATGGAGAGGGGGAAAGGTGGGATATAAAGACTGTAAATAAATAAATTAAATAAATAATGCAATGGCTACTATGCACATGGAGGGAAACATGAGCACAGCCCTAAAGTGAAGCAGGCAAGAAGCACTAGAGAAGGGGAATCCATCCCATCCATGCCTCGTCTTATACTACAGAGGTCAGATAGGCGATGAGAATGCCTAGCAATATAAGGGAGAGCTATCTGCCTTATGACTAACCACGTACAAAGCTATGCTTCACAGATCAGAACAGTTTGTCATTATTTATTATTATGGAATTGTACACCAACTGAGCTTCTCTAAAAGTCTGCACCTTGGAGATGATTTATGACATCTGTACTAGAAATGGGTCCAGATACACTGATAATACCTGTCCTGTAAAATGGTAGCCTCAAACAATTTGCATCAGACAGTTTTCTTTTGTCTTCTCTTTAAAACGTGTTTATAATTCTTCCTAGCTCACAATGCAAGTGGCGGTAGAGAGGGCGAGAACATGTAGCTCACAGTTCAGGAAAAGAAAATCCCCTTTTGTTGTTTATGAAAGCTTCATTAAAGTGCAATTATACGGCTCCTTGAGGTATTGCTAATTGAATTATAGGATGCCTCTTATTCTTCTTCAGGATGGCAAAAGCTCTGCTCAGCTTCATTTTATGGTCCCCTAATGATTCACCAGTCCGTATAATCCATAATTCATCTCTAAGCAGGAACCAAATAATTATGTGTTATAAGGCATTTTTTTAAAGGCGATTATATACCTTTACTGTAAAACGTTGCTGTGGGCTAAAACCTAGAACACAGGTTTCAGCAGATAATTTATTTTGCTTTAATAAAAACTTCCAAAATAATCTGTAAAACTGACATTAAATTACAGGGAGAAGGGAAAGTTTGCTTACTTCCAAACATTTGTCTGCTTTCCTGAAATCTCAAAAAGAAACCTGAGTTCCCCACCACAATCCCCAATTCCTTTTTACATCTCCTTCCACCTGCTTTAAAGGTCATTTGATTGCATTTGTCTGTTCATATCCAGTGAAGTCCCATTTTTAATATCAGGTGGAAGAATTTGTCAATGACTAACCTCTCACCAGCATATCACCTTCCATTTCCAATCAGATCAGTACTTAATATTCACTGCTTGATTTTAAATGAATCAAGGTGGGAGGGTATCTCTACAAATTATTCCTTTTAACAGGTCCTTTAAGTGAGTTTTGTAGCATCATCAGTACCACACATTCAATTTAAAGGGAAATAGTTAAAACTACACTACAGGGCATTGCCAAGAAGTCACAGAAAAGGTATTTGCATAGAAGTGTCAAACTTGTTTGTTGTAGCGTTTTAACTCCACTGTTTTACAATCTCTTCTATGTACGTGTGTGTGTGTGTGTGTGTGTGTGTGTGTGTGTGTGTGTGTGTGTGTGTGTGTGTGTACTGTATGTATAATCTGCTAAATGGAAATAATGCATTTATCTGTTGGCACTAGTCCATAAAAGCCAATGCTGCAATAAATCTGTGGCATAATAACACAGTTTGGGGAAGGGAACCAAACTCTGTGACAGCACACATACGTTGAATGCAGATGTTTCCAGGTCTAGATCTTGGCTACTGCAGGCAGAACTGGGAAAATCTCCCATTGGAAAACCTGGAGATCCACTGCCAATCAGTATAGACCAGTGCCACCACTGCCACTGTGCTGCACCACACCACACAGGAGCCCTGAAAACGATAGTAAGCGGCCCTGGACGGCTGGCAGAGATCGAGCACATGGGTTTCCCGTGCTGGAAAATGCCCTCCTGTCTACCCTGATCCCCTTACTGTCATTACAGCTGAAACACCCCGGGAAACTTCCGGTGGTAAGTGGCAGGATGGCTGCCCCGGAGGTGTTGGGAACCACTGGTATAGACAATACTGACTGAGATAGATTAGTGATCTGAATCAGTATAAAACAGTTTTATAAGTCATTACCTGCCCTGTTCTAGAATGCAGGTGACAACTTAATAGAAGGAATTGTTAGCATCATTAAGTTTGCATTTACAGGGATGTTATTACAAAAATACTGTCAGTCTTTCACTTGACTGGCTGAGTGCCTGGGCCTCACTATTAATCAAGAAAGAACTATTGGCTGCCCTTGATGTGGACTTGGGCAAGTAGTTCTCTTTCCAATCTTTTTTCCCAGCCATGCTCAGCGGGGCTGTTGGACAGGAATCTCCCCACTGAATGTGCATGATCAGTATCAAAAGGAAGCATGCTCATTGGGGCTGGAGCAATGGGGGAAAGAGGCTGGGGTTGCAGGTCATCTACTGAAAAAGCAGGTACAGAACTCATTTAGCCTTTAGATGTTTATGAGGAGGAACAAAGATTTTAAGGACATTTAATGGATAAATGAAAAGTCTCCTGATTTTTTAAGATACCATTTCTTGCAAAAAAGGAAAATATCTTATTTTCCTTTGTGAACAAGTAAATATTTCCTACACTTGTACACAAGAGAAATGTGTAATTTTTTGATTGCATTTTTTTTTCTCCGTACAATATTTCTTCTTGGACTCCCTCAGGCATTCAAACAGGTCCAAGCAAAACACAAGATAACTACTAAAATTAGAAAGACAAAGGCCAGACACAAAGTATGCCCTTGGTTTGTGGCTTAATGTTCTAAAGCGGAAGATAATTGTCTATTTCATCTGGGCTCCGTTCTTTTTATGCTATATTTAAATTAATTACATATGGAAATATTTGTACTCGAGACATAGTTGTGATTTTCCTAGAGCAAGGCTTAATGGAAAAGCCAGACTTTATTACAGCAGCAACAAATTGTTACAGCTTTTCTTCATTTATTACTCCAAACATCAGAAACACATCCTTCTACCAGGCAAACAACAAAACCCTCTTCAAATCCCTTAGCAGCAATACGAGGGTCAGTTTTTGTATCCTTCATTTTCTTCCTTAAAGGCAGTAAGCAGCATCTTTTCTTCATGAAATATGAGAGTGTTTCCCCAAAAGATCCAAAGCGAGAACTCAGCAACTACTCTTGTTTTTAAAAGTGTTTGTTAATAAGTGATCCCTCTGCAAGCAGGCCAGGCCTTGATGTTACAGCTGGACCCTACGCGCAGTGGTGTAACAAGGGTGGTGCGAAGGCAAGTAGTTGTGCAAGACTCCGTTATACTGGAGTCAGCGGCCCCTCCCCCTTGCTGTTGGAGCCATTCCAGCAGCAACAGGGGAGTGTCCTGCGTGTTGCCTTTGCTGCCAGAATGGCTCCAACAGCAAGGGGGAGGGGCCGCTGACTCCAGTGTAACGGAGTCTTGCACAACTACTTGCCTTCGCACCACCCTTGTTACACTACTGCCTACGCGGCTCCAGCTGTGGCTCCATCAGTGCCTCTATCAGCATTAGCGTTTTAAGGCATCTGGTAGAGAAAGTGGAGAAGGAAGCTGGGTATTCTTCTCCAGCGGTAAAGCTCATCTGTCATTTGAGATGGCCTTCTCCAAGGCCCCAAAGTTCTTCTCCGAGTCTGGCTTGGGAGAACTTCACTGACAACTCTACTCTGTACCGTATACCTGGCACCCCACTGATGACCCTTCCAGGGTCACCTAAACACACATTTATGAATCCAAGCATTTTAGACAGCATCCTTTAAAATGCTGATATGGAAATCTTTTTAAAAAGTCCAATACTTGATACTTTTAACTATCTTGGACTGTTTTCATCTCTTGTCCCTCTAGCTTTCTGTTGTTTTCATTCATGTGATTTTTATCTGATTCTTTGTCATATGAGTTCTGTGTGTTTCTGTCTGTTTATTAAATAAAGATGCATCAAAGAACTGTTACCAAAAGAGCTGGTTCTTAGGGGAAATTAGCACAGCCCAATTGGAACAAGGGATCTTTTATACTGGATAACAAATCAGCGTAAAGCAGTTTCCTTGTATAACTTAGCAGAGAGAGAGAGAGACTGAGAGAAATAACTTCAAATAAAGAAGTATAGATTTATTAACAACAGAACAAAAGGGTAAAATTGTTCATACATAGGATTGATAGAAAATACATTTCCCTTTTACACTAACAGTGTGGTATGTTCCTGATTTATGGTGGTTGTGTGTGATGCAAAGTGTATTTGGTGCAAAAGAAAGGAAAAGGGGGGGGTTGGGAGTGAAGTTTGGGTGTCCCTACTTCTCCAATCCCATTTCTAAACAGCTAAGGAATAGAGAGGGGGAAGGGGGGGAAGGCAGAAATCAGCTTTTCATAGCTACCTGTTCTTGAAGAGGAGAGGGAGCCTTGTCCGCTTTGCAGGCTTGGAAACTCGGGAAGAGTGAACAAAATTGTTCTAAAACTCCTGATTTTAAGGAGTTGTTGGGTTGCTTGTTAGTGCAACTTTTGAGGTAAACAACTTTGGAAGATAATCCAGAGGAGATGGGAGGGAAGTTTGGAAGTGAGATACCTTTTGTTTGGTGAATGGCTTTACCATTGTTATCAAATGTGTGTTCCTGATCCACCATTAAAAGGAAATCACTGTGAAATAACAGGGGGGATGTTTCCCCGGGCCAACAGCTAAAATGCAAATTCTCATGCAACCTAGGAGAATGTGAGCTTACAATTGCAGCAAAACAGGTACAATCAAGATTTTACATTGTAATAAGAATATGCAGATGTTTACAGGATGAGACCTTTCATGGGGGGAAGAGAAATGCAAGAATGCAGGTAAGCTCTGTTACAAACTTACAGAAACTGTAAAACATGAGTAAAGGATTATACATTTACATTCAACTAGAGATACCAGGCGGATTAAAATCTTCTTCCAGGATGTGTCTGAGAGGTGAGAAAGAGTTCATGTAAACTCTGAGCTTCCACAGAGTTCTTGTCTTGAACCAATGTCTTTGAGAAAAACATGGCTTGTAACAGTTCAGTTCATTTGAAGCAAGAGGTGCCAGTAGCACAGTTCATTTTGCACCTTAGTATTCCTTGGTGTTGTAACAGAACGTATCACCTTAGAACTAAATGCTTTGGTAAGCAGACTGTTCATTAAACATGGTTCTGCCGGATGTTCTGCATAATTCAAAAGCTAGTCCTATAGTCCTGGGAGTAGATGGCCCAGCAAAATTAGTTGGCCCAACAAAATACATCATTTGATCTCCTTTGTGTCTTCCCATCTGAAAATGGGCTGGGAGGGCATAAGACTACCGCTGCCACTGGTACTGAGAGTTCAGGGGTGGGCTGGCCAGGTGGTCCCTCTGGTGGGTGTGGCTCCTCTGATAGTGCCTGACTGCTGTTGTTACCCCTGCTCCTGCTATCATTGTCTAGTACGCTTTGGTTTACGAGCTTGCGCCATTAGAATTTGCTACAAAAACAAGTGAATTGGATACTAAAAGCTCTTGTCAGCGATGAAAATGATCTCTTTATTTATGCAGACGTTAGGTTATTACTGTGGAAATAAAGAATGCAAAGAGCTAATCCAACATAAATGGCATTGGATATGCATGCATTTTAGAGAAGGAAAGTGGCACGACCTTGTATGCCATCTTTAGGATAGCAGGGGAACTAGGTCTTGAGGGCCTGCGTTAAAAAGACATGCTTTCCCCCATAATAAATCAAACTCACTCATAGACTGATCAATAAAACAAGACCTAGACTAACCTTTGAAGGGCTCTTGTTACATTAAATTGCTTCTCTAACATAATACAATCAGTATAAACTGTTCAAGGTCTTCCTTTGCAATCATTGTGGAGCCATCTAGATGCACAAGCACAAATCCCAGAAAGGGAACCAACCATAAAATACAGGAAAAGAATCCTCCTTTGCTGTATTTCAAACATGATTAACATAATTCAGTCAAGCAAGTGGACAGTCAGTTATTAAAAAAATATATCTACTTTCTGCTGGCTGCTGAAGTGTAGCTGATTGTTTTGATGGACAGAAACATGGAAACTCCCTCTGCCATCCAAATCCCAGTACAAGGGAAGGGCCCCTTCTGGGTAAACCACATTTGTACGCATCAAGACTGCTGGTTCAGTCCTTGACATCTCTACATGCATGCTGACTCTGAACCATGGAGGTAACATATAGCCATCATTACTCCAAGCCACGGATGGAACTATCCGCCATGGATTTTGGCCATCACCCTCTTGTGGCTGCAAATTTCAAAAATTAATGTTCCTTTGTGTTTCTTAGTCTAACTTGAATCGACTATCAGTTAATTCCATTGAGTGACCACAAGTTCTAGTGTAATAAGGAAGTCCATATATTGTCTTACAGCCCAATCCTAATGGGCTTCTCCGCTGCCGGACCTAGTGTACTGGCAGCAGATCCTGCCTTACAGTTCTTGTAGAAACTGCACTGACAGCGCACAAAGCCGTGAGGCTACTGGAACTCCGGTGGGGAAGCCCATTGTGTGCCAGAGGATGGAGGAGCACCCGCCAAAGATGGTGAGTTTGTGGCAGGGGCAGGTGAGGGCAGAATGGGGGAGGGCAGGAGGTGTGTTGAGAGGTGGGAGGGGTGACACCCTGCATGGGTGACTTGCGCTGGATGCTATCCCCTTCCTCGTCTCCTGACATATCCCCTTTTTGTCCTCGGACTTGCGCCAGCTAAAGAGCTGGCACAGGTCCAAGGAGACCCACTGGTGAGCAGGAGGCTTATGGGGAGGTAAGGGAAAATATTTCCCCATACCTCTCCCAAGTCTCCCAATCCACCCCCCCCCCCCCGGCAGAATGCAGCACAATTCTTTTTAGTGCAGTTGCATTGATGGGGAGAGGATAGGATTGGGCTCATAATTTCATGCCTAATTTTATAAACCTCAATTACTTCTCCCTTCCCTTAGCTGCCTCGTTCTATACTAAAGAGGCCCAAATGCTTAGCCTTTCTCATAGGGAAGATGATCCACCTTTGCGCCCCCTTGGTTGGTTTAAAATTACAATGATTTCTCTATTTATTTATTTAGCTCCTGGGCTAAATAAATAACTAAATAAATTTGTGACTGCACTTCGCGCCCCCTATTCACTTTTTAATATTAAATTGTTTTTTGATTTATATTAATTTTCAAAATAAATAAATTATTTTAATTTTAATTAATTAATTAATTGTGGGGTGTCCCAGTTTAAGGGGTAAAAAAATCTGGTACGCCTAATACTAGGGCCAGTTCCTAGCCAGTCTGTGTGGGAAATTGGAGTTGGTAGAGAAGAGCTAAAATTACTGAGTTGTATTGCTGCTGGATCACATTATTGAACTAATTGAGAGAGAGATGGCTACCCAAGTTGTCAATAAACCCAGTTTTGTTTGAGAAGCTGCATTGTTGACTCCGTTTCATTTCTTCTTTAGGTTTGGGTACAGGTTACCAAATGCTAAGCCAGACTCAGGGGTTGAGAACCTAGAAGTGTTCTTACTCCCTCAACACCTCACAGGGAGTGGAGCCCTGTTACGCTAGGGACTGGTGGCAGGAAAAGAACGACTGGTCGAGTCAGAATTTCAGGGTCCCAGGGTCTCTCACAGGAACATCACATTGAGTGGGAAAGAAGCAATGTAATTGATATAAACCAAGAGATGTACCAATTTGTGTATTTATTTATTTGTTTTTGCGTTTCCAACAAGCAGGATTTGCCATAAAGACTGAGAGTGCTAGGACTAATTGAGATTTTTTTATGTCAGCTAGACTTGGTGACTCTCACAGGGTATAAACATCCATTTTATTTTAGTAAGATAACAAGCATTGCAATTTCAGGGCTAATGCTTTGTACTTTATTTTTTATTTATGTATCTACATTAAAATATAAGTCTGTCCTTTGAAGAATTAATGCACTGGATGTTCCAGTAGAACATAAAAGGGCAGATCACAAAGACATGAATTTGGAGTTGCTTTGGGGAGGGGCAGCAAAACAGAAACTATTGAACATGTGAAAGGAACATGATCATAAATCTCCAATTACCTATTTAAGGCAGAAAGGATATTATTGCTCAGAAGCAATCTGAAAAACCGTAACACTTTATTGCCAAAATTGGTTAAAGAGAACGTACTTTAACCCCACAAAGTTCCCATGTGCATTTTCAAGCACTTTAATGATCATGGGGGAATTTCTGCAATTCAGTTAATTCACATCACCACCGACTTCAACTTACCGGTATGCTTCCCCTTTATTATCCATTCCTATGAGATTTTGATTCCACCCTTCAACAGTGCTTCCAGGATGGTTTACAAAGATAATAAAAATAAAATAAAATAAAAAAGCCGTGTAATTTTGCATCATTCTTCATCTGCTGACATTGTACAACCTATACCACCTACCTAGTACACTTTTAACCTGGTTTCAATTGATAAAAATGGGGGGGGGGAAATGGAATAAAAACACACTGCTTTCTGCTATTTCATTTTTCAATTTTTTAACGCAATTTTTTAGGCAATTTCATACGCAATTTTTTTAAATAAATAAAATAAATTTTGGTTAAACATCAAAATCTGCGAAAAAATAACACCATTTTCTCCCATGAGTTCCTACTATTCTTCCATCTGGTTTTTGAACATATGATTGCAAAACTCACATGGTTCTCGATATCCCTAGACTTGCTCCTGGCGGAGATCTCCTTTGCCATAGCCTATGGCAAAGGAGGTCTAGGGATAAGTAGCTCACCCTTTCCTTGTTTTCAGCTTTAAAGGCTATTGTCTCCATCCCTTTGCTTGGGGCTAGTATGGGAGTCAGCAGTGAAAGCAGCTTTTGCTTGATCTTTTGCTCTGTGAATCTGGTTGAGACCTGGGTGGAGAGGAGAGAGAGGCAGAAGCCCCCCTTCAGGGCAACCAGCAGAACCCCTTGGTCATCACTTCAATTAACCTATTATATGCCCCAGCTGTGGGCTTGAAGGTGGCTTGGGATGCCCAGAAAAAGATATGACAGACTCATGGCTTACTTATGAGGAATTATTTTATTTTAAGTACCCCAAGCAGTGGAATGGGCAATGGCGAAGTACACACACTGTCGCATAGCCCAGTTCAAAAGGCAAAACAAAGCAGCATGGTATATACACACACACACATACATGGGTTGCTTACTCCCAAAGCTTAGCTGGTTACATGAGATGTAGCACTAATGTGGATGGGAACTGTAGTACGCAAAAGATAACAAGAACAATAGGTGCACAGAACTCAAGCGGCTGAGCTGCTCTACTGATAAGGCCAGCTACTTGGCAGGAATAGTGCGAACTTGGAATGCAGGCTTGGCAAGCGAAGCAGCTCCTGCACACATGGGTCCTTTGACTCATCTCTTATGTTGGAACTTTGTTTATGCTCAGAGATGCTAAGGTAGGCTTACCATATTTTTCAAACTTCAAACCGGGACACCCCCCCATAACCCCCCCCGCAAGGTAAATAATTAATTAATGTAAAAGCAACGCAAAACCAAGCACGAACAACCAAAACCAATCATAAAGCACTAAGCAAAACCAAGCACAAACAACCCAAACCAACCCCAAACTACAATCCACAACGAAAAACGCACCACAAAGTCCAAAGTACAAGCCAAAAAGAGAAACCAACCACAAAGTAGAAGCAATAAAGAAAAACGCACCACAAAGTAGAAGCAATAAAGAAAAACGAACGCCAAACTACAAGCAATAAAGAAAAAACAACCATAAATGCAAACACAAACCAGAAACCCAAATAAAAAATCTTTTTTATGAATTAATTATAGCAGAAAGGGGGCGCGAAGCCCCCGTTTTTTTAAATAAATAAATAAATAAGTAAAGGGGGCGCAAAGCGCCCCCTTTTGCCGCGCGAAGCTTGGCCGAAATTTTTAAATAAATAAATAAAGGGGGCGCAAAGTACCCCCTTTTGCCGCGCAAAGCGCGGCCGAAATTTAATAAATAATTAATCTTTATATTAAAAAATATATTTAAAAAATATGCTTACCTGGTCGCTGGTCGTCGCTGGTCGCTGCTGCTGCTGCTGCTGCTGCTGGGGCCGCGGCAAGCAGGCACCGGGAGAAGCACAGCCTGCTTGCCCGCGTTGCGCGAGCCTGCCGAGGAGGCTCGCGCCGCACAGGCAAGCAAGCAGGCTGGCCCGGTCTCCCAGCGGCACCGCATGGAGCCGCTGGGAGACCGGGAAAAGCACACCCGCTCGCCGCGCCGCGCCGCCATTTTTTTTTTAATTTTAAACTTACCGGGCAGCATCTTGGATCACGAAATCTCGCGTGATCCAAGATGTCGGCGCCCAAATCTCGTGAGGACATGATGCCCTCACAAGATTTGGGTGCCGACATCTTGGATCACGCGAGATTTCGTGATCCAAGATGCTGCCCGGTAAGTAAGTTTAAAATTTAAAAAAAAGATGGCGGCGCCCATTCATCCCCCGGGACCGGACCCGGCGGACCGGGAATCGAGCCCGATTTCTGGGACTGTCCCGCCGAAACCGGGACGAATGGTAAGCCTATGCTAAGGCCAGGGCATGTTTTGTGGCCTCGAGGCCTACACCTATGTGTGGCTATTCAGAAGTCAATTTCATTGTGGTCAGTGGGGCTTACACCCAGGAAAGTGCGTATAGGAGGACTGGAGCCAAATCACAAGGAAGGAGGCTCTCAATATGTCTTGCAAGCTACTGTCTCTCCATTTGCATCCGTCTCCTTGCTGAAAAAGTGCCTGAATGAAACACATACCTTCCTTCCATTGAGCAAATCTTTTTTTCTCTCCTTTCCTGCTCAGTTATCTTCACAGAGAGACCTCTTCCAGCGTGTGTGTGTGTGTGTGTGTGTGTGTGTGTGTGTGTGTGTGTGTGTGTGTTCTTCTCATGACTTGAAGAATGTGATTTCTCACAAACAAATGTGTTTGGCACCAGCATTGTGTACCATCAGCTTTGGAGAGGACTAGCTCAGATACATAATTATCTTGGTTCAGCTTGATCATTCCCCAGGGGCATTACGAGACAAAGAAAAATAAATAGTCCATATCAAAGTTTCCAAAGCAGAGATAGGTATGGGAAGGCAAGACAAAATCATAAATGTCATGTGAAATCGCTTATGATGAAGCTTTGAATGAAGAGATTCCCTTTTATACCTTTCTGTACATCTGGGCTGAGCATGGGTTGTTCCTTATTGGTGGGTCATTTGGGGGCTAGGATATGGGACAATGGCCTGCCAACTTCATCATCAGAAAGAGCCAGCTGGTCCGCAAGCCTGTCACAAACAAGCACAGAGCAGCCTTGAAGACCCATTAAGCCAAAGTGAATTCTGCTACTCAATGCACAGCTAGGAATTCCCAGCTGTGAAGGTCTAAAGGGGTGCAAAGCCTTGAAATGCTCAATGAATGAAAACATTTCATCTTTTATTTTCAAATGTCAGAACCTCTCCAAGTCCCATGGAAGAGGTGCAGGAGCCCGCATAACTTTAATTAAACCTTGCATCAGCATGCAAGTTTGGGGAGCTTAAGGGCTTTTCCTCGTGTTTAAATATTTTATTGTTTTTCAAATAGACACACAAGATAATATCATAAATACACAATATGGAAATTGCATAGCAAACAAGGCATGAGAGTCTGCTTGCCAAGTAACATTTTTCCAATCTCTCCCAGCTTTGTACAGCAATGCTGGATAAACCAATTAATGTGAGCACAAGGTCTGTTTAGAAGCAAAAAACAAAAACCCAGCATTTTCAGCTAACTTAACAAGAATTTGTAAAGTGTTTTTATCAACAAAAAATTGCTCCAAGATTTTTCTCTGCAAACTTTTATTTATTTGTATCACATCAAATTGCTCAGATTAGACCATTTTGAACACTCCATACTGCCGAGGTCTGCCTGCTGGATTTCTCTATATGTGTACAATTGCATAGAAAAATAGGGTCCACCTCTACTGCTCATTCATAGACAGTTGCAACCAAAAACCTCACATGGGCATGAAGTTTGTCCCATGGGAGTGATGCATTTGCTAGACTTGGGATCCCATCTGCAATGTATAGTCTCTTACCACTGGGCCCCTATCCCTACCCGAAACATTTTTACTTTGATCTCCCTATTGTCTCTGCTAGCTTCTTTCTTCCCCTTTCCCAAGCAAATGCCTACATTTTCATTTACAATGCTACTATATGGCAACTAACATAGTTACAGTGCAATCCTATGCATGTCTACTCAGAAGAAAGTTCCACTGAAATCAATGAGACTTACTCCCAGGTATGTGTGCACAAGATTACAGTGTTAGTTGCACCTCTAGAAGTGATTGTGACTACCTACGGTATATCTAGCATCTTGGTTTTAATTCACTAACAGCCCAATTCTATGCATTCCCACCCTGCTGATAAAGGTGCGCCAAAATGACTCATGCTGCACCCTACCGGGGGGGGGGAGCAGACCAGTAGGTCTCCTCTGGGACTAAATGTTCCAGGGGTAAGCCTCCATGGCATAGAGGGGTCTACTCAGACCTACTCTAGTGAAATTGCTGGTGCAGGTCTGCGAAAATCCAGGCCACAGGATCAGGTCCGGGAGGGGGCTAGGATTTGGCCGCTGCTGCTGCTGCCAAACCCGCCCCCTTTCCGCCCCCTTTCAGGAGAAGGGCGGATTGGAAGAGCCAATCCGCCCTTCTCCTGCTCCCCATCACCACCCCATTCCACCCTTCCTTCATCCCTGTCACCACCCCATTCCACCCTGCCCCGCTAACTTACCTTCATCGGCGGGGTCCCGATGGAGCCGCCCACTGGCATTGCTAGAGGTGGGGCGGAACGGCAAGTCTTGCACAGTGGTAACCGCTCCATTCTATGGTGGCCCCGCCCACTCACCATCGGAACCAGTCAAGCGGCAAAGGCAACATGCAGGAGACTCCCTGAGTGTTGCCTTCGCCACTCAAACTGGTTCCAACGGACTGTTGACGGCAGGGTCACCATGGAACGGGTTACCACTGTGCAAGACTTACCGTTCCACCCCACCTATAGCAATGCCAGTGGAGCTGCCTCTGTGTATGGTGCAGCTGCAGCATTCCCACTGGCACTCTAGCAGTGTGCACAACCACGCGCTGTTGGAGCGTGTTTTGCGGCTGCCGTAGGGCAGTTAATACTGGCAGAATGCTAGTTTTGCCAGTGATACTGGCTCAAAGGATTGGGCTGTTATTTGTAATTTTAAAAATGAATGCACTTATAACAGCCCAATCCTATCCCCCACCATTGTCCACGATGCAGCCACACTAACATAGCACGTACTGCATCCAGTGGCCGGGGGGGGGACGGGACCAGAAGGCCAACCAGAGGTGTTTTTTTTTACTTACCTCTGGGTAGAGCTTCCGGCTGCCAATGGGTCTCCTCAGACCCATGCCAGCTATATAGCTGGTATAAGTTTGAGGAGAGAAAGGAAGCGAGGCAGTCCTAATTTGCAGCCCAGTCTCTTCACCACTACACTGAGCTACACCAGCTCTGTATGCTGTATAAGCTGTCCAGTCAAATTCGGTGACTTTTAACTTGTTGTACGGTGTTATTTCAATCAGAACTACGGTTCTGATTGGTTTGTTGTTTTACTGTAAGTTCCTTTGATTTTTTTTAAGAAAACTATATACTGCATTAACTTACTTATAAACAAAACAAGTTAAGAATGAACAAACTACTGAAATCAGAATAGAAAGACCTCCAACAGGTAACCCACACCATGGTCTTTCTTAAACAAACAAACAAACAAACAAACAAACAAAAGCAAGAGTAAATATCAGAGAACCTGGCTTTGATGTTTTTTGCTACAGTTCCACCATCATGACCAGACCATCAGATGTTGGCTCTTTCCATGATTCCAACACATGTTTTTTACTCATTTTTTTCCTCTCACTCCACTCCCAACTTATAGTGTTCCACCTGTGTTTCGATCTAGCTCTGTCTCTTCATTCCCTGCATTGGGCAGGGGCTATTTTGACAACCTCTTCCCCCCCCCCCCAGGACATCTCTCTAATGGCAAAACATTCCAGTGAAACTATATGACGTGTCCCAAAGTTCATCAATCTTGTCATCTTCCATGTCAACAACTTGCGAAGAGTGGCTGCTTCCATATGCTTGGTTAAAAAAAAAAAAAAGCAAGCCGGGAAATATCAATTCAGCCATGACCCTCAGTCCTGATAGTTCCAACTCGATTGCAGGTTAGTAGCCATTTCTGTCAGAAGAAAAATGAGTAACGCTGAATCCTGTCAGCTGCTTCTGACTCAGACACCTTCTGGTTGCGAGAGGTGGGCGGCATGGCCTCCTTTGCAGACGCAGGCCTAGCTTCAGGCCTCTGTGAGAAGAGGAATCTTTGATTTTAAATCCTATCAGCAAATGTCACCTCTGGCAGACTGGATTACAGGACAAGGACTAGTTCCAGATTTAACAGCCGCACGATTTATTTGAACAGACTGAACTTGTGCTGGGAGGGTTGGGATGAGCCTTATTAAAGATTCACACTCTTGGAAATTATTTCTACCCAGCTCCTCCCCACCCCTCTCGGCTTCTTCATGGGTTTATTTTCTCCTTACGTTCACAATGTTAGGGAGACAAAACCCCTGTTCCCGACAGATAAAAGGGAACAGGAGAATTTCTGGCCTTGATGCACATCTCTAAGCATTCCAGTAAATTCTGGGCCTAGGAGAGAGCAAAGGCTTGAATATGATCAGAGAGGTATTAAAGAACCATTGGCTGCCGTTTTGAGTAGCGAAGGAGTAGGGATTTGGCTCCTGTGCTTGCCATCTGTTCCTTGTCCAAGGGAATGTGTCTCTGATCAGTTCTTTTGGATGGCTAGTTCTAAATTGTTGCCTGTGGCATGTTTTTTAGACATGGTGGACATAGCTCCTCGGCTAAGCCTTCCTTTGGCTTGCTTCATGGCAAATCGATGGTGTATAAAGCCAGGAATTGTTGGCTATAAATGCAACCTTTGACAAGCAGTATCATGGCACCAATTTTCACCTTTCTTAAGTTGTAGTGTGTACTGGGGGGGGGACACAGACAAAACAACTGAAACACTGAGAGAAAGCACTGGATTGCATATGCTCAAACAGAGGTGAAGCAACAAACAGCAAACTCATAGGATAGGTTCCCCACTAGAAGAGTCAATTCACGACAAAGATCTACAGGGATCCTGTTGCTGGAGCGGAATTCACCACACTCTGCTGTTGAGAGAGATCTGTTAAGGATCTTCCTCAAGGAGATAACCATGATTGCCCAAAAAATTGTCACAGAAATGTACTACCACTAATCTTACCTAGCGGTTTTACAGTCTACTCTGAACCATAAAAGAGAGTTTCATTGATTGCAATAAGACTCGTATGGTTAGGATTGGATCCTTATTGTGCAAAGTGCTTTACAATCTTTTCCTTGTACATGCTCCTTATAAGTGAACTGTGATTCCATTTTACAGAAGTGTAACTGAGGTTGAGAGAGGGGGACAATTGCCTGATGGGCCCACAATTCTATGGCAGAGATAGAATTAGAATCAAGTTTTCCTACCTAGATTGAAGTCCAAATATTCCCTGCTTTAGGAACATTTATTAAAAGATGGTGTAGGAAACAAAATTCCTGATTCCACTCACCCCTTTTGCCAATTTTTCCCTATTCTTGGGCACTTCTAGTCCTCCAGTGGTTTCTCTGATGTCTCAGCATCCCAAATACAGCTGAGACATTCATTTGCAGTAGCCTGTGCTTTTTTTTATTTAACTCAGTGCCACTAGAGAAGGGCCCAGACACATATTATGCTAACTCCTTGTCTTCATGTCTAGAGTTCCCTAGAGACAAAGGATTCTGGAGAATCAGTTGAGATTGTCATGTACAGTAGTCAATGATTCAGCATTCAAGTCCACCTTGTCAGGTGAAGGGGTGGGTAGGATGCCCAGGTGGTCCTAACTCATCCAATCAGATGAACCTACGGCGGCAGCAGCAGCAACCTCATGTTTTTTTTTTTTTAATTCACACAAAGGGATGCCCTGAGTTGTTGATTGTGGTTCGTCGTTGATGTGCCATATCTAAGTGCCATATCTAAATGCACACCCATTCCTCATGGGAGTACAAGAATATCTTGCACCAGTCTTCTCCTGGGCAGTGTGAGTAGGTATGAACAGGGAAAAATATCCAGCAATTTACATTCAGGGACTTTTTTTTTTCTATTTTCCACTTTCATTTTAAATTCTGTGCCAGCTTTTCAGAGGCATCTTTAGGGGGGGGCGGGGGCGCCAAGCGGCGGGGGGGGGTGCACTTTCACCACGCCTAAATTCAGCAGCGGAGCAAAAGCACACCACCACCCCCGGCATTTTTTCAGTCGTTTGTAGGCCATAGGGAGCCTGGGAGGGTGGGAGGATTGGTCCTCCAGCCCTCCCAGGCTCCGTATGGCCCCCCAAAACACTGGGGGGGGGTGTTTTCGCATCGCCACCGAATTTCGGCGTGGCGAAAGAGATGTTACACACCCCCAGGGGCAGGGCTTGTGGCATCACGTGGGGAGATGTCGTGTCAACGGCTATTGAACTTTTAGCCCACCACCCTCTTGTTTTATCATTGATGTGGGGCTTGCTTTTGGATCCTCTATATCCCCTCCCTGTTTCTTTTATTATGCTTGCTTATTTAATCCTTTTAATACACTCCTTTTTATGTTCTTGATTTCCTGCCTGGTCTCAGTCCCTAAGGCAGTGGTTCCCAAACTTTTTAGACTCGCGGCTCCCTTGACCTCCCTCACCGTTAGCCGTGGCTCCCCATTACAGTGCACTGAAGAGACAGGCACTCTTTACATGCTCAGAGACACCCTTTCTTATATGTACGTGTATAATGAGCCCTAAAGTGGATTTTCCATGCTTATGCTGAGCAGCAGCTAAGCCAGGAGTGCACAGGGCGAGGTTGGGATGCTGCCCTCCCTCCGTTGGCAAGCCTGGGGTGCCTACATGGTAGAGGGCATTGATGTTGTCTGCGTTAGTCCTATTCATGGCAAGACAAACATCAAAGCATGGGAGGGAGGTCATTTCTTTTCATTGGTCATGCATGGTCCACCCCAGTTGCACGAGAGAAAGCTCCTTTGGGTAGCATCTTTGCAAGAAGAAAAAAAGATTCTTATACTACCCGGCAGTCTCCAATGGGGGGGGGGGGTGGACCCAGCAAATAGAGTGTGGAACTAAAAGGTGGGTCAAAAAGCAGCTAAGGAGGAAGGAGAGAGATCCTAATAATTAATCAAAAACAAACATAGCAGGTGCCTCCTCTTCCTCCGGCTTAAACAAGGGAGACATCTCTACAGCTCAGTCAACAGCAAGCAACTTACTTATGCCTCTTCCACCTCTCTTAATCACAGAGTGAGAAATCAAAAACTTTAAAGCAAGACCTGCTCAGCTTTCATCATTTTCAATTGCAGATCTTGGGCTTCAGTTTGAACTTCCCTGCAGCTTGAGGCTCCCTGCAAAGTTCTTAATGAGGTGTTAATGGCCTGACATTCTGTTATTTGACTAAGATAAGCACTGGCTCTGCTCATCTCTGTTAAAAACAAAATGTGGAATAGCTGACTGCAAACCTGAAGTCTTTTGAAGTGAATTTTGAGTGACCCGATGTGAAGAGGCAGCTTTTCCCGGTCTTCGTTTTTGCCTAAATGTCTCTCTTGCAAGCAAGAATATATGGTAATTAAAAGACTAATGCAACACCCCTGGCTGCTTTCCACAACATACTTGGGAGTCGTGAAGCACACTTTGGGATCCTTTGCCCTAAGGAATGAGTTAGCCATGCTTCCCCAGATTGCTCAGTTCTTGCTACTGTTTGTTTTGGCTTTTGTGCAAGTAGGAATCCCCTGAATACTGAGACCCCCTTTTGAGATTAGGAAGAGAGGTTTTCCAAGGTAGTGTCTCTCTGTCTGGCCTCCCCACCTTGGTAGTTACAGGTACTTTAATCGTGTGACCGGCTCTAAGATTATCGATGTGCATATGCCCTGGCCTCTCCCTGGCTTGCTGCTTACACGAGGGTGTGTGTGAATTACATGTGCTGATAAACTAATACAATTTAGAAAATTCCCTGGGAATCAAGGGGAGGGATCAGGATGTGCACATATCAGGAGCTCTCACATCAGTCATCACACTGGGCCAGTCAGGTGATTAAGATGTCTGAAGCAGCCCCAGTTGAAATTCTAAACAAGTGTCTGCACATACATGGAATACATTAATCAGACCAGGCACTGGAAGTCAGCTGCATGCACACAAGTTATTTAATGTTAACTACTTATTCCAGATGAAACTCACTTTAACTGATGTGATAAGACTACCCAACCAAACAGTTTTTTGTTTGAGAAGTAGCTTCTGTATTTGAGTTATGGCCCAATCCTATAGGGCCAGTCTGCTGGCGGAACGGGTTTTCCGCCAGAGGAGACTGCCATATGGCAGTCAAACACAAATATCCGGTAGTGTGGCCGGAGTGCCGCAGCGGCCTCATGCATAGCGATGGCTCAGGGTCGGCCCAAGTAAGTTGGCGGGGGAGGCAGGAGGAAGGCAGAACTGGGTGGGAGAAGGTGGGGAAGAGGGTGGATCGGGTCAGGGATGGGGGTGGGTTCAGCAGCGGCAGCTGCCAAATCCAAACTCCCTTCCCAGACTCAATCCTGCAGCCTGGGTCCACGCAGACCTGCACCAGCAATTTTGCCGGCACAGGTCTGAGTAGACCCCTCCATGCCTCAGAGGCTTACCCCCAGATAAGAAACAAATATTCCCTTACCCAGAGGAGACCTTCGGGACTACCCCCTACTGTGGGATGCAGTGCAAGCCTTTTTGGCGTGGCTGCATGGGGGGGGGAAGCATAGGATTTGGCTGTTAATTGTCTTAGTTTTTCACTTACAAATATTTGTTTGTTCCTTTTTTCATGGGTATGTTTGCTGAGAGAGAGCGTGGTTGACGTTCTAAGTGACTCTCCACCATAGTTTCTGCTGTGGTGTGTGTGCAGAGCAGTTAAATCAAATTACAATTCCCCAGAATGTGCATGGTCATCCTCTTCATTTTGACATTTTTTTTAATGACTTAGAATCTCTTTTGCTTTTCCTCTCTCGACCAGACTATATGCTATGCAGCAGGCACATGTAACCGTCTCCCAAGTTCTTTTAGAAAAAGGAAACATAGGCAAGGGAGGTGGTCAATTTGATCAGAGTAGTGGCAGGTGGCTGCTTAACCCTCGTCCCTATGGACATTTCCCCAATTTAAATAAGAACATAAGAAGAGCCCTGCTGGATCAGGCCAAAGGCCCATCTAGTCCAGCTTCCTGTATCACACAGTGGCCCCACCAGATGCCTCAGGGAGCACAAGACAACGAGATACTTGTATCCTGTCACCACTCCCTTGCACCTGGCACAAAGAAAACCTACTCTTCCATGTTCTTTTTCCACCTGTGAGAGAAAAGGTATGGGTACAGTACTTGTACCTTCTCCGCTATAGGAGGAAAATTAGCTGGGGAAGGACAGCTATATTTCTGCTTTCCCTATACTCAAATTTGTAACCTCCTTTGTAGTTGTTTTACATTTAAATAGTCAGGAGACAGTTACACAATCTGCTGTGTAACTTCTCTCTTTTTCATACACACACACACACACACACACACACACACACACACACACACACACACACACATGCACGCTCACACACAACCCATAGTGCTTTACATTTGACAGCCTTTTCCTCCCTTTTGAAAGCTTTTCCTCATTTCCCCACCAGCACAAGATCAACTCAACTCAAAACACTTAAAGAATTACCATAACCGAACCAACAAACACCCAAATCTATTCATAGCCATGCATATGTTGCTGGAGATGCTGATAAATATAGAGACATAGAAATATACACATACTTTGAGAAAATATGCCTCTAGACAGAAACATATTGTGCATATGCAAATAGCTAAGTGTCTGCCACAAAAGCGTTGCTCTTTAGCTTTTGCTTAACTATATCTCTTTTCTACTTCTGTGCCTCCATCTGTTTATTCCCCCTCCCCAAAAAAAACCCTTTCATTTATGAATATATCACTGCTCAATTTTTATTTATTTTTTTGAAAAAGTGCAAGGATACAATTGCCAGGTGTAACATATGATATTGCTTCAAGGGAAAAAAATAAAACCACAAAAGAGGCGATATCCACATTTTCTTACAAAGGTTATAGGAAATGGGTTTTATTCATTTCGTCTGAACTATGTTCACTCCTGGTTAGATTTCAGGTCTGGTTGCTATACTTTACAGAAATTGTATAATCATGGCCTTGTCGTCAGCTTTCTTAATTTATTTCCCTGAAATGACAGGCCTGGCAAAGGCAGGCTAGCCTCTCAGATGTCTGGATTACACTGTAGCTATGGAAACAAGTGTTAAAGTGCTATGAATTTCAAGTTATACCGATACTCCGCACATCACGCTCTATACTGATGGCATGTTGTTATTTTACACGCTGACCAGTGCAGTGGCATCAATTTCCCTGACTTATAGAAGGCGATCATATAAGTTATTCTTCGTGATTAACTTAGTGAGCTTTTTCCTGGAGATGGTGCTGGGTGGTATGTTGTGAGGATATAGAACTCCGAGGTCAAAGCTTTCGCTTCGGATAAAAGAAACAAGAGAGCTTTTAAAAGAAAGACAGCGAATGCTGCAGCTTCTCGAGGCAAGGTTTGGGCTTTGCAACTGCATCCCTTCTAATATCCCAGTTTGACAGCAATCCCCATCACACAGGAGCAGCAAAAGCTGCAGCATGATGGCGAAAAAAAACTGGTAATCTGAATGCACTCAGAGCCGAAAGCTAGGTTCAGATGTAACCAAGTGCTCCCTGCAGCCTAACTTTGTGCTCTGTGAACAAATGTTCCTTCTGTTCAGGGAAGGACAGCTGTGTTCAAGGAAAACCACTCGCTCTCACGAAAAGGCTCATTATGGGAATAGAACTCTTCTTCTGAGAATAGAAGGAGCCGTTGTTCGTGACACACAAGGATACACCCTAATATTTCCAATCTTCCAAACCATGGTAGAGGTGTTTGGAAATGGTGGGTTTTTTTGGTGAAAATGTGTTGAATTACAATGCAAAATGAGGCGTTTTGTGTTTTTATTCACAGGTGCAAATTCTTAAGCATCAATATCGGATTTAATATCATTACACTGCAGTCTTCAATACAAAAACAACAAATTATACAATTATTTCTAATTGGAAAAGTAATCTGTTTCAACCAGATGCATTCCATAAGCTGCCTTGAGTGCCCTTGCTGGGAGAAAGGTGGGATACAAATTCTTTAAATAAATAAATACATTCTTTAAATAACCAGTTGAGAGTTGGTAATTTGGTTTCAATTCTGTTTGAAAATGTGGTGTTTTGTGTTTTTATGCGGTTATTAACAAAAACAAACACCCCCAAGGAATTAGTCCAGTGCCCTTACTCCTCCATCCTCCTCTTGTCCACTCACCACCCAGCTTTTGACAACTGTACTTTAATACTACATCCAAACCAAGCAAACTATTGTTTGCAATGCATCAGCTTTTGAAACTGGAACTGCAAACCAGAATCAAACTGGTTGTTGTTTGCAATCCTGCTTTAGGGGGCTCGTGCAAACCATAGTTTGCCAGTTCAAATGTAACAACAAACCACGCTAGGTTGCCAAATTGAAGAAGTGATTCCTTAAACTGAACATGTGGGGGGAGGAAGGAGGGGGAGATGGAAGCACATGATTCATTCCAAATCCTTCAAACCATGGTTTGAAGGAATGGAAACATCATGTCTGAACCAACCTAAAGTATGAACAGTAGCGTAGCCAGGTCGGGGTGAGGGGGGGGGAGTGTTGTGCCCCAGGTGACAGCTGTGGTCTCCTCATGAGGAGGAGCTGTGGTGGCAGCCTCTGTAGCTGGACTGGCTGCGTCTGTAGCCGTGGAACATTTTTGTGCCGCTTTCGGCGCTTTTGATGAGCTTGCCCGCACACCCAAAGTCCTAGAAGGCTTCAAATGAAGACTTCCGGAAGTGCAGGGGGGTGGGTTATGATGCAAAACGTGTCATCGCCCCACCCCCCTGGGGCACACTAGCAATGCCACTGAGTATGAGTGAGTGACTGACAGCACAGCCCTATACATGTTTACTTAGAAATAAGTCTCACTGTGTTTAATGGGACTTGTTGTTGTTGTTCAGTCGTTAAGTCGTGTCCGACCCTTCGTAATCCCATGAACCATATCCCGCCAGGCCTTCCTGTCCTCCACTATCTTCCTGAGTTCGCTCATTTTCATGTTCGTTGCATCGGTGATGCTGTCTAACCATCTCATCCTTTGCCTTCCCCTTCTCCTTTTGCCTTCAATCTTTCCCAGCATCAGAGTCTTCTCCAGAGACTCCTCTCTTCGCATTAGGTGGCCAAAATATTTGAGTTTCAGCCTTAGTATCTGTCCTTCCAGGGAACAGTCAGGGTTGATTTCATTTAGGATTGACTGATTTGATCTCCTAGCAGTCCAAGGGACTCTTAATGGGACTTACTCTCAGGTAAGTGTATATAGGACTGTAGCCTAAGTGCAGGCAGGCAGGCCCTACCCCAGCACACAACATTGAAGATGCACACTTGTAGTGGATGTGCTGTGCGCACATGATATGGTGTGCAATGGAGCAGGTGCATGCACATATTTGCAGCAGTAGGGGGAGGGTGGTGGAATTGGATGTTAGGTTTAGGTGGAAGCTCACCAAGTATCAAGGTTTGAACTTCTAGATTTACAAACAAATCATGGTTTGCAGCTGCTTATCTGCTTTTCTGCCTAATGGTTTGTCCATTATGGATAGGATGGTTTGTCCTATCTCCCATCGTTGGTGCCAATGCAACAGTGCTGAAGGAGCCTGTGCTGCATTCAGTGGTGGGGGGAGGGGGAAACTGGACAGCCAGAATTCTGAATGAGGCAAGGAAAACATTTTTTACTTACCCCCCTAGTAGGCTGCCCAACTGCCTATAATCTCCTCGGAGCTTTGCCAGCCATTTTACAGACACAAGTTCAAAGAGCGAAAAGGGGCAAGGCAGCCTGAGAAAGAGGGGATCTGGTGCACACTGGTGGTGCTGAGATCCACCCCCTCCCTTCCCCTCCTCGCCAGAAACTGCCCCTGCCCTCCCCCTTCCCACCCACAACATGGCCCTGCCACCAATTTACCAGTGCCAGAGAAAGCTCGGGAACCACTGCTGTGCACACCGTGCCACTGCCCACTTGTGGTAGTGGCCTAGAAGCCTTAGGGCCCAGTCCTATCCAACTTTCCAGCACTGATGCAGCCATGACAACAGGGTGTGCACTGCATTTTGTGGGAACCTTTGTCCCCTTACCTCGGGGCTACATTGTGGCTGCAGCAGCACTGGAAAGTTGCATAGGATTGGACCCTTAGTTTCTTATCTGCTCAGGACTTACCTTCATAAATTCATTCCCGTCTCTAAAACGGAGCAGCTGCTGTGGGTGAAGCAACCCTTATTTTTATTTTAGATCGATAACTTTCATGGCTTGTAGTTATACAGCAATGTTTGATAAATACGGGAATCAATGCCATGGAAAAATAAAGATTTACTGACTTCAAACCGTAGCGGGTTTCCCCAAAGGCAGCCGCAAACGGAAAAAATGTACAACAAAAATCCAAGGTGGAAAACAGCCCAACGTTTCGCTCTAAAAAGCCTTCGAGCCTCTTCATAGGAAAACAATCCAAGATGATTGCAGGTGGAGTTGTCTTGAGTTCACCCTTCTTCTGAATAAGAACCAAAAAGCACGGGAATCCGATTCCTAGAAAGCGGAAGTGACCTGCCTCCGCAGCCGCAGCAGCTGTCTATTCGCTAATTAGACTGCCGATCCTGCACAAAGACTGTGGGTCAGGAACGAGGAAAACGGAGAGCGGTGACAGTCTAATTAGTGAATAGACTGCGGCTGCGGAGGCAGGTCACTTCCGCTTTCTAGGAATCGGATTCCCGCGCTTTTTGGTTCTTATTCAGAAGAAGGGTGAACTCAAGACAACTCCACCTGCAATCATCTTGGATTGTTTTCCTATGAAGTGGCTCTAAGGCTTTTTAGAGCGAAACGTTGGGCTGTTTTCCACCTTGGATTTTATTGTACATTTTTTCCGTTTGCGGCTGCCTTTGGGGAAACCCGCTACGGTTTGAAGTCAGTAAATCTTTATTTTTCCATGGCATTGATTCCCGTATTTATCAAACATTGCCTTATTTTTATGGTATAGCAGCCCTCTGGAGGCAAAGCAATGGCACCCTGCTAACTGGGCAAGAGGCACTTTTTTCAATAGGTGCTCCTCTTATATTTAGCGGGGGAGAGTAACTCCCCCCCCCTTTCACCCTAGCACAGTGTCTTTCTGGTGGCTGTTTACTGGTGGTGTTCTGCATCTTTTTTAGACTGTGAGCCCTTTTGGGACAGGGAGCCATTTCATCATCATTTGATTTTGTCTGTAAATCACTTTGTGAACTTTTT